>QRDG01001356.1:164079-274822 GCA_012064385.1 Puccinellia tenuiflora
GTAGCCGTACCAGGTACGAGCTGGGAGCGTCCCAGTACCTGGTTGTGCTGGATGTCGGGAGCTGGATGCTGGAGTGGGTCGGCTGGGTGGCAGATGTCGGAGTGGGCCCGATGTCGGATGAACAGTGTCGACATATGCCGTGTGAATAGTACCCGGGGTGAACATAGCTCGGGTATGTCGGATGAACAGTACCGGATGAACATTACCCGGATGAACAGTACCAGATGAACAGTGCCCGGGGTAGACATTACCCGGGTGAATAGTATCTGGGTGAACATTACTCGGATGAACAGTACCCGAGGTAGACATTATCCGGGTGTGAACAGTATCCGTGTGAACAGTACTCGGATGAACAGTACCCGAGGTTGCCATAACCCGGGTGAACAGTATCCGAGATGAACCGTGCCCGAGATAGACATTACCCGGGTGAACAGTATCCGGATGAACAATACCCGAGGTAGACATTACCCGGGTGAACATTATCCGGGGTGTGAACAGTATCCGGGTGAACAGTATCCGGATGAACAGTACCCGGTGTATCATTTTGTAGCCTGCCGGCATCATAGGAAATATTAAAATCATATGTCGGCAGCATGAGCTGTATCATTTTGTAGCCTGCATGGGCGCTTATCATATGTTGGTTTTTAGCTAAGCTGGGCATTTGCCAAAGTAGTATGTCTGCCATCATAAGGCAGTCATCTAGCCATGCCCTCTAGACCAAACGCGTCATCCGGTTGACCGAGCTCACCCGAATCAACAACGAGATGGACAGTTTGCTCTGGAAATGCATCGCATGCATGGGCATGGCCACACATAGATGTTTCTGCCGTCATTGGGCAATTTGGCATGCCTGCACGAGCATGTTTCATATGTCGGATGTCAACATCCTTTTGCTGGATTGTCGTAGTGCCTGCATGGGCATATTTCCGATGTCGGATTACCGATATCCGATGTCTCCAGCATAAGCTGGTTTGATATATTGGCCTCTTGGGCATATTTCTTATGCCGGTTTCTGCCACTTTGGGCTTTTACCGCATAGATATGTCGGCAGCATGAGCTGGACCGACATATAGCCTGCTTGGGCATTATTATATACCGGTTTCTAGCCTTCTTGGGCATATTTTTTATGTGTCGGTTTCTGCCACTCTGGGCTTTTACCGCATAGATTTATGTCGGCGGCACTAGCTGGACCGACATATAGCCTGCTTGGGCATTATTATATACCGGTTTCTAGCCTTCTCGGGCATTACCGAAATTGTATGTCGGCAGCACGAGCTGGACCGAGATATAGCCGTCCTTGGCCGAATTTGACACTCTGCCTTCATGGGCACTTGTTAGATGACGTGTTGAGATATTTCTCAACGCGCAACACTCAGTGAGATTAGATATTTTTCGATTCTGAGCGCCGAGATAATAATGCCATGATACTCTGCAAGCTCGAATAACTGAAGAATCATGATAGTCGGTAAGGCTGTAACATCCCAAATTTTGGAATGTTGTAAAAATCACAAAAATTTAAACTTTTATTAATAATTAAATAAAGTCTCCAAAAATCAAGAAAAGCTTTTATAGAAGATTGTTTTGACATCTTCAAAGTTATATTTTAAATTAAATATTCCTTTATCTTCAAATCTCAATTTTAAAATTTTGGAAATAAAATATTTAAATGGGGTTTTCAAATAGTATTTCCCCTTTTGGTTTATTATTTCAAATAAATAATATGGGGATATTATAAACCCTAAATTATTTGAGAAAATGATTTAAACATCTTTCCAATACTTGTGTTATAAAAGATGATATCTTAAACTATCTTTAAATATAAAAATGAGTTATCATTTTAAATGATATTACTCATCTTATTCCTCTGGTTTTTAATTAAATATTTTGGGATAATTATAAACCCTAATTTAGAAAATTCCCAATTAGCCATATAAGGCATATTTAACCAAAAGGGTATTTTGGTAATTTTGTTTTGACCAAAAAATAGTTCCAAAATGTCTATTTTGACTATTTGGAATTTTACAAATTTTTACAAATTTATTTGACTTGATTTGGAGCTTGAAATCAAAAGTTATAAAAGAAAACAAAAAAAAAATTGATGACGTCAGGAATGACGTCATCGTCTTCATGCTCCAGGACGTGAGTTACGTCTCTCACTACCGTTTCTTCCCGAATTGATTGCGGGAGTTTGACAACCCCAAATGAAGTGTTGTTTCCTGCTATGCGAAGCCCTCGATCTCCTCTTCCTTTCCCCCCCAAAATCCCTCTCCTAATCGCCCCCAGGCCGCCGGATTTTCTCGCCGGAGTTTGATCGGCCGCCGCCGTATTTCTCCATTTCCGGCCATCTTGGTATTCCCCTGCCGCCAATTCTTGGCCTAGTCCTCTCCCCTCGCCTTGGCTCACCCCGCTGACACCCTTTTTGGCCTCCTACCGCAGCAAATCGTCACGTTCGTCCTCGACCCGATCTGGCCGCCGCCTCCTCGGACACCGGCCGATCTGCCCCGCTGATCCAGGACACAATCGACGCCGCCACTTCGCCATCGTCTTCTAGGCGTCAAGCCACATCTCGTCATCCACTTCGTCGAGACCGACGACCACGGGAACGTCGAGTTCATCAACGACCCGAGGAGCATCGTCCGCCGCTACAACTCTGGTGACGAATTGCGGCCATCACTGACCCCCTCCATCACCGTATCCAGCACCACCGAGATCACCGTGAAGTCACGCGTTCAAAGGTACATCCCAAGTGTCCTGGAACCCTCTGTTCCATCGCCACCGTCCAAGTATGTGCACGCCACCGCCGGTTTTAGGTCACCGGAGCAACTCCGGCCACCATACCCAAACCCTAGCTTCCCAGCCACCCGATCCTGATCCAACGACTCAGATCAGATCGAGCCGAGCCAAGCCGAGCCACAGCTTAGCCGAGCCGTGACTCAAGCCGAGCCGAGCCCCGAGCCGATCCTTTTTCTGTTCCGGAATAAAAATAGAAATGACAGTTTTGCAGAAAACCCCCTGGAACTTGGATTAATCATATCTTTTTCTCTGTTTGGCCAAATTAGACAAATAATACCTTTTTGGAAACCTTAGGAAAATTAGAATCTTTTGGCTGTATTAGTTTTCTGTTTTGTCGAATTTATATTTATTCAAATTTCAAATGAGGAGTTTGAGTAAATTTGACATAACTTTAGTTTAAAAATGTTTTTTTTGAATGAATCCAATTCCAGTAGCTTTGTTTAGAAGCCCTCTGTCCAGAGAGACCAAAACCATACCTAGCTACCACTTTTTGAAGCATAAACATTGAAAGTGTGTCAAAGGCCATTTAAATGTTAATGTTTTGCAAACCATAGTTTCAAAATGTTTTTAAAGTACTTTTGACCAACTCCTTTGTGTGATCACTTTGATCAAGACCAATCCCTACAACCTTTGAAACAACCCTTCAACCTATTCAAATTTGATTTCAGGCCAACCCCGGACCCAAATGGCAAACCCCAAACCTTAATACATTGATTCTTTTTGCATATGGGATCATGTATTGAAACTTGGACCACCAACCAAGATATGTTTGTTTCTATCCATGTTTGTTGTTATGTTTGTTTATTTGATTGTTGTATTGTTGCTTATTGTCATATATTTGTATTGTATAGATTGAACGGAGTGCTACGAGTTACTTTGAGAAGAGTGTGTGAGCAACGACAAGTTCCAAAAGGCAAGTGCATACACCCTTTCATGAAAGACCTACTATTTTGTTATATATGCATTGTGGACTATTTCAGTAGTATGCATGATAGGTGTTCTACTATATTGCTATGCAGACCTATCTAATATATCACCCCTTTATTCCTGTTGATTTAGGAACCCATTCACTTGGTAGAAGTTAGGACTGCTATGCTGAAATGTTTTATTGTAGTACGAAAGGATAAAAACTCTACTAAGTTAATGAACTACCTGGGTGGCAATTGGTTTTGCTCTATTGGCGGTCAAAGTTGAGTGGCTGCTCAGGGCCATTTCCATGGTTTTAACTGAGTACGTGCACTTGTGAACGGCCACCCAGGAACAAAGAGATTTAAGTCACTCCAAGTTTAGATTGCTTCCAGTGCAGCCACTTGGTATTATGGCTCTGCCTTGACTAAGTAAGTTCTAGGAACCTGATTCCGACAGTTCTCAGCGGATGAATGTCTTGTATGGGTCTGTCTGACGAACAGGGGACTGTTTCCCAAAGGTCTCGTCTTCATCTTCACCTTTCCTTTTCACTTCAAGAAGGTCAAGGACAGAATGGGTTGATGAAGTCTCGTGGTGAAAGTGCACAACCTCTCGAGAGTGTAAAACTATGATCATAGCCGTGTCCCCGGTTACGGACAATTCTGAGCAGCTGGACAAGGATGTCGATGGAAAATCTCCTCATTCCAATTTCATAATAAAATTTGATGGGTGAACACGGGTATATGAGACCTTGGATGCGTTCCATGGGTGAGTCTCATATTCTTTTTGAGAAAGAAAATGTTTTATGAAAAGTAGGACAAAGTTTGCTTTACGCAATAGCCTTGAACTCCACCAGCCAAATAAGCATGTAGTATTAGTCTTGCCATTTTATATTCCACCAAAGTATCACTTGCCGGCCTGTCATAAGGTATTGACCCAAATTCCCTGGGCTGCAACGTTAATGTTGCAGGTTTTTACGATGACGCGTGAGGACGTCTACTTTTCGAGCTTGCAACCAACATGTATGCCAGTGGCACATGAAGATGATGAAGCTCTCTGTGCTACTTATGTTTCCGCTGCCAAACTTTACATTCAAGCTAGCCTTTGGCTATGCAATTTGTAAAGAATATTTTATTTATGGATTTCGTGATGTAATAATTATTTGACATTGATGCATGGTATTACATCTATTTGTGAATTGCTATCCATACTCGATCCAGGGAATAGCATATTTCACGATGTGTTCTTGCTTTTCTAAGCAAGGGCGCTACAGATGGTATCAGAGCGTAATGTTGCCTGTAGGCTCGAAAACCTTAGGTTTGGATTAGAAATAAGAATGACCATAGGAACAAAAGTTATTTTCTTCTTGTCCAAATCTTTCCTAATATCTTCTTGTAACCTTCTCAACTAATTGCTTTCTAAGTTATCTTATCTTATTTATAGATGACCATAACTCACAAATGTTTCCGAAGACGTTGAAGATCAACATGACAATTATGGGAAGCCATCAAGTGCCTTGATCGAAGACTTCAAATTTTGACTCCACAACATCTAGAAGTACCTCGACGAACTCAAAGAAATAGAAGAGAATCTTGAAGCATTGAAGAAAGAGATAGACTAGACCACCATTTACCCTAATAGCGTTATAGTAATATTGTATTGACTTACCAAATTGTGGTATGACAGTACTATCGTGTCTATTTTGAAAAAAAACCTTGTTGTGTTTGTTTGTTATCCAAACTATAATTTCGAAAATTAAGTAGGAGAAGTTGTTTTTATCTCTATTGGTTGTTCTACTGTTGTTTGATGCTTGCTGGATATTGTTTGTAAGATGAATTGCCTTGATCTGCTGTGTTTGGGTAGAACTTATTTTAGATTTTCTTCTATCTCTACTCATCCCTGCTAAACCAAACCAGATGTCTCTCCCACATACCAACCATGATGAAAAAGATAGCCACCTCAAGATGCCCTATGCAGTTCAGTTGCTGGTAGCAGCTCAGACTCAGATGACCCAAGTGATGAAAGAAAGTCAAGCCAACAACCCCAATAACGAGTTACCCACAGGAATGCAACAAATGTTAGATAACCAGACTCAATTAGTGCAGATGATGGCTCAGTATATGGCAAGAAACAACAACAACAACTTACCACAGATGGAAGATGGCCACAAAGAGTCCAAGGAGAATATTATGACAGGACCCAGAGCCTGCAAAATCTGTGGGGAGATTGGTCATTCATCCAAAGAGTGTCCCGATGAGTCGCCCCATTTGTATACAAACCATCCTGATGAAGGATGTCCTATGATCCAGGTTACTTGCTTTTTGTGTGAAGGGACAAATCACATCCCGGCTCAATGCCAAATCTATCCCATGGTGCAAGAAGTCAGTCAGCAAGTCAAAGCGGGAATGCAACAAATTCTCAAGAGGTCTATGGTAGTACTGAAACAGAAGGAGGAACACAAGCGAGATACTAGCCATATAACATGTTTCACATGTAGGAAAATGGGTCATTATTCATGGTATTGCTCAGAGAAGGAGGTTGGTGATGGGATCAAGCCAAAACAGTATAAGAAGGGACTTGTGAACCGTCGCAGTACAGATCATGACCCCCATCATCATGTTATCAACCACAGTGGTGGATTCAAAGCAAGCAATGGAGGATTCAATGTTAGGGTACACAATGGACACAAGCATGAGAACCACCCCAACAATTTCCACAAGAAAGACAACAGCCAAGTGAGGTGTTTTAATTGCAAGAAAATGGGCCATTATGAAAGAGAATGCCCAGAAGAGCCCCGAGATATGTCAACAGTATTTTGCCATTGCTGCAGAGAGACAGGACACTTCACCGATGATTGCCCAAGTCGGAAGAGACGTCGTGTGAATGCCTTGCTCGACTAATTTTAATTTTCATTAGATTATGTATGAGGAAATACGCACTATGATGTAAGGGTGATGTAATGTCGATGTAATAACCACAATTTGTGAGGATGAGTGAAACTTGTATCGAATATCTTATGCCAAAACTTAGACAAAGCAATTACTATTGTTGTGAAGCCTGCTCATCATCTCAGGGATGAAGACAAGACACTGATATGGTCAAGCAAAGACGACATGGAAAGCGTGTATCCCAAGGAGAGGGATCACCAAAGAAGCTATAGCTTGTGATCTAGCATATGTAGTAGTTTTCGTAACCCCATAGTTTGAAGGATCGATAGTTTAGTTCAAGTTGTCTTACAGATTGGAAACATTCTGTTAGACATGTGAGATCGACCGAGTGTTAGCTTACGAGATTCTCCAAACCAAGTACAAGGTAATGAATTGAGTGCGATGTGGAGTAGCTACCATGACGACTACTCATTTCATTCGCTTTGTTATGAGGAATGGTAAATCTGAGTGACATACCTATAAGAGAGACGACGTGGATAAGCCTGAACCAATGGAATATTATAACCCTATGTGAGACAAAAGTTGCTGAAACGTAAGATTTTCGGTGAGGATAAACCCCAACTCTCGTGAAGAAGAAGAGATCCTGCAATGAATGTTTTGACCTACCATGAGAGTTCCGTTAGAATAGACGCTGTTTGCACTGAGGGATGCCAACCTAGAGAAGAAATATTACCGAAGACATCACATGGATGGAGGACGTAATATTTCAAGCCATCTTGAAGAGACACCCGCCTATTGGAATTGAAGCTTACGATGCTTATGAAGAGCTGGTACATGCCATATCCATAACTAGAGAGGATGAAGCAAAACTGATACAGTCGAAGATAAAAGTTGATCCAACAAGGATTCAGGAATCGTCCTATGTGTGCCCTGTTTGAAGTCAAGATTTAAAGACCGCCTACAAAAGTTTCTTTTAAGGGTGGTAGCCCACCTAGTTGCCTAAAACCCGGATAACCGAACCCATCTTTCTTTCTAGCCTCTCCGAATCTCGGGGACGAGATTCCTTTTAAGGGTGGTAGGTTTGTAACATCCCAAATTTTGGAATGTTGTAAAAATCACAAAAATTTAAAACTTTTATTAATAATTAAATAAAGTCTCCAAAAATCAAGAAAAGCTTTTATAGAAGATTGTTTTGACATCTTCAAAGTTATATTTTAAATTAAATATTCCTTTATCTTCAAATCTCAATTTTAAAATTTTGGAAATAAAATATTTAAATGGGGTTTTCAAATAGTATTTCCCCTTTTGGTTTATTATTTCAAATAAATAAAATGGGGATATTATAAACCCTAAATTATTTGAGAAAATGATTTAAACATCTTTCCAATACTTGTGTTATAAAAGATGATATCTTAAACTATCTTTAAATATAAAAATGAGTTATCATTTTAAATGATATTACTCATCTTATTCCTCTGGTTTTTAATTAAATATTTTGGGATAATTATAAACCCTAATTTAGAAAATTCCCAATTAGCCATATAAGGCATATTTAACCAAAAGGGTATTTTGGTAATTTTGTTTTGACCAAAAATAGTTCCAAAATGTCTATTTTGACTATTTGGAATTTTACAAATTTTTACAAATTTATTTGACTTGATTTGAAGCTTGAAATCAAAAGTTATAAAAGAAAACAAAAAAAAAAAATTGATGACGTCAGGAATGACGTCATCGTCTTCATGCTCCAGGACGTGAGTTACGTCTCTCACTACCGTTTCTTCCCGAATTGATTGCGGGAGTTTGACAACCCCAAATGAAGTGTTGTTTCCTGCTATGCGAAGCCCTCGATCTCCTCTTCCTTTCCCCCCCAAAATCCCTCTCCTAATCGCCCCCAGGCCGCCGGATTTTCTCGCCGGAGTTTGATCGGCCGCCGCCGTATTTCTCCATTTCCGGCCATCTTGGTATTCCCCTGCCGCCAATTCTTGGCCTAGTCCTCTCCCCTCGCCTTGGCTCACCCCGCTGACACCCTTTTTGGCCTCCTACCGCAGCAAATCGTCACGTTCGTCCTCGACCCGATCTGGCCGCCGCCTCCTCGGACACCGGCCGATCTGCCCCGCTGATCCAGGACACAATCGACGCCGCCACTTCGCCATCGTCTTCTAGGCGTCAAGCCACATCTCGTCATCCACTTCGTCGAGACCGACGACCACGGGAACGTCGAGTTCATCAACGACCCGAGGAGCATCGTCCGCCGCTACAACTCTGGTGACGAATTGCGGCCATCACTGACCCCCTCCATCACCGTATCCAGCACCACCGAGATCACCGTGAAGTCACGCGTTCAAAGGTACAGCCCAAGCGTCCTGGAACCCTCTGTTCCGTCGCCACCGTCCAAGTATGTGCACGCCACCGCCGGTTTTAGGTCACCGGAGCAACTCCGGCCACCATACCCAAACCCTAGCTTCCCAGCCACCCGATCCTGATCCAACGACTCAGATCAGATCGAGCCGAGCCAAGCCGAGCCACAGCTTAGCCGAGCCGTGACTCAAGCCGAGCCGAGCCCCGAGCCGATCCTTTTTCTGTTCCGGAATAAAAATAGAAATGACAGTTTTGCAGAAAACCCCCTGGAACTTGGATTAATCATATCTTTTTCTCTGTTTGGCCAAATTAGACAAATAATACCTTTTTGGAAACCTTAGGAAAATTAGAATCTTTTGGCTGTATTAGTTTTCTGTTTTGTCGAATTTATATTTATTCAAATTTCAAATGAGGAGTTTGAGTAAATTTGACATAACTTTAGTTTAAAAATGTTTTTTTTGAATGAATCCAATTCCAGTAGCTTTGTTTAGAAGCCCTCTGTCCAGAGAGACCAAAACCATACCTAGCTACCACTTTTTGAAGCATAAACATTGAAAGTGTGTCAAAGGCCATTTAAATGTTAATGTTTTGCAAACCATAGTTTCAAAATGTTTTTAAAGTACTTTTGACCAACTCCTTTGTGTGATCACTTTGATCAAGACCAATCCATACAACCTTTGAAACAACCCTTCAACCTATTCAAATTTGATTTCAGGCCAACCCCGGACCCAAATGGCAAACCCCAAACCTTAATACATTGATTATTTTTGCATATGGGATCATGTATTGAAACTTGGACCACCAACCAAGATATGTTTGTTTCTATCCATGTTTGTTGTTATGTTTGTTTATTTGATTGTTGTATTGTTGCTTATTGTCATATATTTGTATTGTATAGATTGAACGGAGTGCTACGAGTTACTTTGAGAAGAGTGTGTGAGCAACGACAAGTTCCAAAAGGCAAGTGCATACACCCTTTCATGAAAGACCAACTATTTTGTTATATATGCATTGTGGACTATTTCAGTAGTATGCATGATAGGTGTTCTACTATATTGCTATGCAGACCTATCTAATATATCACCCCTTTATTCCTGTTGATTTAGGAACCCATTCACTTGGTAGAAGTTAGGACTGCTATGCTGAAATGTTTTATTGTAGTACGAAAGGATAAAAACTCTACTAAGTTAATGAACTACCTGGGTGGCAATTGGTTTTGCTCTATTGGCGGTCAAAGTTGAGTGGCTGTTCAGGGCCATTTCCATGGTTTTAACTGAGTACGTGCACTTGTGAACGGCCACCCAGGAACAAAGAGATTTAAGTCACTCCAAGTTTAGATTGCTTCCAGTGCAGCCACTTGGTATTATGGCTCTACCTTGACTAAGTAAGTTCTAGGAACCTGATTCCGACAGTTCTCAGCGGATGAATGTCTTGTATGGGTCTGTCTGACGAACAGGGGACTGTTTCCCAAAGGTCTCGTCTTCATCTTCACCTTTCCTTTTCACTTCAAGAAGGTCAAGGACAGAATGGGTTGATGAAGTCTCGTGGTGAAAGTGCACAACCTCTCGAGAGTGTAAAACTATGATCATAGCCGTGTCCCCGGTTACGGACAATTCTGAGCAGCTGGACAAGGATGTCGATGGAAAATCTCCTCATTCCAATTTCATAATAAAATTTGATGGGTGAACACGGGTATATGAGACCTTGGATGCGTTCCATGGGTGAGTCTCATATTCTTTTTGAGAAAGAAAATGTTTTATGAAAAGTAGGACAAAGTTTGCTTTACGCAATAGCCTTGAACTCCACCAGCCAAATAAGCATGTAGTATTAGTCTTGCCATTTTATATTCCACCAAAGTATCACTTGCCGGCCTGTCATAAGGTATTGACCCAAATTCCCTGGGCTGCAACGTTAATGTTGCAGGTTTTTACGATGACGCGTGAGGACGTCTACTTTTCGAGCTTGCAACCAACATGTATGCCAGTGGCACATGAAGATGATGAAGCTCTCTGTGCTACTTATGTTTCCGCTGCCAAACTTTACATTCAAGCTAGCCTTTGGCTATGCAATTTGTAAAGAATATTTTATTTATGGATTTCGTGATGTAATAATTATTTGACATTGATGCATGGTATTACATCTATTTGTGAATTGCTATCCATACTCGATCCAGGGAATAGCATATTTCACGATGTGTTCTTGCTTTTCTAAGCAAGGGCGCTACAACGGCTGATAAAGATACCGATTTGTGAGATGCTTGATGATGTGAGATAAATGCCATGATATTTTGGCAAGCCGAAATAAATGGCGATTCGAGATATTGCAGGATGCCCAGATATTTTGGCGAACCGACATAAACGGTGATTTGACATATGAGGTGATGTTGAGATATAACCGCAAACTGAAATAAACGGCGATCTGGAGAATACCGATAATGCTATGATATTTTGGGTAATCAGAGACAACCGATAAAACCGCAATCTTGGTGATGAATACTCTCTCGGTAAAACCGATATCACCTTTCAATGTTAGTTCAAGCACATATATAATGAATATTTAACGGGAGCACTAACTCTATTCCACAGATATATTTAAGTCTAGCAGCGAAATTATATATTAAAATGCAGACTCGGTTTTCAAACGAGTCCCCGAGTTGCTTTTCTTATCTAGGAGAAGCTGTAAAACAGACTGTACGGGCAGTCCCCGGGTTACAACATTTCGTTCCCGGGGAAAACAGCTAAGCACAGCAGAAAAGAGGGGAGAGTCCCCGAGCACTGTTTGAGATTATTAAAAAGAGTGATGCAGACATATAAATGATACTTACGAGGCAATGTTGTTGGAGAAGTCGAGTAAGATGTTGATGCCGGTATGAATATCAATATGTCTGCCTGGGCCACCAACATCTCGGCCCGGACCACATGTATGTCGGATTTCCAAAGCTTAACTCGGATTTCCAAGCTTTAACTCGGATTTTCCAACATTAACTCGGATTTCCAAGCCTTAACTCGGATTCTCCAACCTTGACTCGGATTTCCAAGCCTTAAATCGGATTTTCCAACTTTGACTCGGATTTCCAAGATTTAACTCGGATTTTCCAACTTTGACTCGGATTTCCAAGACTTAACTCGGATTTTCCAACTCTGAATCGGATTTCCAAGCCTTAACTCGGATTTTCCAACTCTGACTCGGATTTCGAAGCCTTAACTCGGATTTTCCAAGATTTAACTCGGATTTTCCAACCTTGACTCGGATTTCCAAGACTTAACTCGGATTTTCCAACTTTGACTCGGATTTCCAAGATTTAACTCGGATTTTCCAACTTTGACTCGGATTTCCAAGACTTAACTCGGATTTTCCAACTCTGACTCGGATTTCCAAGCCTTAACTCGGATTTTCCAACTCTGACTCGGATTTCGAAGCCTTAACTCGGATTTTCCAAGATTTAACTCGGATTTTCCAACCTTGACTCGGATTTCCAAGACTTAACTCGGATTTTCCAACTCTGACTCGGATTTCCAAGCCTTAACTCGGATTTTCCTACCTTGACTCGGATTTCCAAGATTTAACTCGGATTTTCCAACTTTGACTCGGATTTCCAAGACTTAACTCGGATTTTCCAACTCTGACTCGGATTTCCAAGCCTTAACTCGGATTTTCCAACTCTGACTCGGATTTCGAAGCCTTAACTCGGATTTTCCAAGATTTAACTCGGATTTTCCAACCTTGACTCGGATTTCCAAGACTTAACTCGGATTTTCCAACTCTGACTCGGATTTCCAAGCCTTAACTCGGATTTTCCAACCTTGACTCGGATTTCCAAGATTTAACTCGGATTTTCCAACTTTGACTCGGATTTCCAAGACTTAACTCGGATTTTCCAACTTTGACTCGGATTTCCAAGATTTAACTCGGATTTTCCAACTTTGACTCGGATTTCCAAGACTTAACTCGGATTTTCCAACTCTGACTCGGATTTCCAAGCCTTAACTCGGATTTTCCAACCTTGACTCAGATTTCCAAGACTTAACTCGGATTTTCCAACTCTGACTTGGATTTCCAAGCCTTAACTCGGATTTTCCAACCTTGACTCGGATTTCCAAGCCTTAACTCGGATTTGAGCCGTAGTTAACTCGAAAATGAGTTAACACACGGGGACGATGCCGAAGTTGAGTCCCCGAGTCACTTTTCTCATCCGGGATCTGCCGATGATGTCCGTTGGTGGAGGCAGCACTAGCCTCTGCTCACAGCGGCAAGCAAGAGCGCGGGGGACAATGGCGATGTCGAGTCCCCGCGTTGATGACGAAGGTCCCGTCCGAATTGATCCAGCAAGCGCCACTACCAGCCCCACGGTGGGCGCCAACTGTCGTCGTGGTGAACAACAGATGCCTAGGGGTAGGCTTAAGTTTGGGGCCGATGGATGCTAGAGGATTCGGGGAGGGATTATGCACTGGAAAGCACACACGAAGAACACTACAAACACAAAGATCTACCCTGCTTCGGGGCCCTCGTGGGGAGGTAAAACCCCTACTGCAGCATCTATCCTACTTTGGTGTATTCTCAACTCATATGCGGTGGGTACAAATGCTCCTCGAGCTGTATGGAGATAGCCATGGAAAGCTGCTCAAGGAAGAAGAAGAAGCTAAGGCAAAAAGGGGGGAAATGAGCCCGCCGGGTGGCTGTCCAGAGCTCTCCCCCTGGTGCTCTTTATATAGGGAGAGCCCAGGGGACAAGGGGTGGCCCGCAGAACACTATGCACGGTACGGGTGTTGCACTGTAGATGAAATGACTACTGGGGTCTAATCAACACTGCACATGCGTCATCATCTGTACTCTAGTCACGTCCGCGTCTCTGTAGCCATGTTGGTTGTCCTCTCCTGGTCTTGCTCCTGCTTGGTCAACTGGTAGCCGTACCAGGTACGAGCTGGGAGCGTCCCAGTACCTGGTTGTGCTGGATGTCGGGAGCTGGATGCTGGAGTGGGTCGGCTGGGTGGCGGATGTCGGAGTGGGCCCGATGTCGGATGAACAGTGTCGACATATGCCCTGTGAATAGTACCCGGGGTGAACATAGCTCGGGTATGTCGGATGAACAGTACCAGATGAACATTACCTGGATGAACAGTACCGGATGAACATTGCCCGAGGTAGACATTACCCGGGTGAATAGTACTCGGGATGAACAGTATCCGGGGTAGACATTACCCGTATGAACAGTACCCGGGGTAGACATTACCGTATGAACAGTATCCGGTGAACAGTACTCGGATGAACAGTACCCGAGTTAGCCATAACCCGTGTGAACAGTATCCGAGATGAACCGTGCCCGAGATAGACATTACCCGGGTGAACAGTATCCGGGTAAATAGTACTCGGATGAACAGTACCCGAGATAGACATTACCCGGGTGAACATTATCCGGGGTGTGAACAGTATCCGGATGAACAGTACCGTTGTAGCCATTACCCGGGTGAACAGTATCCGAGATGAACTAGACATTACCCGGGGTGAACAGTATCCGGGGGTTGAATAGTATCCGAGGTGAACAGTATCCGAGGCGAACAGTACCCGGGGGTGAACAGTGTCTGTGGTGAACAGTACCGAGGTAGACATTACCCGGGTGAACATTATCCGTGGTGAACAGTGTCCGGAGTGAACAGTGCTCGGATGCCCAGTGCCCGAGGTCGACATTACCCGGGTGAACATTTCCCGGGTGTGAACAGTATCCGGATGAACAGTACTCGGATGAACAGTGCCCGAGGTAGCCATTGCCCGAGTGAACAGTATCCGAGGTGAGCAGTGCTCGGATGAACAGTATCCGCGGTAGACATTACCCGGGTGAACAGTATACGGGGTGAACAGTATCCGAGGCGAACAGTATCCGAGGTAGACATTACCCGGGTGAACATTGTCCGGAGTGAACAGTACTCAGATGACCAGTGTCCGAGGTCGACATTACCCGGGTGAACATTATCCGGTTGTGAACAGTATCCGGCTGAACAGTACTCGGATGAACAGTCCCGGGGTAGCCATTATCCCGGTGAATAGTATCTGAGGTGAGCAGTCCTCGGATGAACAGTGTCCGCGGTAGACATTACCCGGGTGAACAGTATCCGGGGTGAACAGTGCCCGGGGTGAACAGTGTCCGAGGTAGACATTAACCGGGGTGAACAGTGTCCGGGGTGAACATTACTTAGATGAACAGTATCGCCAACCATACCTGGGTCTCGCATGAAAAACCACCAACTCTGGGATACCCGGGGTTATATCCCCGACAAGCTCAGACATCGCTTTCATGTATAGTAGAGAGACCGAGACTTGTGGAACAAACTGGCACATTGCAGACTCTACGACACAAAACTCGTATAGCAACTCATATATGAGAAAGATACAAATATTACACAACAAAAGGTCACAGACCATCAATTCATCAAGCGGAAGCGAAGTAGTGTTGGCTAGTACAACAAGATCCAAATATAGGGCCTAAGAGGCCTACACATAGATAAACCCAGCCAGCTTGCTCCACGGTCCCAAGCTGCCACCTGGGAACCCCAGACCACTAGTCGATGTCCACGAAGAACCCACCTAGCTGCTCGGTGTCGTCCTCCTCTGAAATACAAATATAAAGGTAGCAAAGAGAGACTGAGTACGATGTACTCGCAAGTTTAGTAGGGCTATATAGGCCCAATGACTGACAGAGGCCCTAAGCTGTATATGTAGCTATTTTGCATAAAGCTAGTTTTCCATTTAAAAGATATAAAGGACACAAGGCATCGTCTATTCAGAATATTTTCATAAAGGGGATAAGAGGGTAACATTTCATCTTCAGTTCTCGTCGAACCTACTTGTAACCATAACCAACTCTCATCTCCAACAAAGGCACTTCCCCAAATCCCCCTCGAGGAAATGGACCTTTCACACACACTTTGAGTTGCAACCTTTAGCTGCCAAATTAATTAATTAAAGTCAAGATTCTCTATGGTCTCGTATATCCATTCCCAAGTCGTCCATAACCATGGACACGGCTTTTCGAAAAGATTAGACCCTGCAGGGGTGTACTATTTTACCCATTGGTACCGTCCGGCTCACCTAATTGGCCCTCTTCCGGGGAAGGCCGGTGAGCGGGCGCAGTTAGACCTTTACAATACATGAGGCTTACTCAAGGGCCATCAGTGTGCGGAAGGACAGGTTCAGCGCCTCCAACACCCTGCCCCGCGGCCACATCCTAAACACCACCATCCTCGTTCCTTTTTCCACCCACACACTCACGCGCAAATGGAAATAGCAAACTAGAGGACCCTTGACAAGCCCCTCACAAATTATTTGGTCAGTAAGGCGCCCATACACCCACCAATGGCAGCACGCTCGATCTTGAGTCTAGAGACAAGAACTCGCACCTAGGGGCAAGAGTGAGGCAAAACACCATCCCCAATGGCAACTCACCCAAGCCTTCTTAGCATTTTAATTACAGAACCCACATATCCACCATGTCTGAAACATTCCGTCAACATCAACAATTATGGAATTAAATAACGGACATTGCTAGCAGTTGGCTAAGCATGGCTAAGCATAGCTAAGCATATAAATACAACAATTATATTCTTGTCTCCGGCTAACACATCAACACTAAGGTTCATAGGTAGGGATACATGTGATTGGCTCGGGGAATAACATGCATTCATAGGATACTCTAAGTCTTGATCAAAACTAACATTTGAATCGCATGCAATATTATGGTGGATAAAAATAAGTTGATAAAAACATAGGATTCTAGTATGCCAAGAAGGTTAGGTTATCTCTTTCCTTGCTGTCGGGGCGGGTAGTACTGCTCGTTGTGGTAAGTAGCGTTAACCTCGACTCCGGAATCTATCGATACCCAAAAGAAATACAAAAGAACAATAAATCACACGAACACAAGGTGAAATGCTCAATCACATGATGACATGACAAGTTGATGCATTGATAATATCATTTAATTTATTTAACAAATTAAATGGAGTTCCAAATAATTAGTACAATTATTTGGACACAACTCCATATTTATCTTAGTGACCACATTCTTCATAATTTATTAAATTATTAGAGAAGTGGCTCAATATGCATGGACATGACATGAAATGGGTAGGGTTTGTCATTTCGATCATTTTGGTAATTTATTTGTAATTTTCGGAGTACCGATGAATAAATAGCAAATTAATTAAATAATTGAATTTAATTCATTTAAACAAATTATGAATAACATCAAATAAATATCTGTGATCATGAAGTTATAATAGCATGGTTTGATTTCATTTTAAGTGTTGATCAAATTTGGTATTTTATTCATAATAACCCATTTTAAGTTATAATAGCATGGTTTGATTTCATTTTAAGTGTTGAGCAAATTAAGTTATGATTTTTCCCAATTTGGATATTATTTAACCCATTTTAGGAATTCTAAAATAAAGGCAAATTTATTTATTAAAAAGGGCAAGGCAATGTTACCAAATAATAGGCAATGTTTTTCTGAGCAATTTGATATCTAATTTGCAAAGTTTGGATCATTATACAAAAAGATATCACAATTTGAATTTGTTTTCAATTTCCAAAAAGGAAACACAATTGGCCAGACAGGCCGGCCTCAGGCCGGCCAGGCCGGGAGAAAGGCCGGGTAGTGACCCGAAGGGGTCGGCCTTGTGGCCGGCCCAGGCTGGGTGCGAGGCCGGACCGGTGCCCGAAGCGGCCGGCCTCTGGCCGGCCCAGTCCGAGCCCAGGTCGGGGCGAGGCCGGGCAGCAACCCGAGCCAGCCGGGCAGCAACCCGAGCCAGCCGGCCTTGTGGCCGGTCAGGCCGGGGCCTAGGCCGGGGTTACTGGGTGTAGTGGAACGGCGGTGGCCGCCGGCTAAACGGCGGCGAACGAGTGGGAGGGGCAGCGGGAAGGGCCAGAAAGGGAGAGGGCTCACCATGCGACTCGGGAGGCGGCTAGGTGTGGCCGGGGGCGACCTCAGCGGCCGAATTCCGGCGAAGACGGGCATGACGACCGGCAGGCGGACGTCGGGCAATCGAGCTCGATTAGCTCGGTTCCGTGCTTCCTAGCATGCGTGCGATGGTGGTGGAGGTAGAGGACGACGCGGCGCTCCTTCCTACGCGGTTAGCTCGTCCCGGGGTCGACGGAGACGGCGGCGATGCAGCGGAGGGCACGGGCTCGAGCTTGGGAGCGAGAGAGGAGGGAACGGGAGAGGAGGAGGAGTAGGGGAGGGAGCAGGTGAGGAGGAGGAGCAGGTGGGGGGGGCCTCATGCTCTTGTCCACCGGACGGCATGGCCAGGAGGACGCGGGGGGGGGGGGGGGATGGCATGGGCGCGGAGGAGGTGGCGGCATGGCGCCAGTGCCATGGCCGCCACTATGGAGAAGAAGGAAAAATTCCAGGGAACCCCCTGGCAGCATTTTCATAAATTGCAAAAAGGTCCCCAGCAAGTATTGGCGAATTAGTTGAGGCACCAGGACATTTTTATAAAAAGTGCAAAAATTCATGTAGGCTCCATTTGACCTTTAGAACCTCCAAAAAAATTTGGTGAGGCAAAATAAAAAGTTTTGGCCAACATTTGTTCACAGGATTTAATTGAAGGCATTTTTGATATTTTCCTAAATTCATTTATTTGGAGTATGTAAACATTTCCAAAAATATTGAAAATATTCATGGAGGCTCGAACAATGACAATGAAGCTCCCCATGATTTTAGTTTTAATTTTTGGAATATTTAACCTGATTTCAAAATAGGAGTTGAATTGAACCAAAATTTTGGATTCTCATATTCTTTTCTTATTTGACAAAAATTTAGATTTTGAGAAAAGGTTATAGCATGTCCCTTTGGAACTTCCTAAACAGTTTGGAAGTCCAAGAACAAGTTGGTTAACAATTTAAGCATTTGCATTTGGTTTGGTGCTTGAGAAGTTTGCCTCCCCATTTTAGTTGCTTGCATATGTTGGTGGTTTTAGAAATAGCAATGTTCATATGCATGCCATGATGCAAACAAGGATGCAAAAAGTGGAAAAATTCTTCGTATTTTTCATTACCAAGTTGGGGCAGTTACATCCCTCTCCCTCTGTCTCTCTCTCTTGAGTGGCCGCCATGGAAACGTCGCGTCGCCGCCGTATCGCCATCGGTAGAGACACCCAGGAGCAGATCGAAGCCCGTCCTGAGCTGCGCCGCGTCGACCTCGTCCTCCCTATGTAGGGAATCATGGCGGAAGGCCCGGACTCGCCGGCGCCGACCGATTCCCCTCCGCCTCCGGCCGCTGCACACCGAGAACCGCAACGCCGCCGTCCGGCCATCCCCGTCCCCGCCGCGAGCAGCAACGGCTCGAGGGTGAGCTGCTCTCCCTCTCGCGCGTCCGCTCGCCGTCACCGGCGGTCACCGCCGTGGCACACGCCGGTCGCGGCATTGACCGGCCGCACGAGTCCTCCTCGCCCGGCATGGCTCCTGTCTAGGCCGGCACGAGGCCGACGGCCTCCGGCACTATCCCGGCCCGTTTGCCCGGCCTAGGCCGGCCAAAGGCCGAAGCCTTCGGGCCTGCACCCGGCCTGCAGCCCGGCCTGGCCGGCATGAGGCCGGCGTGTCAGGCTATTACAATTTCCTTTTTGGAAATAAATTTAATTTAAATATTTGATATCTTTTTAAGTAATGCTCCAAATTTGGCAAATCAAATACCAAATTGTTCAGAAAAGCAATACCTATCATTTGGTAACATTGCCATGCCCTTTTTAGGAAATAAATTTCTCCTTTATTTAGGAAATCCCTAAATGGTATAAATAATACCTAATTTGTGAAAAATCATAATTCGATAAATATTTAACCAAAAATTGTGAATAAAATATCTTTGTGATCAACACTTCAAGTGCTATCAAACCATACAATTATCAAATCATGATCACAAATTTTTATATGTTGTTATTCTTTAATTGATTAAAGAAGTAAATTCCAATAATTAATTATTTTCGCCAATTATTCATCGATAATTTGGAAATTCACAAATGAGGTACCAAAATGATCAGAAGAACAAAACCTACTTAATCATGTCATGTTCATGCATATTTAAGCCACATCTTTTGTAATGTAATAATTTATAAATAATGTGGTCACTAAGATAAATATGGGGTTGTTTCCAAATAATTGCACTAACTATTTGGAACTCCATTCAATTTGTTAGATAAATTAAGTGATGATATCTTGCATAAATTTGACATGTCATCATGATTGTGCATTGCACCTTGTCTTCGTGTGATTTATTTGTTCTTTGGTATTATTTTGGGTATCGATAGATTCCGGATTGGAGGTTAACCCTACCTACCCCGACGAGCAGTACTACACGCTCCGGCAGCAAGGCAAGAGATAACCTAACCTTCTTGGCATCTACCATCCTACTGTTTTATAAACTTATTTTACCCACCATAATATTGCATTCGATTCTATGTCAATTTTTGGTCAATACTAGAGAATCCTATGAATGCATGTTTTTCCCCGAACCAATACATGTAACCCTACCTATGAACCGTAGGTTTGATGTGTGGGCCTGAGAAAAAGATATATTTGTTGTATGTAAATGCTTAGCTATGCTTAGCCATGCTTAGTAGAATGCTTAGCTGTCCGTTATTTATTTCCATGATTTATGAAATTGATGGAATGTTCGGACAAGATGGGGGATGCTTGTGTTACTTAATTAAATTGTTTAAAGGCTTGGATGAGTTGCCATCTGGGGATGGTGTTTTGCCTCATTCCTGCCGCCTAGGCTAAGAGTGCTTTTAGCTAGAACCAAGAACCGAGCATGCTTCCAACGGTGGGGACATATGGAATCCCCTTTAACCGAATAATTTGTGCGGGCGTATCCGAGGGTCCTCTAGTTGCTATTTCCATTTGCTTGTGAGTGTGTGGGTGGAAAGAAACGATGAGGATGGTGGTGTTTAGGATGTGGCGATGGGGGCAGGGGCTGAAATAGGCTGGGTAAACTTGTCCTGTCGCCACGATGACCCTTGGATAGTCTCATACATTGTAAAGGTTTAACCGCGCCCGCCCTGCCGGCTTTCCAAGGAAGAGAGCTAAATGATCAGGTAAGGGGTCGGACCATACCGGTGGGTAAATTAGTACACCCCTGCAGGGTAAATCTTTTCGAAAAATCGTGTCCACGGTTATGGACAAATCTTGGGAAAGGCGGATTAGCTCATAGAAAAGTATAACCTAATTATTTAAAATTTGGCAGCTAAAGGTTGCAACTCAACGTGTGATTAAAAGGTTCATTTCCTCGAGGGTGATTCGAGGGAGTGCCTTGGTGGAGATGAGGGATGAGAAATGGTTACTAATGGTTCAATGTGAACCGAAGAAAAGTTATTCTCTTATCCCTTTTCAAAAAACATTCTGAGTAGACGATGCCATGGCTCTTTATGTCTTTTAAAAAGGAAAACTAGCTTTATGCAAATTAGCTACATTATACAGCATTAGATCCTTCGTCAGCATTGGGCCTATATCGCCCTACTAAACTTGCGAGTACATCGTACTCAGTCTCTCTTTGCTGTCTTTATAATTTTGTTTCAGAGGAGGACGACACCGAGCACACAGGTGGGTTCTTCCTGGACATCGACGAATAGTTTGGGATTCCCAGGTGGCAGCTTGGGACGTCGGAACAAGCTGGCTGGGTTATGTTTATGTGTAGGCCTCTTAGGCCATATATTTGGATCTTGTTGTACTAGACAACGCTACTTCGCTTCCGCTTGATGTACTGATGGGTCGGTGACCCCTTTTGTGTAATTTGTATCTTTCTCATATATGAGTTGCTATATGATCTCTTTATGTCGTAGAGTCTGTGATGTGCCAGTTGTTCCGCAGTCTTGATCTCCTTATTATGCATGATAACTATGTCTGAGCTTATGGCTTGATCGAAGTGTTGCGTGCCGATGATCCATTCTGAGCACGCCTGCCAAAGGTTTTGGCCGGGGATTGGTAAACCAAGTAACCTTCGATTGTGTAGCATGACCGGTTGCACAAAGCTTCATTGCATAGTTCTGGGGTCGGGGCGCTACATATATAATAGTTGTTTTGCATAAAGCTAGTTTTCCTTTTTAAAGATATGACTCATGGCATTGACTACTCAGAAGGTTTTCACAAGGGATAAGATAGTAAAACTTCTTTCTTTAGTTCACATTGAACCAACAGTAGCCAGAATCCACCACTCATCTCCACCAAGGCACTCCCTCGAATCACCCTCGAGGAAATGAACCTTTAACACATGTTGCCAAATTTTAATTAAGTTCATGTTTTCTATGATCTCATAATCCATTCCCAAGTTGTCCATAACTATGGACACGGCTTTTCGAAAAGATTAAACCCTGCAGGGGTGTACTATTTTTACCACCAGTACCGTCTGGCTCGCCTTATTAGCTCTCTTTCGGGGAAAGCCGCCAAGTGGGCGCGGTTAAACCTTTACCTCGCATGAGACTATCCAAGGATCATCGTGACGACAGGAAAAGTTTAGTGCCTATTCAACACCCTGCCCCCATCGCCACATCCTAAACACACCCCCCCCCCGTCGTCATCGCACCTTCATCCACCTAAAACTCACACGCAAATGGAAAGCACAAACTAGAGGACCCTTGGATACGCCCGCACAAGTTATTCGGTTAATAAGGAGCCCATACCCCCACCGATGGAAGCACGCTCAATCTTGGTTCAAGAGACAAGAACTCACACCTAGGCGGCAAGAATGAGACAACACACCATCAACCCCGATGGCAACTCATCCAAGCCTTTTAAGCATTTTAATTAAGTACCACAAGTTTCCACCTCGTTCGAACATTCCATCAACTTCACAATTATGGAAATAATCACCGGACGACTAAGCATTTGACTAAGCATGGCTAAGCATATCTAAGCATATATTCTGTAGATATAAATTAACTCAGGCCAACACATCAAACCTATGGATAATAGGAGGGAAGACATGTAATGGTTTAGGGAACATGCAATTCATAGGATACTCTATACATTGACCAAAAGTTGACATTGGAATCGAATGCAATATTATGGTGGAGAAAATAATTGTGTAAAACAATACGATGAGACATGTCAAGAAGGTTAGGTTATCTCTTGCCTTGCTGATGGTGCTGATAGCATGAATCGTCGGGGTATGGAGGGGGAACCTCGACTCCTGATCTACCGATCCACAAACAATAACAGGAGAACAAATAAATAACACTAATACAATGGTGCAATGCACAATCATGATGATATGTCAAGTTTATGCATTGAAATGGTCTTGGGCATGTCCCACAGGTTAAATGGAACCCCGGAAATAAATATTGCAATTAACGGGTAAAATTCCATACTTAACTTAATGAACTAAGTTATTACCCAAGATGTAAAGTACTAACATGTGAGGTCTACATGCATGGAAATGACATTATTTGATAGGTATTGTTCTGCTGGTCATTTTGGTACTTCATTTGTAATTTTCCGATTAATGATGAATAAATGGTGAATTAAACGATTATTCAAATTTAATTCTTTAGACCATTTCAAAAAAAATGACATCAAAGGAAAAGTTGTTGTCATGATGTGAAATTATCATAACTATATAGCCTTTGATTTGCTGAGCATTTTGATATATCATTTGCAATATTTGAAACAATATTTATTAAGTTATGATTTTCCCAAGTTTTAATTAGTTCAGTCGGTACTTCCAGCTAACTGCCCGGTAATACCGGTCAAGTCGGTACTTCCGGGGCAACTTCCGAGCTACTTCCGGAAATTAACAGAAGTATCTAGTACCGAATCAACCTACAGTCGGTACTTCCGGCTAACAGCCCGGTAGTACTGGTAAAGTTGGTACTTCCGGGGAAACTTCCGAGCTACTTCTGGAAATTAACAGAAGTATCCAGTACCGAAACAACCTACGGTCGGTACTTTCGGCTAACAGCCCGGTAGTACCGGTCAAGTCGGTACTTCCGGGGAAACTTCCGAGCTACTTTCGGATATCAACAGAAGTATCCAGTACCGAAACACCCTATGGTCGGTACTACCGGCTAACTACCCGGAAGTACCGGCGAAGCGTTTTGACTGGGCCGAGGCCACGACCGGCGCGTGCGCACGCGCGGTGACCGCACGCGATGTCGAGCACACGCTCGACGATGCAGGGCGCGTGAGGATGTGGTGCTGCTTACATGTGATGCGTCGTGCTACGGCGAACCAACCGCGGGCGGCGCCGTTACCCAAGGGTCGCCGAAGGGGGGAGCACGGCGTCGACTAGCGGCGACCGACAGTGAGCTACACCGACACTACAACCTACATGAAGAGGCAGGGGACAAAGATGTCCAGGAGGTAGCCTAACTCACCCTTGACGCGTGAGGCTGCTCGGCAACGTCGGAGAGGGACGGAGGCGGCGGCAATCGGGCTCGACCGCGGCGGCTGTTGTTGGAGAGGAAGAAGACAGTGGCGGCGATTAACGGCTCCCCGCATCGATTCCTTCAACGAGGGAGTAGCAGACGGCAAGGCGGAGCTAACGGTGGCTTCAGCTCGAGCTCAGGCAGAAGGAGTCGACGGCGACCATAGCGGCGTCGATGACTGTCATCGGCTCGATCTAGGGTTAGGGTTTGGTGCGGGAGAGGAAAAATGAGGGGAACGAGTAAGGGGGAGAGAGAGTAGGGTCGCGAGCGTTCTCCTTATCCAGGGGGGCATGGCAGCGCGACGCAGGAGTGAGGCATTGGCGGCATGGCGCCAGTGTCGCCACTGTCGCCACAGGGAAGAAGGTGCTTTGCAAAAAAAAAACCTGTCCCAACATTAAGTTCTATTGCAAACTGGTCCAGCAGCCTATTAGGGATATAAATTGAGTCTCTTAAACACCTTTGAAAATTCTGGAAAAATTCACATAGCATTTATATTACATTAGTAAGCTGTCATAAAAGTTTCAGCCCATTTGGAAAATATTTTATGTGTAACTTATTTCAAAAGAACTCACATGCATTTTGGGGTCCTTTTTAAATTATTTAATTGGGAATTTGATTTACTTTGCAAGATTTATATTTGTAACTCTAGGAACTTCCTGGACAATTTGGAAGCTCAAGAATATTTTTCGTTTTGCCAAATTGAGCAATTGAAATTGGTTTGGAAATTTGGGAGAGTGTTTGTTACCCTTTTTAAAAAATTTCCAATTGTTGCTTTATTAAACTTAGAAATTTAGAATGTATGCCATGATGCTAGTGCAATGCAAAAGTGAAAATTTGGTTCAAATTTTACAGTACGAAACTGGGGCTGTTACAAATCTACCCCCCTTACAGGAATCTCGTCCCGATATTCTTGGCTTGAGTGAAGAAGGCGGGATATTCCCGACGAAGACTAGTTTCACACTCCCAGGTTGCTTCTTCTTCAGAATGGTTCGACCACTGGATCTTGAGGAACTTGATGGTCTTGTTACGAGTCTTCCTTTCCGCTTCATCCAAGATGGGGACAGGATGCTCACAGTAAGTCAGATCCTTCTGGATGTCCAACACTTCATGATCAACCCCACGAATAGGATCTTTGAAGCAACGACGGAGTTGAGAGACATGAAACACATCATGCACATCCGGGAAATTTGATGGTAGCTCGAGCTGGTAGGAGAGATCTCCTCGCTTGGCTAGGACGGTGAAAGGACCAACAAAGCGAGGTGCCAATTTTCCCTTGATCCCGAAACGATGAACGCCTCGGAGGGGAGAGACTCGAAGATAGGCTTTGTCACCGATTTCATAGTGAACCTCCTGATGATGTTTATCATAGTAGCTCTTTTGCCTAGACTGGGCAATCTTCAGATTCTCCCGAATGATACGGACTTTCTCTATAGCCTCATTGATCACATCAGTACCAAAGAGTGTCCTCTCTCCGGTTTCAGACCAATTTAGCGGAGTCCGACATTTCCTCCCATAGAGGACCTCAAATGGGGCCATCCGCAGACTAGCTTGGTAGCTATTGTTGTAGGAAAATTCTGCGAATGGTAGGAATTTCTTCCAACCCTTGCCGAAAGAGATTACACATGCCCGAAGCATGTCCTCTAGGATTTGGTTTACCCTTTCAGTATGTCCATCAGTTTGGGGGTGGTAGGCTGTACTAAAGTTGAGACGGGTTCCCATAGCATTTTGGAAACTCTGCCAGAATCTGGATACGAATAGACTCCCACGGTCTGATATAATCCTCAGAGGAACACCATGTAGAGGAACAATTCGGGCAGCGTACAACTCAGCCAATTGCTTCGCAGTTATATCCTCGCGAACGGTAAGGAAATGAGCGACCTTGGATAGACGGTCGATGATGACCCAGATGGCATTATTACCCTTTTGTGACTTTGGAAAGCCAGTAATGAAGTCCATCCCACTTCATCCCACTTCCACTCGGGAATAGCTATGGGGCGAAGAGTACCCGCTGGCCTTTGATGTTCAGCCTTCACACGGCGACATACGTCACATTCAGCAACGTACTCGGCAATCTCTCGCTTCATGCAAGACCACCATAATTGACGGTGAAGATCTTTGTACATCTTGGTACTACCCGGATGAATGGAAATGGGTGATTCATGAGCTTCTGAGAGTATCAACCCTTTGGTATTCCCACTCTTGGGTACCACCAGACGGTCACCAATGTAGACAACAGCGTTGTCATCAACAGAAAAATAATTAGCCTTCCCACTAGCTATTTTCTCTTTGATTTCTAGGATGCCAGCATCTTGCAGTTGGACTGCCTTGATTTCATCCTCAAGAGTGGATTTGATACAGTTGCACCAGCTAGCTGATCGAAGAGGTCATTTATCCGGGGAATGGGATACTTGTTTTTGATGGTTACCGAGTTCAGAGGCCGATAATCAACAACCAGACGAGGAACATTAGAATCCCTCTTCTTGACAAAGATTACAGGACAACCCCAGGGTTAGCTACTAGGCCGAATGAAATCCTTCTCCAACAGCTCATCAATCTGTTTTCTTCAGCTCAGCCAACTCTTCCGCTGGCATGCGGTAGGGCCTTTTGGAAATCGGAGCAGTCCCCGGAACCAATTCGATGACAAACTCCACACTTCGATCAGGTGGCATGCTAGGCAATTCTTCAGCAAAGACATCAGGGAAATTACACACCACCCCTACCTCATGCATTTCAGGTGGGGTGATTCCTTCCATAAAGTATAGACTGATCTCTGGAGAGAGAGGAGTAGCAGTGGATGGAGTTGTGGATGAAGGGGACCAGTAACTCACTAGCCCGACGGTTGGGTGGATCACTGTGACAGACTTGGCAGCACAGTTCAAGTTAGCCTGATATTTGGCTAGCCAGTCCATGCCCAGAATGACATCTAGACCATCTGACTTCAGGGCCATCAGCAGGAACGGAAAGGACCAATAGCCTATGGAAATCTGGACCTCCGGAGCAATCCAGTTAGTGTGCCAACTAGAGCCTGGTGTTTTAACCACTAGAGGGGAGTCCATGACCACAAACGGTATTTGATAGCTATGTGCGAAAGCTATGGATATGAATGAATGCGATGCTCCAGAATCAAACAAGACTGAAGCTATATATTCATTAATTCGAAGCGTACCCATGAGAACACTAGGGTCCTCTTCAACTCCTTCAGCAGAGACGTGGTTCAGACGACCACGGCTGACAGTTGTCATGGTATTGTCGAATCTAGCCGCGGCAGGGTGGCATCGAGCTAGGTAGAGAGAGGGGTTTAGGAGACGTGGGGTATTTCGGCGACGGGATGACAAAGGGTTTACCCAGCTTCGGATATCGCAACGGTGGCGAAACCCTACGTGCTGCTATAATTCACTATAGGGCAATATACGCCGAGTACAATGAAAGGTGTGTTAGAGCTTGCCCTGAGGCGTCCCTTAGGCCGGCTTATAAGGGCGTCCGGACCTAGGGCTTACAGGAGGAAACCTAACCGACTAAGTCACAGAGTTCTACTCTAATCCGGCTTGGGCCCTGCCTTGTGGGCTAAGTCTTCCGCAATGCAGGCCGGCTTCTGGAACCTTCCCTTAGCCGGATGGGCCTCTTGCGCTTCATCGTACTGGGCCGCCCGGTAAGCCGGATTTCGACTTACCACCACTATGGGCCACCCTGGTACGCTGGCTATTAGTCTTCTTCGTGAAGGTACCTGTTCGGCATAACCCCAACAGTAGCCCCCGAAAAGCTTCAACTACTTCAGCAGCTGGCTTCAATCTTCCGGCAATGTGTTGTCCGGGAAATTCATCATCCGTCGTCAGTCTTGGAGCATTCCCAGAAACCTCAAATCGTGCCGAACAGCTTTGTCGATTTCGGTGTGCCGGCTCTTCATGTCGAAAAGCACTTGAGTGCGTATTGACACGCGTCTGGTGATTTGACGGATGTGTCAGACCCGGCAGATTGAGTGGAGTGGCATCTTTGAATGTAGGGGCTAGTTTTCGTTTTTCCCGCGCTAGAACCGAGGAGTCGGAGGGAAGGAAAACGTCTCCAACGGCTCGATCCCGTGATGCGTGGCGAAAATATCGGCTCCGGACCGTTGCACATATCTCAGCACGCCCACTATTTAAGTTGGACGCCTCATCTTTGCCGCAGCTACCAGTCCATTAGCAACCCTAGCGCAGAGCTCCTCCAGATCTCATCTTCACCGAGCTCAAGTTCTTCTCTCCTCCGCTCATGGCGTCCAGTGCCCCTAGCTCTCCTGTGGTCGACGCTCCGCCTCTCGATTCGGCGCCGCCGGCGGGTGGCTTGGCGTCCGGCGTCGCGGCCGCCGATTCCGCACCATCTGCCGCTCCCTCTGCTTCTTCCCCTGCTCCGGTAGCCCCCTCCGCCGCAATCTCTGGGCGTGACGAGGTTGCCCTAGCTAAAGCTACAGCCGAAGCTGCGGCTACGGTTGCTTTGGCTTCCGCAGCCGCCGCCGATATGGCCGAAGAGGCCCGGACCACTGAAGAAGAAGAAGAGGAGGAAGCCGGCGACAACGAAGGCGCCGCCAATAACCCGACCCACAACTGGGGTTGCTCGGTGGTGGATGACGTCGAGCTGACGGGAATAGTAATGCCCCCAGATCGGTACTATGCAGATTTTAGCGTTCCAGCCAAATCCGCATAATAACGATCCTAAAGGACGCCCACCAGGCATAACGTGCACGTCGCAACACACACGTTATGCGGGTGGAATTGTGATAACATTACAACAGTTCTCGATGGAACCCACAAAAGAACATATATTTTGCGCCCAAAGGGTATCTTTAATTCTTTCCTCGAGATATTTTGCGCCGGCTTTCTTCGGCTTATTCCATTCTACAATGGTGATCGGGACCATGTCCCTAACAAGAACACCGCATTGAGCTACATATTTCGTGTAGATTCCTTCGGGTTTCTCCGGTTTGCCTTTTTATACTAACTTCGTCGATTGACAACTCTGCACCATCCGGCAGCTTTACCCCTTGGTTCGGGCCTCGTTTAGGGATTGACTTAGATGCAGTGGGCTAAAAGAAAAATGTTTCGTTAATAAGTGCAATATAAATCAATTAATGCATCTAGCTAGTGATCAACAAGACTAATATATACCTCGCCGGAGTTTTCTAATGGCACTTCTTCGTCGTTGTCGTCTCTGAAATTTTCTAACTCAACTCCCTCACTGGAGTCGTTCAAACATTTCGCGATGAAATCTTCGTCGTCTTCTTCGGCGGAATCTTCTCCATCAGAATTGGGTCCTGCAGCCCTATCATATATAATTGCTTGCATCCGGTCTTCATTCTCCTCGTCTCGGATGAAGGGGGCATCGTCTCGGGTGATGGGGGCGTCGTCCTCCATAGCTCAATGTCACTGCAAATTTTTAATTCATAGCAAACAACTTTAAATTTCATTGCAACTAAAAATAACATTACTTTGATAAATTTTCAAACTTTGCTAAGTTTACTTATACACTAATGAAATAATTTTCAAACTTTGCTACTAAAATTTTCTAACTTAGCACTATTTCAAACTTAGGAATATTTCTAACTTAGCAATATTTCAAACCTAGCAATATTTCAAACTTTACTATGTTATCTAAATGACTTAGCAATATTTCTAACAAAATTGCTACACTAATAATAACCTAAAATAATTTTCAAACTTTGCTACTAAAATTTTAGGGCACTAACAATACACTAACAATTTTTCTACTAACAATTTTTTCTACTAACTATTTTCTACTAACTATTTTTTCTACTAACTATTTTCTACTAACAATTTTTCAAACTTTACTATGTTATCTAAATGACTTAGCAATATTTCAAACTTGCTAAAATTGCTAAGTTTACAAAATTTGCTAAGTTTACAAAATTCTCTAACTTAGCAATATTTCAAAATTTGCTAAGTTTCAAATTTGCTAAAATTGCTAAGTTTACAAAATTTGCTACAAAATTTGCTAATAATAATCTAAACAATAATAATCTAAACTTTACTAATAAAATAATAATCTAAACAATAATAATCTAAACTTTACTAATAAAATAATAATCTAAACAATAATAATCTAAACTTTATTAATAAAATAATTTTCTTATACACTAAATTTTCAACCTAAACATCAGTACTAAAAAATGAGCACTACTAATCAAAATAACAGTACTAAAAAAAAGAAAAAAAACTAACCTTTGCGGCGGCCGGAGCAGGGCTACGCGGCGGCCGGAGCAGGGCGTGGAGCAGGGCTACGCGGCGACTGCGGAGCAGGGCGTGGAGCAGAGGAGGGAGCAGGGCGTGGAGCAGAGGAGGGAGCGGCGACTGCGGCGAGGGAGGAGGCGATGGGCCGGAGCAGAGGACGGAGAGGCGATGGGCCGGGGCGGCGCGTCGTGGAGCGGAGCAGGGGTGGCGGAGGTCGACGCGGCGAGGGAGGAGGCGATGGCGCGGCCGCCGGCCGGAGCAGGGTCGCGTCGAGGAGGAGGCGTCGGCGGCGTCGAGGACTTGGCGATTTGGGGAGCGAGGCGTCGATCCCCTGCCACTTAACCGTTCAAAACACCTTTAGTACCAGTTGTTCTCTACAACCGGTACTAAAGGGTCTTTAGTACCGGTTGTACAGAACAACCGGTACTAAAGTCAGTTTTGGGCCGCGGTGAAATTTCGCGCGTGAAGCCCACCCCTTTAGTACCGGTTGTACTTAACAACCGGTACTAATGGGCTTTTGATTTTTTTTCCTCTAGTTTCTTTTTTCTTTCTTATGTTTTCTGTTTTTTATATCTATTTGGTTTCTATTTGTTTTTTTCTCTAGTTTCTTTTTGTTTAATATATATTTAATTTAATTGTCTAAAAAATTGTAATAATTATGTATGTATTTGTTTTCTGTTATCTATTATCTATTTGTCAACGTCAATACGTAGGGGGGACTCGTGTCCTCCCCAGCGCTGGGGTAGGACACGTATGTGACCAGGCAGCGCTGGGGGAGGACACACATGGCCAGGACAGCGATAGGGGAGGACACGTGACTGACACGAGTCGTGACCGCAAAGCTCGCCTTTAGTCCCGGTTGGTAACACCAACCGGGAGTAAAGAAGCACACAGATCGTGTGTTTCTTTCAAGCGCTTGTGAGCTGTTGGATCAGGGCCTTTAGTACCGGTTCGTGTTACCAACCGGGACTAAAGAAGCACACGGATCGTGTGTTTCTTTCAAGCACTTGTGAGCCGTTGGATCAGGGGTGTGTTTCTTTTGAGGGCTTGTGAGCTGTTGGATCTGCACACCCACCTCATACACAGGTACACCTTCTAATCGCCTATAAATAGCGACGCCCCTGCAGCGAACGGCACACAACGAGCGTCTACCTTTGCCACCGAATCCAATGGTTGGATTTAGCCTACCTGCTGGCATGTTCCCTGGCATTATTGTTTTTGTCCTTGTTCGTCGGCCAGCCATTGGAGCCACCTCCTGTAGGTCGGTGAATAAGGACAACACAACGACGCTTGGAAACACAAGCCCTCAGGTAGGTTGAATCCAACCACTGGATTAGGGTGACACAATGATGAATTGCCGAGGAGGTGGGAGTGGTGGTGGTGGAAGTGGTAGCCATGCCCCTCGGTCGGAGCCAAGCAGTGGCAAGGCGCTCTGATGATCTACAACATTCCCAACACTTTTTGGGATGGTCGTTAGATCATCAGAGACGTCTTGCCGCTGTGGATCGAAGGTCGATTTAAAATGGGTAGGCTTCTCTCCAGTTTTTGTTCTATCTAGGAATCCTTCAGTTCATCGGCCGAATACAAATCATTCGGATTCCCGTCATACAGCCAAACGGTGCATTTGATATGCAGGCACTCACGAGCCACCGTTGGGCTGTATGACGGGGAAACCGTGTGCATTTGATAAAAGGTTTAATACATTAATTATTACACATCACGAACAACATCCCTATCTAGTGTTCACTTGTTTCTTCGTGTGTGTCCCTTTCTTCTGATTGCGCCATAGCCATGGACAATCTTCATCATTTAACACGATGCTTGGGTCAGTTTTCACTTTGAAGGGCGGAATTTCATTAAACTTATTGTAATCTTCTGACATGTCTGTCTTGTCCTCCACTCCCACGATGTTTCTTCTCCCTGAAAGAACTATGTGGCGCTTTGGCTGGTCGCATGATGTATCGGCTCGCTTATCTTTTCTTTTTTTTAGTCTGGAAGACATGTCCTTCACATAGAAAACCTAAGCCACATCATTGGCTAGGACGAATGGCTCGGTGTGGTACCCAAGATTGTTGAGATCCACTGTAGTCATTCCATACCGCCGGTCCATCTCTACCCCGCCTGCCAGGTTGACCGATTTGCACTGAAACAAAGGGATCTTAAAAGAAGGTCCATAGTCAAGTTCCATATCTGCTGTATGCAACCATAATATGTGTCCTTTGTCCCATCGTCGTTCGTTGCATCAAAGCGGACACCACTGTTTTGGTTAGTGCTCTTTTTGTCTTGGGTTTCCGTGTAAAATGTATTCCCCTTTATCTCGTACCCTTGGAAAGTCAATATAGTCGAAGATGGTGACTTGGCCAACAAGTATAGCTCATCTCCAACAGTGGTGTTATTAATGAGATGTGTACGCAACCAACTGCCAAAAGTTTCCACGTGCTTTCCTTTAATCCAGAAGTTACTCTGCTCCGGGTATTCGGAGCGTAAAATATCCATGTGTTTCACGATATACGGAGCCACCAATCTGGAATTTTGTAGAACTGTGTAGTGTGCTTGAGTGAAAGAATGCCCGTCCATACTTCTTGTTGCTTTCTTTCCTAGCGTGCCTTTTCCACGCAGTCTCCCCTCATGGCGCAATTGAGGAACACCGGTGGGCTTAAGATCAGGAATAAAGTCAACACAAAACTCAATGACCTCCTCTGTTCCATAGCCCTTGGACATGCTTCCTTCTGGCCTAGCACAGTTATGAACGTATTTCTTTAAGACTCCCATGAACCTCTCAAAGGGGAACATGTTGTGTAGAAATACAGGACCGAGAATAGAAATCTCTTCGACTAGGTGAACTATGAGGTGCGTCATAATATTGAAGAAGGACGGTGGAAACACCAACTCGAAGCTGACAAGACATTGGACCACATCCTTCTGTAAACTTGGTAGAGTTGCTGGATCGATTACCTTCTGAGAAATTGCATTGAGTAATGCACATAGCTTCACAATGGGTACTCGAACGTTTTCCGGTAGAAGCCCCCTCAATGCAACCGGAAGTAATTGTGTCATAATCACGTGGCAGTCATGAGACTTCAGGTTTGGAACCTTTCTCTGCCATGTTTATTATTCCCTTTATATTCGACGAGTAGCCAGAAGGGACCTTGATACTGCTCAGGACTTGAAAAAATATCTCCTTCTCTTCTTTGGTAAGAGCGTAGCTGGCAGTACCTTGATACTTTGCATTCTGGTTGTCTCTTTCGTGCGTACGTTGCTGGTCCTGCCGTGCATCCATTGTATCTTTCGTCTTCCCATACACGCCTAAGAAGTTTAGCAGGTTCACGCAAAGATTTTTCGTCACGTGCATCACGTCGATTGCAGAGCGAACCTCTAGGATTTTCCAATAAGGTAAATCCCAAAATATAGATTTCTTTTTCCACAAGGGTATGTGCTTGTTTGCGTCTTCAGAACAGATAGACTGCCAGGACCCTTTCCAAAGATTACTGCTAAATCCTTGACCATGCCATATATAACATCACCATCAGGCCGTGTACGCTTTGTCCGTTATCTGCCTCACCTTGGAAATGCTTGTCTTTGTTTCTTACGTGATGCCTGTTTGGAAGAAATCGACGATGCCCCAGATACACAATCTTGTTACCTAAATATATACTGTCAGTCTTATCTAAACAGTGCATGCATGCATTGTATCCCTTGTTCGACTGTCCTGAAATGTTACTAAGAGCAGGCCAATCATTGATGGTTACAAACAGCAACGCTCGTAGGCCAAATTCCTCCTGTTTGTACTCATCCCACACACGTACGCCTTCGTCAGACCACAACTGTAAAAGTTCGTCAACTAATGGCCTCAGATACACATCAATGTCGTTGCCGGGTTGCTTCGGGCCTTGGATAAGCACTGGCATCATAATATACTTTTGCTTCATGCACAACCAAGGAGGAAGGTTATAGATACATAGAGTCACGGGCCAGGTGCTATGACTGCTGCTCTGCTCCCAAACGGATTCAAGCCATCTGTACTTAGACCAAATCTTAAGTTCCTTGCGTCAGCTGCAAAATGCCCAAACGCACTGTCGATGTTTCTCCACTGAGACCCATCAGCGGGGTGTCTCAGCATCTCGTCTTCCTTACGGTCTTCTTTGTGCCATCGCAACAACTTGGCATGCTCTTTGTTTCGGAACAAACGTTTCAACCGTGGTATTATAGGAGCATACCACATCACCTTCGCGGGAACCCTCTTCCTGGGGCTATGCTCGCCCTCAACATCACCTGGGTCATCTCGCCCGATCTTATACCGCAATGCACCGCATATCGGGCATGCATTCAAGTTCTCGTACTTCTCACCGCGGTAGAGGATGCAGTCATTGATGCATGCATGTATCTTCTCCACCTCTAATCCAAGAGGGCAGACAATCTTCTTTGCTTCGTATGTATTGTGGGGCAATTCATTATTCCTTGGAAGACTCTTCTTAAATATTTGTAGCAACTCTTCAAATGCCTTGTCAGATATTCCATTCTTTGCCTTCCACTGCAGCAATTCCAGGGTGGTACCCAGCTTTTTCTGGCCATCTTCACAATTTGGGTACAACAATTTTTTGTGATCCTCTAACATGCGCTCCAACTTCGACCACTCGTTTTCACTTCCGCACTTCATCTGTTCATCAAGAATGACCCGACGAAGATCATCATCATCGGACTGATCAACAATGACCTCATGCTCAACTTCGTCTTCCCCCATTGTAGTATCACCGTGTTCAGAGAACACAGGATAGTTGTCATCATCCTCTTCCATTATAACCCCTCTTTCTCCATGCTTGGTCCAACAAAAATAATTGGGCATGAAGCCTTGTCGCAACAGGTGGGAGTGTATGGTTCTTACGCTCGGGTAATTCCTCGTATTCCGACATTCATCACATGGATAACCACATCGAGAAAACGATGCATGCCATCAATGAACTCGGGACGGCGTCGATCACCGTACATCCATTCTCGGCTCATCTGCATTACATAAATACATCAAAAACCATTACACCAGCTAAATAATGAATAGAGATACGTGACCAAATTAATTAATACAAGTTCATCACATTAAAACCAAAGTAGAGTAGTGCCCAAATGTAATACATAGTTCTCACGAAACATACATCAATCGAAACTAACATACAACTATCTAAAGAATTTAATCTAACAACAAATGCGATCAGAATCGCAACCAAGGTAACTATTGAACCAACAGCATAATGATACCAAGCCTCTTGACTAATGACATATTTTCTAATCTTTTTAAGCTTGACGCGCATTGCATCCATCTTCATCTCGTGAGCAGCGACGACGTCGGCAAGCTCGACCCCGTGAGCATCAACAATGTCGGCAATCTTAAGTCCAATACCATCTTCTCTTCCAGGCATTGGAGACGAAGATCTTCACTTATCTTCAATTTTGCTTTCAAATCGTTGTTTTCTTTTTCTAAAAACTCGACAATAGGGTCGGCTGGAATTTCCGGTTCAACTACCTCCTAAATAAAAATATATCTAGTCAAGTTGGTCGGCATGATTGTTATAACCACGAAAAAAAAATAGTTATAAAAATATACCACATCCGAATCATAGACCGGACGAGGGCCGACGGGGACGGTATCAAAACCATGACACTATACATATAAAAAAACAAAGAAAATTATAAAAATAATTATGCATTTAAATCATATAACTAACATTTTTAAAATAAAAGATAAAAAAGAGGCTCACCGAGGTGGTGTCGGTTACGGAGCGGCGCGGGCGATCGACGGCGGTGAGGAGGGGACGGGACGACACTATATGAAACCACAAATTATACTTTAATTTGAGCTCAAAATGCATATAAAATAAATGAAATCCCTAACTTAGGCATTTCATCAAACACCTTGCAAGCACTACAAAAATCAAACTAGCTAAACTTGCAACAAAATGAGCTAAACTTGAAATGCCGGAAGAGAAGATGAAGAAGTTGCTAACCCTTGTATAGGGTGCCACAAATCTTCACAAATGTTGAAGGAAAATGGGGTGAATTAGAGCTTGGGAGAGAGGAAAAATGGAGTTGGGCTCGGGTTGCTCAAAAATGGAGCTGGCCGGCTCGGGGTGGAAGAAGATATATAGGCAGAGCCTCTTTAGTACCGGTTGTTATTGCCAACCGGTACTAAAGAGTAGCCTTTAGTACCGGTTGTTTAAAACAGCCGGTACTAAAGGGCTGGCCGTGGGCCACCAACCGTGGCCGCATGTGCACCAACCCTTTAGTACCGGTTGGTTAGCAACCGGTACTAAAGAGTAGCCTTTAGTACCGGTGTTAAGACCAACCGGTACTAAAGGGTTGGAGGCTTGGCGCAGATATACAACCGGTGCTAATGCCCCCTTTAGTACCGGTTTTTGGACAACCGGTACTAAAGGGGGCGCANCTGGCCGTGGGCCACCAACCGTGGCCGCATGTGCACCAACCCTTTAGTACCGGTTGGTGTTAGAAACCGGTACTAAAGAGTAGCCTTTAGTACCGGTTGTTAACACCAACCGGTACTAAAGGGTTGGAGGCTTGACGCAGTTATACAACCGGTGCTAATGACCCCCTTTAGTACCGGTTTTTGGACAACCGGTACTAAAGGGGGCGCACCGTTGCCCCCTTTTCTACTAGTGATAGCTATGTGTAATGCTATTGTATTTGTTATGTACATGTCATTATGATATGAAACTACTTTGTCCAATTATATGTCACCAACTTAATGTAATGGTTTGAAATTACAACAAACTACTTCGACGGGATTCAACACACAACGCCAATTTTTTTTCTTGAAACAGAATTATCTAAGAATCATGCAATGAAGTTTCACCAGTTATAAAATTTTAGCACTAAACTAGACATAAGATATAATGCCTATACATGGTGGTACGATATACTGATTCTTTAATGATCTTACAACTATAAAAAAGTAGATATATTTAGATGGTTGCCCGAACATTTGCATATCGAAATGTAAAACACCAAAATGGGAAATATAGTTGTACTAATAAAAATTATTTAACTTAATTTGGATGACTTTCTTATAAAGTATATGTCCCTGATGACTTCAAATAAAATTATATTAAACATCAGGAGGTAATAACTTCTTTAGAAAAATATTACGAATCTATAAGCAACATGAATTCTTACAAAGTTTATGTTTCCCACCTTTCTCCTCTATATAATACATCTATAATATGTTACACCTTTCTCCAACTCCCTTTATGGATCATATAATAATCAATAAAAAAACCATCAAGATGTTGCCCGCGCGTGAGCGCGGGCCACCCTGCTAGTTTCAACAAAGGCATTATTATCTAGAGCAATTTTATGAGCTGATCAAAGATTCTTGGTGGCACTGGGAACATGCAAAATATTGCGTAATTGTAAGGAACTATGAGGGGTATGCAATGTTGAATGACCAATATGTTGTATTGTCATACATGTGCCACTTGCATTGTGGACTTGATCATGGCCCCTNCAAACGCACGGGCATCTATTCAATTGGGTGAACAAAAGATGTATTCACAGCAAGAAGCAGTATGGCCCAACCATTAAGCAAGGTTTTGGATTTCGGTATGCAAATTTTACCGCTCCTGGGCGCGAAATGGGCGAAATTCGCTATTTCGGAATATTTCGGAAAATCTCGGACGAAAAGAACAATCCAAATTTGAAAATTTAAACGAAAGAAAAAACAAACGAAAATTGGATGAAAAACAACCGAAATTATACCAAAAAAATTGAAATCCTGCAGCAAAGGAAACAACGCACAAACTTGCACAAGCACAACTAGCAATTTATTGCTACACCATGAATCGGTTTAGTTGCAGCAGCTCCAATCAGTAATACGATGTACTAGCAGGAATTCCATACTAGTTTTGACTCATCTTGCTCCTCTGCTAGTATATGATAATATGAATCGCACTGCCCAGGAACGAACGCCTCTCCACTCGTGCTCCCGTTCTGGCCGCCCTACTAGTAGACCGCGGACCTTGCTCCATGCCATTGCCACCGTGTCTCCACTCTATGCATGGCTATGGATGGGAAGAAGGAGAGAGCGTGGAGGAAGATAGGGAGGGGAGAGGAGCGGATGAAGACGCGGCGCTGCCCGCCTCCATCGCGCTTGGCTTTCCTGCAGCCGCCACACACATACGTACAGAGGGTTTAAAATGAAAACTAGGTTAGGGTACGCTTCGGTTTGGGATTTATATCAGAGGCTCTATCTGTGGGCTATACAGAACCATGGGCTGGGCTGAAAATTCAAATGAGGCCGAATTTTTTGACCGGTTTGCACAAATACTGGGCCCAAACGAAATGGACGAATTTCGGCCGGAATTCATTTTTTTTTCAGACGAAATCCAAACCTTGCCATTAAGTAGCAGCAGAATGGGGAAGGGGAAGGGGAATGAACTCACTCTCAATGTCGCGGGGGGCGCGTCGGCTCATCGCGGGCAGCCAGCAGCTCGCCGCTGACATCGCATCAGAGGGAATTATAATTTCAACACAGATTCAATCTATATGTGAAATTGACATTGAGAAGATATATAAGTAAGTTATTCACGCTAGATATATATATTTTCCGTTCAATTCTTTCAACAGAATTGTGTCAAAAAAAATCTTTTAACATAAACCAGATTAACTTACCATCACTAGCAAATATGCCCATGCGTTGGAGCGGACGAGAAAAATCTACATCTTCAAGCCGCATAAAGTAAAATAAAATCACACACAAATCTGTTGGTGCAGACCGTAATTAAAACACATACACACAGCAAAATAAAATCAGAAAACAAATCCACTTGTCACTAGCAAGGGCGGACCCAACCGTCCCTAAGCCCGGCCGCGTGCCCGGGCTTCGGCCCGGCCGGCAAGTCTAATTTACTGTTCATCAAAGGCAAAATTAGCAAAATTAGCGTCTAACTAAGAGTTTGCCCGGGCTTTGGAAATTTCCTAGGTCCGCCTATGTCCACTAGACCAACAAATTCCAGATTCATCAGTAAACAAACGCAGACTAGTCAGATTATTCAAAATCATGATAAAGGAGACAAAACTAGATTTACTGAGCATATACGATGATACGAATCAGGAAAATACATAATTATAAAAAAATCTCGGTGATAAATTATTAGATTGTTGCATGAGGTAGTTCAACCCACAAAAGGCCACCTGCCATAAAAAAAATTTGACAGAATCTATCACGAATCAGAAAGGGGAGGGGGAGGATTGTGTTTCTAAAAGCATGGAAAGCTTGTACAGATATCAAACATGGTCTGATAACACCAACACTGCACATTCCAGAATCCTGACAGTACCTTCGAAATTATACCTAGTCTCTCCAACGCGTCATCGATTCAGCGCCGGCGCGCTCTCTGCCATCTCGATTGCGTCTACATCTATGCAAATCCCCCTCGTCCACGGTGGCACAAAACCGGTCGCCTCCGATGCCCCGCTGCCACCATGCTGGTGCTGGAAAAGTGCATTTGAAGGAGAAGAACAGCTCCGGGCCTACCAGACCATCCATAGCGTGGATATTATGTGCCACTTCAGGTACATGGGGTATCTCTGGGCCTTGTCGTTCAGTCTACATGCGCTCAAGTTCGAACAAGTAGATCTGCATGACGAGAGGTGGGCCAACTATGCAGACCTTGACTTGGCAACCTTCTGGCGATTGGCTGGGAGCTTCAGCAAGAGTGACTCTAGGAAATAAAGTGAATTTTTATATGTATACTCTTATTCTATAGGAAGGGAATGTGGGTGTGTTAGCACATATTTTGTTCATAGCTAGCCCTAGAGGTACGTACATTAAATTTTTCCTCCTACATTTAATTATGGTGCATACATCTTGAAAATACATGGACCATTAGATGGTACTACTAAACTACGGACAAAAATGACAAAACTGACCTACTTTTAAAAACTCAACACAAAGTCTACGTCCTGTTCTTCATATGTGTCCTCTTCGATCATCATGTTCGGGCACCTGTATATTGCTGCTCCATCCATCCTTGGTTTGGCTCTTGGTCGTTCTTTCCCGCATCTTCATCTGCTGCCCCTTCGAATTCGACAAAACCTCCATCCTCCTCACTGTGACTTGACCACTGTGTAACCAGCCATGAACCGAATTGGAGCAAGTGCACCTTCACAGTGCTAGTATTGGGCTCGATCATATGCCGGTTCAGGCACTTATGACAGATATATAATTGTAAAGTAATATTTGTCTCATGAGATTGATGATTGTTTGGAGATTACAAGGGGTATATATGAGGGGCCAGCGGCTAACCCTTACTTGAATTACAAGCAAACTCTAAAACAACTCCTAACCGACTCATATTCTAACATCCCCCCGCAGTGTCAACGTGGGGTTCACCAACGTTGAGACTGAAACGAATGTCGGTAAACGATGCTGTAGGAAGTCCCTTGGTGAAGATGTCTGCAAATTGCGCAGTAGTTGGAACATGAAGAACTCGAACTTGTCCAAGGGCAACCTTCTCACGAAAAAAAATGAATGTCAATCTCGATATGCTTGGTCCGACGATGCTGCACAGGATTACTGGACATGTAAACAGCGGAATGTTATCACAATAAACCACAGTAGCCTGCTGGACAAGACGACAAGATCCGAGAGAAGCTGGCGCAACCAAACCGTTTCGGCGACAGCATGTGCCACTGCACGGTACTCGGCCTCTGCAGACGAACGTGAAACTGTAACCTGCCGTTTCGAAGACCATGAAATCAAATTGTTACCAAGAAAAACACAGTATCCGGATGTGGATCGACGAGTATCCGGGCAACCAGCCCAGTCGGCATCGGAATATGCTGTCAAAGTGTGTGGAGAGGAGGAATATATGTGGAGACCATGATCTAAAGTACCTTTGAGATAGCGAAGGACACGTTTGACATGATTATAATGAGGGACTTGAGGATCATGCATGTATAGACAGGCTTGTTGAACAGCAAAAGATATTTCTGGGCGAGTGAGAGTAAGATATTGTAAGGCGCCGGTTATACTACGATAAAGAGTGGCATCGGGAAAAACATCACTGGAGGAGGAGAGCTTGGTTGTAGTGTCTACGGGGGTTTTAGAAGGTTGACAATCAAGCATGCCTGATTTAGTGAGAAGATCGATAATATATTGACGTTGAGAAAGAAATAAACCATTAGAATCACGAGTGACAGCTATTCCTAAGAAGTGATGTAGAAGACCAAGATCAGTCATTGAAAACTCAGATCGTAATAAGGAGATGATGTGATCAAGAAACTGTTGAGAAGAGGGCTGTTAAAACTATATCATCGACGCATAAAAGAAGGTAGGCAGTGTGAGAGTTGTTATGATAAACGAAAAGAGATGAATCAGAGGGTGAAGGATGAAAACCAATAGTGAGAATAAAGGTAGAGAAACGTTGAAACCATGCACGAGGAGCTTGTTAAGACCATATAGAGATTTTTTAAGAAGGCAACATGATTTGGGTTAGTGGAGTCTTCGAAACCTAAAGGTTGCTGGCAATAAACAGTTTCATTTAGTGATCCATGTAAGAAAGCATTTTTAACGTCAAGTTGATGAATAGGCCAGGAAGAAGTAACGGCGAGACTAAGAACTATACGAATTGTGCTAGGTTTAACTACAGGAGAAAAGGTTTCATCGTAATCAAGACCATGTTGTTGAGAGAAACCATGACAGACCCAACGAGCTTTTATAACGAGAGAGAGCCATCGGAGTGAAATTTTTGACAGAAAAACCCATTTACCAGAACAACATTTGCACTAGGAGGTTGAGGGACAAGTTGCCAAGTTTGATTATCTATGAGAGCTTGAAATTCATCACGCATAGCAGAAGTCCAGTTGGATCAAGAAGAGCTGATTTATAAGATTTAGGGATGGGAGATATAGAGGAAGTAACATTGAGATTTAATTTTTGAATTGGTAACTTAAATCCTGATTTTGCACGAGTGCGCATAGCATGATCATTAGTAGGTTTGGTGGTAGGAACGGCATGGGCGGGAGGTTCGAGAGGAGAAGGTGAAGCATTGCCCGGCGCAGCGGAGGGTTCGGGCGTGGGAGAGGGAGGATCGGGACGCGCGGCAGAGAAGTCTGCCGCGGCAGCGTTTTCAGCCGTATCGGCTGTCGTGGTATTATCGCATGCTGCCGCGGTAGGGTTTGCAGCTATTTCGGCTGCCGCGGCAGGGCTCGGGGTAGAGTTTGGGTTTGGAGGGGCTGGGTTGGGTGCGATGTAGAGTGGGTTTAGGGTGGGTTGGCGAGTTGGGGGCGACGTGGGAGAGGTGTCGGTCTTAGACGGCGTGAGGCGTTGGGAAAAAGGAAAGACGTTTCAACAAAGGTGACATGACGGGAGATGTGAATTCGGCCAGAGAGGAGATCAAGGCAACGAAACCCTTTATGTTCATCGGAGTAACCGAGAAAACACACAGGAGATAGATCGGGGGGGCTAGTTTATTTGGTGATGTGGCATACATGTTAGGGAAGCAGAGACAACCAAAAACACGTAGCTCGGAGTAATCGGGATGACATCGAAAAAGAAAGAAATAGGGAGTGTTGTGAAGATTTGATTTAGTTGATCGTATGTTGAGAAGATATGTTGCAGTGCGTAGGGCGTCAGCCCAATATCTTGGAGGCAATAGATGAGTGAATTAAAAGTGTGCGAATAATATCATTGATTGTTTTTAGGGCTCGTTCGGCCTTGCCGTTTTGGGGAGAGGTATAGGGGAAGGAAAAACGTAGGAGAATGCCATGACTAAGGAAGAAATTTCTGTTTCGATTATTATCAAATTCTTTACCATTATCACATTGAATGAATTTATAGGTAAAAAGAAGTGAGTAGCTACATAGCGTTGGAAATTTAGAAATATTGTGTGTACATCAGATTTGTTGCGCATGGGAAAAGTCCAAATAAAATGAGTGAAATCATCAAGAATAACAAGATAGTATTTGAAACCAGAGAAACTTTCATGAGGAGAAGTCCATAAATCACAATGTATTAATTCAAAGGGAAAAGTGCTAGAAGTTTGGGAGGTACTAAGGGAAGACGAACATGTTGCCTAACTGACATGACTCACAAACCGAAGTATCATGATAATCTTTATTACATAAATTGAAAATTCACTAAGAAGAGTGGATAGCGTGGCAGCTTGAGGATGTCCTAGTTGTTGATGCCATAAATCAACCGAAGCAGCCATGGAGGAGGGCTGAGCGGTGGGTGGGTGCGCCGTTGATAGAGTATAGGTCTCTAGAAGTATTGAAGCGTGCGAGCTCCGCCTTGGTCAGATAATCCTTCACAGACAAGCCAAAACAATCAAATTCGACGGAGACAAGATTATCACGTGTAAATTGTCGGACATAAATTAAATTTTAATTAGGGCAGGAGCAACAAGAACATCTCGAAGGAGGAGTGGTTTTGTGGTGGATGGAAGATGAGTTTGGCCAACACAATGAATAGGAATTAGAGAACCATCTCCAAGAGTAATGGAGGAAAAAGGCGAAGAAGTGCACGATGACAACATATTACACGAATTAGACATGTGACTAGATGCACCAGAATCGAAAATCCAATCCATACCTGAGTTTCCTTGAGCAGCGAAGTTGTTCATAGCCTGGAGGAAAGCGGCTTGGTCCCAGATTGGCGTTGCTGCAGGGAACGAGTTTGGTGCAGATGGCAGTGCTGGGGCGATCGGTGGCGGCGGAAGCTGGTACATCAGATAGTGGCTGCCTGTTGAGGTGTTTGTAGTCCATTGGTGACGGTGCGCTGTAGGAGTAGTAAGATGGTGCAGCGACGTAGGCCTGCGATGGAGGGCGCATGCCGAGTAGTCCAGGGGAGCCGGTGTGAGGGCGCATGGCCCGGCATCCAAGAGCCGGTGTAGGCGGGTGGTGCGCCAATTGGAGAGGGAGCCTGACGAGGTTAGGGCTCGGCAAATCCCTGGGTCGAGTACCCCGGGTTTATTGAAGGGGAGGAAGATGAACGTTGGTGATCACGACGGCTAACAGGGGGCGATTTACCCAGGTTCAGGCTCCCGAAGGATAACACCCTACTCCTGCTTGTCTGGAATTATGATCAAGGTGGCTACAATGGCGAGATGGAGATCTCGCTAGGGTTTAGCTGGCGGCTATGAGTATGGGTGTGTGTTCGCTAGTTGCTTAGTTCGTTACCTAGACGAGGGACCCTCCCAGCCTTTATATGACAGGCTGGGTCTCGGGTGAACGGTGCTGATGGCACGTACAGGATGATCAAGCTGATGACCTAACGTCGACTACCTTGGACCGCACATCATCCTTCTGGGCCTTCCTTGGCGTGACCCAGGTACCACCACCGTGGGTACTCGAAAGGTAACCCCACAACAGTTGCCCCCGAGTGCTTAGTCGAATCGTAGAGTCGGGTAAAGGACTCCTTCCTTCAGGGCACGCCACCGGGTTCCTGAAAGGAACAAATAAAATGGTTCGACTCCGGTCGTTCAGGGCTTATGGAGGATTCTTAGTCGAAACATCGACTGCAGGTGAAAATTGCGAGTATTGCTTTGGTCGGTGATTTTCGACTGCGATTGTTCTGAGTCATTCGGGAGCGCGAACAGTGCTCCCGATGGGAGTAGCCCCCGAGATTAAGCTGAATTGCTTGCAATTGAGGTTAAACTCAAATTTTCCTTCAGTCGAAAAGCCCGCTCCCGATGGGAGTGAAGAAGGGACTCGGATTGACGGAGTCGCAACTTGCTTTGCATGACTTACTTTGTACGCGGCCGGTTCGGCTTACTGATTAAGTTTCCTCAGCTCGTGGAGCTTACTGTATTTCTTTTGCAGTCGAATGGACTTGTCGAGTCGACTCAGCTCTTAGAGTTTACTGTATCTTTGTTGCACCCGAGTGAACTCTCCTAGTGCTCCATCAGCCATTGGCTAACTTGGTACGCCTCCGCAGATGACGTCAGCGCTGACGTTTTCGGCGTGCTCTGCGCCCGATGGGACGTGACATGTGGTCCCAGCGCCAACCTTGACTGATCTGACCGTTGGGCGCGAACTTTTGGCGGTGTGATGAAGGCGCCTCGATTCCCGCGTGTAGTGGGCGGCATGGCCGGCGACGGTTGCTATCTCCACGCGACACGTGGACGGCCAGATGTTGTCTCGAATTGCCGCTTCGTGGGGGACGGCCAGGATGAACTGACCCGCGGTATATAATTTTCACCACGGTGGGGAATAGTTCATCCATCCCCATTTCGCCGTCGTCTCCCTTGCTCTCTCCTCCATTGCTGCCCTTGCGCCCAATTTTCCAGAGCTTTCTCCACTCTCCCGAGCGAAGATGGGCTTGAAAAGAGCGAAGACCACCGAGGGCACCGCCGCCGCTTGCCGATGCGGGCATGAAGAAGGTGGAAGGCGACTGGGTAAAGTCGTCGGTGAAGAAGACCGATCTCGAGAGCCTCTGCGCGCAGGGGCTGCTGCCGCCGGCGAGCCAGGCGGCCGTGCGTGCTCCGGGAAAAGAGGTACTCCCCTCCCCTCGCGATGGGGAACGCGTCTGCTTCGTGGAATTCCTTCCACGGGGTTCGGGTTCCCCATCCACGATTTTGTTCGTGGTCTCATGTATGCTTATGGGTTCAGATCCATGACTGAATCCCAATAGCGTCTTGAGTGACGAAGAAGTCGAGTCGAAGGTGAGGAGCATCACCAGCCTCCGAGCCGCCGATACGTGCAACGTGACGTGCTCGATGAAGCCGTATGGGCCGAACAACCCTGTGCCTGAGGTAAGCTTCCTTTCTGTTGTGCTTCTGTCTTGTATGTTGCGTCGAAGTTTTCTTTTGTCTGACCCGAATTTTTGACAGGGTCGTTCCAGCTTTGTCAGCCTTCCTCCGCTGATGGAGAACGGTCCTCACGCAGAGGCAGAGATCTTTGAAGGAGGACGAGGATGATGACGATGAACTTCCTTCCGCTAACTCTCCGAGCGAAGAGGTGGAGGAGGATGATGAAGACGAAGAGCCGCTGCAGAAGCGGCAAAGGCGAAGGAGTGGCGAGTCTGCTTCGGCTTCGTCACCCGCAAAGCAAGTGGAGGCGGAGGTCGTGGACGAGGGAAGCGAGTCGTCCTCGGGTGCAAGGCACGCGAGCGACCCGACAGAGCCTTTGGTCGTGCCACCCCTTAGCTCTGTGCCACCGACTGTGTTCGCGAGGATGCCCTCCGTCTCCCTGGGCAGCGATGATGATCAGGACGTCACCAGGTTAGTCTTGCAACCATCACCTTGTTCCGTCGAGTGCCCTTTTTGCCTTTGCGAGTATTTGAATTGAATTATCTTTGCCGCAGCAACCGTAATGGCGCTGTCGGTTCTTCGCCTCCAGAGATGGAGCATACTTCTGCTCCCGAGCTCGAGCAGACCGCGAAGGCGACCGAAGAGGAGCCGCGGGCGGGTGATGCATCGACTTTGAAGGCTTCGACCTCCTCCGTGCCAGAGAAGACTGCTGGTGCGACATCGGTGGATGCTAGATTGCTTGAGCATGTAAGTGTCTCTTGACTCAGTCTGCAAGATCTGTATCGGGTGCGCGAACAGCGCTCCCGATGGGAGTAGCCCCCGAAGATGTGCGTGACTAGAATAGTCGGGCGCAGATTGATGTCTTGTTCTTTGCACAGCCGTTTTGTCGCCAGCTGCTGGAGGGAGCCGCGGCCTTCGTGCGGAGGAGAAGGAGGAGGGTCGACTCCGCACCGCGCTGGAACAAGCAAACAGTGAGTACTAACCTTGCGTTCAAGAGGTGCTGCAACTATCTTCATTGTTGACTTTGCTCGGTGATCCACAGGCGAGAAAGAGGGCATGGCGAAGCGGATCGCGGAGCTGGAGAAATCTCTGGGTGCAGCTCAAGAGCGTGAGCGAACCCGGGGTGATCTAGAGAAGACCCATGTTGAACGCTTGCTCGCACTCGCCAATGTAATTGGAGGTACGTATCTCGGCTCATTGCCTACTTGGTCTTGTGTCGACTTCTGATGTCTTACAAGTCTGGCTTTCTCTTCATTGCTCAGAGCCGTGCGGAGGTGCTCCTCTGGAAGATACCTCCAGTGAGAATCTCGACCTGGAGAAAGCTGTTGGCTTTGTTGACCGCGCCTACGCGTATGCTTCGCTACGCTGCAGCAATCTTCGGCGGCGCTGCAGAGGTCGAAGGATGCCTTGGCGAGTGTGCACCGGAGCATCTTCCCCAATCAACCGTCGCCGGTCGCTGTTGACGCGCTTGCGGCTCTGTTTGAGGGCGATGCGACCACCCTGGCGGACTACACGCGTGCTCAGGACGGTACGCGACTCAGAGCTCACTTTCCAGCTCCTACTTGGTCACCAAGTCGCAGGTGACTTTGAGAAGGTTGTTAGCGACTTCCCTCGGAGGCCTGATGGCAAAACCGCGTCCCTTAGCTCTGTGAAGGCGCGGGGCGGAGTCAGCTGGCTGCGAAGTTGGTTGCCACCTTCGAGAAGAGAATCGCCAAGGCTGCCGAGTTGGCTGTTAGGAAGAACCGTTCGCAGTCAGAGTCTGCAATGTAGTTTCCTTTGTTTTAGGGTTCTTCTTCTTTTGAGCTTGGTCTGTAATGAAACTCATGATCTGCAAAGTCTTTTGGCCGCGAACATGCTAGTGTCGAAATATAATTTTGTCTTCGAGTCTTCTGTCATATGAATTTGCTTGACAATGTCGAAACTTGGCAGCCTGACATGGGTGAGACTCCGAGGTTGCTGGAGCCGCTGGTGCGGGTGAGGACGAGGATACCTCTTCGGCTGCACCCACTCGCCCTCGTCGTCAAGCTCCTCCAGCCCACGCACGAAGTGTGAATGATCAACGAGTGATCACTTACATGAGGAACAAGATTATTGAGCTCGAGTCGAAGCTGAAGGTTGCCGAGTTGGAGTTGGAGCGCTGGAGGTCGCGACCCGCAGCGCGTTCTCCCAGCGTGAGGAATTCCTTCTTGGCCAGATAGACTTGATCAGTCGACAGCTGCAATGTTGGCCTTCAAGCGATTTGTTTTCGACTTCTTTATGCTTTCATTCTGCTAAGTGTTGGATCTTTTCTGCAGATGTTAATCCCGACTGGCAAGCCGAGAATAGTCGAATGGACGAGCGGGTGGAAAGGGAGGCCACCGGTGATTCACCTGAAGCTCGTACCTTCTGGTCGAACAAAAACGCAGGCCGTATACTCGCGAAGATGCTGGATCGTACCTGGCGAGCTGCTGTGCTCTTGGAAGGTTGCAGGAAGGCATTCTGGCAGATCAACAAGGTGGTACTTTCCGCATAACGAGCAGCCTTCTGGTCTGGCTGCGCTGCTGGAGAGGTTCCGCAGTAGCAGGGCATTAAAGGAGGTCGTTGTTGCTCAGCTTGTTGCGGGGCCAACGCGGCGTTTTGCTTATGTTCGACTGCACCGGCCTCATGTTCCCTTGGACAGGATACTTGACGGCTTGCCTAGAGATTCTGATTATGCTGAATCCCTTGCGGCTGCACGTCAGGCGATTCAGCAGGTCATGAATCATACAGAGCAACTTGTAGGGCCACTAGATGCGCCGAAGAAGAGCCTGTCGACTAAGAATAACAGTCTGTTGTTGTATAGTGTTAGCTTGTAACGAGAAAATTTTCCCAGTGGAAAAAAATGAGTGTTTGCATGTCGAGGTGGGGGTTAGCCCCCGAGCGAATGAATTGTATCTTGTGGACTTCTGTAAACCTGTATGGCGCAGCCCCCAAGCGGATCGAGTGCGGCCGAGGGTGTGTCGAGTTGCCTTGTGCGACGCAGCCCCCGAGTGCTTAATGCGGCTAAGGCGTTTCCGAGTGAAACCTGTGAGGTGCGGCCCCCGAGTTCGTCGCGGTGGCGACCAAGGTTTTGTCTTAGGACCTGTACGGCGCAGCCCCCGAGTGGTTCGGGTGGCGGCCGAGGATTTTCGAAGTGGAACCTGTGTGGCGCAGCCCTCGAGTGCGTTGGGTGGCGGCCTAGGTTTTGACTTAGACCTGTACAGCGCAAGCCCCCGAGTGATTCGGGTGGCGGCGAGGATTTCAAGTAGAAACCTGTGTGGCGCAGCCCACGAGTGCGTCGAGTGGCGGCCTAGGTTTTGACTTAGACCTGTACAGCGCAGCCCCCGAGTGATTCGGGTGGCGGCCGAGGATTTTCGAGTAGAACCTGTGTGGCGCAGCCCCCGAGTGCGTCGAGTGGCGGCCTAGGTTTGTTTGGACCTGCACAGCGCAGCCCCGAGTGGTTCGGGTGGCGGCCGAGAGTTTTTCGAATGGAAACCTGTGAGGCGCAGCCCCCGAGGAGTATGTCGCGTGGCGGCCTAGGTTTTAACTTAGACCTGTACGGCGCAGCCCCCGAGTGGTTCGGGTGGCGGCCGAGGATTTTCGATTTTGCTTGCTGATAAAAGTTAAGGGGAGGAGCTTATTCCTCAAATCACTTCATTGATTTTTGCGAGCAGGCCGCCTCATTAAAACCCTTCCAGTCCCCTCAGTACCCTGGCGAGGGAAAAGAGTGCGTCTGAAACCTGCCGCTTCTTGACATTGTACATGTTACAAATTGGGGTCGATCAAGCGTAGAAACGGCGCAGTTGCGCAACGTTCCACGGGTTGCTGCAGACTGTCCCCGTCTTCGAGTCCTTCAGGCGATAAGCTCCGCCGCCGATTGCTTCTGTCACGATGTATGGACCCTCCCATGGGGAGGCAAGTTTGTGCACCTTCTTCTGCTTGAGACGGAGGACAAGATCACCAGGGACGAACGCTCTGGGCCGGAGTCGCCACCCGTGATAGTTGCGCAGGTCTTGTTGGTACATGGCTGTGCGGCAAGGGCGATGTCGCGTGCTTCGTTCAGGGTGTCCATGTCGTCTTCGAGTGCTTCTTCTGCATCAGACTCATCATAGGCCACCACTCGAGGGGCGTCGAACTTGATGTCGCACGGCAGGGACCGCTTCAGCGCCGTACACCATGAAGAATGGCGTGTATTGGGTAGATCTGTTGGGCATGGTGCGCAGACTCCACAGCACAGATGGCAACTCTTCGACCCAGGCGCCTGCGGCGCGCCTCAGTGGTACTCGCAGGCGCTTCTTTATGCCCTTGCTGACTAGGCCATTGGTTTTCTCGACTTGTCCGTTGGATTGCGGGTGCGAGACAGATGCATAGTTGAGCTTGATGCCTTGGTCAGAGCAGAAGTCCTTGAATTCTTCGGCTGTGAAGTTCGTGCCGTTGTCGGTGATGATGCTGTGTGGGACACCGAACCTGAAGATGATCTACTTGATGAAGTTGACTGCCGAGGAGGCAGTCGAACTTGTGATGGGCGCGGCTTCGATCCACTTTGTGAACTTATCGACTGCCACCAAGAGATGAGTGTGTCCGCCCGGAGAGGACTTCTTGAGTGGACCTACCATGTCGAGCCCCCATTGAGCGAAGGGCCATGCGAGTGGTATGGTCTTCAGCGCTGATGCTGGTGCGTGCGGCTTGTTGGCGAACTCCTGGCAGCCGATGCACTTCCTCACGAGTTCTTCTGCGTCTTGCATTGCTGTGGGCCAGTAGAACCCTGCTCGTAGGGTTTCGGCCACCAAGGCTCGACTGCTGGCGTGGTGTCCGCAGATGCCGGCGTGGATCTCGAGTAAGATAGCTTGACCGTTGGCTGGGTCGATGCACCTTTGGAGGACTCCTGAGATGCTTCGCTTGTAGAGTTCCCCGTTGATGACAGTGAAGCCCTTGGAGCAGCGGACGACACGCTTGGCTTCGACTGGGTTTGCTGGCACCTTTTGATGCAGTATGTAGGCCAGGTATGGGCTTGTCCATGTGGGTTCAACCAACATTACCTCCATGGGTTCCGTCTCCGTGCTTGGCGGGTTGGTGGTGCTCGTTGTCGGTGTAGAGGGTCCCGGCACAGGCCGGAGCTTGATGGAGCGTTACTTGATGCACTCGAGGAAGACTCCGGGTGGCACCGGTGCTTTGTCTGAGCCGAGGTTGGCGAGGGTGTCAACTTCCTCGTTGCTCTCGCGGCCGATGTGCCGCAACTCGCAGCAGTCGAAGGTGGCTTCCAGCTGGTTGTATAGGTCCCAGTAGGCTATCATGTTGTCGGCGATGGCGTCACATTGCTTCATGGTTTGCTGCACGACAAGGTAGGAATCTCCATAGATCATGAGGTGAGTTGCTCCGCAGTTTTTGGCCATCCGCATGCCGTGGATCAGGGTCTCGTACTCTGCCTCATTGTTAGAGGGTGTTGGGAAGTCTATCTGCAGTACATACTTCAGCTTGTCGCCTTGGGTGAGATGAGTACGACTCCGGCCCCTGCTGATCTGAATTTCTTGGACCCGTCGAAGTACATTGTCCATGCATTGGACAAGTCGGGTACGTCTGGCAGCTGGGCCTCTATCCACTCTGTGGTGAACTCCGGAAGGACTTGAGCCTTGATTGCCTTCGGGTGCGCATACTTCAGCCCCAGGGTCCCAACTCGACAACCCATTTGGCGACTCGTCCTGTCACGGCTTGGTTGGTGAGGATGTCGGAGAGCCCAGAGGAGCTTACCACCGTGATGGTGTGCTCGGAGAAGTAGTGGACGACCTTCCTTGATGTCATGAAGACTCCGTATGCTAGCTTCTGGTAATGCGGGTATCGCTGCTTGGAGAGGGTTAGCACCTCGCTAAGAAAATAGACGGGTCGCTGAACAGGGTGGCTGTGCCCTTCTTCTCCTCGTTCGACGACGAGTACTGTGCTGACCACTCTGTTCGTGGCTGACACGTAGAGGTACAGCGGCTCGTTCTCCAGTGGCGCCATCCAGTACTGGAGGAGTCGTGAGGGTTTTCTTGAGCTTGTCGAACGCGTCTTGCGCTTCTTCTGTCCACTCGAATTTCTCTGTCTTTTTCATCAGTTGGTAGAAGGCAGGGCCTTTTCTCCCAACTTACTAATGAACCGGCTGAGAGCTGCGACTCGGCCGGCTAGGCGTTGCACTTCATGAAGCTTGGTCGGTGCTGGCATTGCGAGTATGTTTTGCACCTTCTCAGGGTTGGCTTCGATTCCTCTTGTAGAGACGAGGTACCGAGCAGTTCTCCGGCTGGCACGTCGAAGACACACTTGTCCGGATTTAGCTTGATCTGATACTCGTTGAGTGCGGCGAAGACTTTGCGGAGGTCAGCAATTAAACTGTCCTCCGTTCGAGTGGTGATGACTATGTCGTCGACGTAGACTTGTACGATTTTTCCTATTAGCTCCTTCAGGCAAGCTTGCATCGTGCGCTGGTATGTGGCTCCAGCGTTCTTCAACCCGAAGGGCATCATCTGGTAGCAGAACACACCATGGGGTGTGATGAATGCAGTCTTCTCTTCATCTTCGACTTTCATCCTGATCTGCTGGTACCCGCAGTAGGCGTCCAGGAAGGATAGGCGCGCGCAGCCTGCAGTCGAGTCGATGAGCTGGTCTATCCGCGGGAGCGGAAAGTGGTCCTTGGGGCAGCACTTGTTAATGGCGGTGAAGTCGACGCACATGCGGAGTTTCTTCGTCTTCTTCTTCTCCACCAGGACCGGGTTCGCTACCCAGTCCGAGTCCTTGATTTCCCGGATGAATCCGGCGTGGAGCAGTCGATCGATTTCCTTGCTGATGGCGTCTCGCTTGGGACCCGAAAAGCGTCGCATGGTCTGCTTGACGGGTCTGGCGTCCTTGTGGACGCGTAAGGAGTGCTCGGCTAGTTTCCTGGGTATGCCTGGCATGTCAGAAGGTTGCCAGGCGAAAATCTCCCAGTTCTCACGTAGAAACTCGACGAGCGCGCCTTCCTATGCGATAGGCAGGCTTGTCGACACCTTGACTGTCTTGCTGGCGTCCGTCGGGTGGACTTGGTGGGTTCTCGTGTCGTCAGTTGTGTTGAAGGCAGATTCCTTGGCTGGTTTCTTGCGTGGCGGAAAAATGGTCTTGTCGTTGTCGACTGCCATCATAGCAAGGTGCTCCTCCATTCCAAAGAATTCTGAGATTTGGCTGAATTCGCGTCGCAGTTGTTGGAGCGGTCGAAGTCGCCGTGCACCGTGATGACGCCCTTGGGTCCAGGCATCTTGTGCATCAGATAGGCGTAGTGAGGTATCGCCATGAATCTGGCAAAGGTTGGGCGCCCGAGTATCGCATGATACTGCGACTTCCAGTCGACTACCTCGAAGTCGATCGCCTCCCTCTGGAAGTTGTCGGGTGTGCCGAAGATGATGTCGAGTGTGATTGCTCCCATGGGCGTGACTGCTTGCCCTGGTACTATGCCATGGAAGGTGGTCCCTGATGCGCCAAGTTTGTTGTTGGCCTTGTTCATTCTTCTGAGGGTGTCGGCGAAGATGATGTTGATGCCGCTGCCTCCGTCCATGAACACCTTTTTCAAGGTGTAATCCCCGATCAGAGCTTCGACTACCAGAGCGGCGTGCCCGGGTCGTGGTACCGCAGGTGGATGATCTGCTCTGGAGAAAATGATCGGTGTCTCTGATCCTCTCAGGTATTCGGGTACTGCAGGTGGGCAGGTGACAGCCTGGTAGACTTGGCGGGTGATGATCTTCTGTGTCCTGTTTGAAGGGCGCCCCTTCTGTATCATGTTGAGCTGTCCGCGTGCCGCTGGATATGCGTCAGGGGCTTCTTGCTGCGGCTGCTGCTGCGGAGTAGAAAGCTGCCGCTGCCTGTGCTAGGTTAGCGACTGCAGGTGCGGGTGCGGGTGCTGCTTGGAGAGCAGCTGCGCGACGGCTGTGCTACGGGTGCTGCCTGGGGAAGCCAACTGCATGGCTGCTGAGTAACTATCTTCTGCATTGCCTGGTATATCCTCCGTGCCTTTTTGCAGTCCTTCAACAGGTGACGGATCCCACTTGCCGTTTCGGGTTTCTGAACATGTGGTGCTTGCAGGGTTTGTTCTAGCTCTTCCTCCGGAGTCAGCGTGCGCCTCTGCCACTCTCGCTTGCGGCTCCCATCGCCACGGTAGGTGCTGCCACCCTTCGGTGAATTGCCTTGGCTGTATTGGCGACTCTGGTCGTCGTTGCTTCGACGTACTGCCTTGGACTGTACTGGCGATTGCTGTCGTATGCTTTCGTTCTCGCGGGGGGTTTCAAATCCCGCCGCTACTAACTCTATTGAGTCATTGCCGTGGTAACGCGGCTTCTTCTCTGGCGTCCTTCCCGCCAGTTGCTTGGTCCGGCCTCGTCTCGTGGCGTATCACGACCGAGTCCTCTCCGTCTGCCCACTGGTTGGCTATCTTCATGAGGTCAATCATGCTTCTTCTCGGCCGGAGCCTACCAAATTCCTCGCGGAGGGTCGCGGCGGTAGAACGCCGTGCATGAAGGCATCCATCACTCGGTCTTCCGAGTGGGTTCCATGGTATTGCGGAGCAGGGTCCATCGCTGGATGTATGACGGAGCGGCTCGTCTCGTCCTTGCTTGCATGCTTGGAGTTCGACGAAAGTTGTCGGCCTTGAATACGTCCCCAGGAAGCTCTTAACGAAGGCAATCCGCAAACTCGTCCCACGTGCTGAAGGCGTCCTTGGGTTGACTGTTGAGCCACCCGCGTGCGGATCCTGTGAGCATCAGCTGGATGTACTGCATGGCTGTAGTCGAAGTACCGCCCTGGCAACTGCAGGCTATGAGGTAGTCTTCCAGCCAGTTCTCTCGGGTCCTGCTTTCCGTCATACTTGACCGCTTTCTTTCTGCTTGAGCTTTGAAGCCCTTGGGCATTTTTGTGTCGCGGATGTTGAAACTGAGCATGCGGCGCCGCGTGGCTCGAAGTCGCCATCCGTCGCGGTCGTCAGCATTGGGTTGTGCCGACCGTCCGCTGGGTGCCGGTTGCGTCTACCGTCCTCTGTGGTGATGACGTTGCGGAGAGTCTTCGCCTGGCTGCGGCTGTCGCGGTGGTCTTGGAGCTGGGACTGCGAGTGCTAGCGGGTTCGCGTCTCGGCGACCCCGATTTTTCTTGCGCCCTTTCTCTGCTGGTGCCTTGTTCGCCAGAGCCTCTTCGACTGCTTTGATGGACATGATTTGTTGCTTGTGGAGGAGAGCGCGGGCGTCACCCTCAGGCGGCTGCGTCAGTCGCAGGTATGTTTCGACTGCCATGAGGGCAGCTCCGGGTGTCTTGGGGACGGGTATCCCGTCCGCGTCTTCAGTCATGTATGACGACTCGAGGTTGCGGGTAATTCCGGCGCGTTCGGCCTCTGTCATCCGGGGCACGCGGGGCCTGTGGCGCCTTGCTCCTTGCGAGACTTCTGTCGAGGCAGCAGTGAATGAGTAAGCGGCCCTCCTGGCACTCGCCGCGTCGGCCTCCTCCTTGCGTCGGAGTAGCTCGGCCTTCTCTGCGCGGAGTCGTTCGCCTTCCTTCCGCAGCAGGTACTGGACCGCCATAAGGTCCTCTCGGGGTGCGTCTGGTGGAGGGTACGTGCCCTCCTCAACGTGCTTCAGGGCTCTGATTGCCATGTCGCGGGTGATGGTGAGTCGTGTCTGATCCGGCATGACCACCTCCAGTGGATATGCGGGTTCGTCGCCGTTGGTCCGCGCCGGGCCGGTCATGTAGACTTGTGCGGGGTAAACCCGGGAAGTGGGGCTGATGCTTCCACTGCTGCTTCCTTCATCCGAGCCGTGCTCGGAGTCGAAAATGGTTGCAACGTGGTAGGTACCACAGTCGCCGTTGAGGTTCTTTCCGTAGAGTTTCGCGGCCTTCACCGCAGATGCGAGGAGTGAGTCGCTGTCGTCAACGCGGGTGTGATTGGCTTGCGGATGATTCTCGCGACGCGAAGGCGTAGCCGACGCTAGTCGGAGTCGATTGTGATCTTGGCATTGCCCACGACGCGACCGAAGTAGTCGAAGTAGACTTGATTCGCGCAGGGGTGCCCGCCGATGCGATCTCTTGGTAGCCGGAGATGCGGGTGTCGTGGTAGTCGTGGCAGGTGCCGATCTTCGCGGCAGTCCAAGATGCGATCGCCGCAGTCGCAGCAGATGCGATCTCGGCGGCGGGTGAAGGCGTGGTTGATGTAGTCGATGTAGATGCGGTTCGTCTCGCGCGTAGCGCGCCACCGTAGATCGGAGCCGTTCCATAGCTGTTATGAGGTAGTGCATGGTACCAAAGGTGGATCCACGTACCTTCACTCAGTTCAGCCGTACGCCGAGCGATGAGCCGGCGGGTGGCTGACGTACTCGAGGGAGCCGGTCTTCAAGGTTGATGGAGCCGGAGCGACCATGGTTCCAACGCTCGTTCTTTCCCACAGACGGCGCCAATTGACGAGGTTAGGGCTCGGCAAATCCCTGGGTCGAGTACCCCGGGTTGATTGAAGGGGAGGAAGATGAACGTTGGTGATCACGACGGCTAACAGGGGGCGATTTACCCAGGTTCAGGCTCCCGGAGGATAACACCCTACTCCTGCTTGTCTGGAATTATGATCAAGGTGGCTACAATGGCGAGATGGAGATCTCGCTAGGGTTTAGCTGGCGGCTATGAGTTGGTGTTCGCTAGTTGCTTAGTTCGTTACCCTAGACGAGGGACCCTCCCAGCCTTTATATGATAGGCTGGGTCTCGGGTGAACGGTGCTGATGGCACGTACAGGATGATCAAGCTGATGACCTAACGTCGACTACCTTGGGCCGCACATCATCCTTCTTGGGCCTTCCTTGGGGCCTTCCTTGGCGTGACCCAGGTTACCACCATCCGTGGGGTACTCGAAAGGTAACCCCACACAGAGCCGCCCAGGGCATGGACCAGGCCTACACAAGGCCGGTCCATGGGTCATGTGGGGGGCGGTAGATCGGCGATGCTGGAGGTGCAGGAGCCGGTGGTGGAGCCGGGGCCGAGGGTGCGCCGCTTGAAGGAGCCGGAGCCGATGGTGCTGAAGGCCGGGAGGTCGGTAAATCGGCCTTGTGCCGCGGTAGTTGGGGCTGGGGCGCCATCCTGGGGGTGGTTGCACCGATGTTGGAGGAGGTGGTGGCGGCGGTGGAGCTGGAGCGGGCGGACGTTGGATGGCCGCAAAAACTTGGGGACGAGCCTCCTTGTTTGGTGATGGCGCGATTTGCCCATTGAAGAATGGAGCGTACCTCAGCGAAGGAGGGTCGCGGACACATCATGGGGATGAAGGAGGCTTGCTTCTCAAAACGTTCACCGAGCCCGACGAGGAGAACATTGATGAGTTGACAGTCATCGATGGGGTCGCCGAGTTTGCGAAGCTTGTCGGCGAGAGACTTGAGCCGCTGACAATAAACCCCCACTTGGGAGTCGCCTTGGACGGTGTTGCGGAGCTTGGTGTGGAGGGTGTTGACGCGAGCGTCGACGTTGTCTCGAAATAGCTGGCGAAGGGCTTCCCAGAGTGTGGCGGCATTGGAGGCATCGCGGAAGACGAGATTGAAGATCTCGGTGGCCGGACATCCGTTGGTAGATCCATTGGATGATGGCGAGATCGTCCTTCACCCAAGAGGATCCGAGGGCTGGGGGACGGAGTTGGCGTCGACATGGCCGAGAAGATTGCAACGGCCTAGATGAACTTCAAAGAGGTGGCGCCAGTGGTAGTAGTTGTGCTTGGGAAGATCTAAAGTAACAGGAATAATGGGACTAACATCTGAAATTGTATCGGCATATTGGATGGTGGGTGGGGTAGAAGGGACTAGGGTTTGGGTGGAGGAGGAGGAGGAGGAGGAGTAGTGCGCCGCGGCGGCGCAAGCTTGGAGGCGGCAGAGCAGCGCGCCTCTCGAAATAGCCTGGCGGCGGCGGGGGGGGGGGGGGGGGTGGGCGGCGACATGCCCTAGATCGGTTTTAATAATCTGATACCATGTAAAGTATTATTTGTCTCATGAGATTGATGATTCTTTGGAGATTACAAGGGGTATATATGAGGGGCCAGCGGCTAACCCTTATTTGAATTACAAGCAAACTCTAAAACAAATCCTAACCGACTCATATTTTCTAACAATAATATCTCCTTTTGACTATTTAATTATAGAAATATCTTCGAGTGACTATTTCATCGTGAAGTTTTTTTTTTGACATGGAACGCTGACATTCCATAGGAAGGGATTTTGGGTGTGGTAGTAAATATTTTGTTCATATAGGTAGCCCTAGAGGTACATGTCCTCCTAAATTTATGGTGCATGCATCTTGAAAACATATGCACCATTAGATCGTACTACTAAACTACGGACAAAAAAGAGGCGGTGTTTCGGGTCACGGGTGCATCTGCACCCGTTGTGTAAAAAAAATTAATTTTTTTTAAAATGTCAAAAAACTTAAAAAAAATCGGATATACATCAGGAAAGTGTTAGCACAAAAAGTTTCATGGTGAAAAGATACTTTTTGTCATCCGTGCAAAAAAGACAAAAACATGTCCCGTACAAAGTCATTTTGTATTGCCTGAATTTATCTTTTTTGCACAACTCACAAAAAAGTCTTTTCATCATGAAATTTTTTTTGCTAGCACAAAATGTCTTGAAGTATATGCAAAAAAAAATTTTTTGACATTTGGAAATTTGTTTTTTGGGCGGTGAGTGCATCTGCACCCACTACCCGAAATGGATTTCCGGGACAAAAATGATAAAACTTACCTATTTTTGAAAACTCGGCACTTAATATCCCGGTTCTGAAATGAATTCACAAACTAACCTATTTGCAAGGCGTCCTACCACGTTCCTCAAAATGTGAGGGCCAGCGAATACACAAAATCTTAGGGACGGTCAGGCCGACCTAGAGTAGCCCATAACACCCACAAACCCTGATCGGGTCCCACGGCAGCTATATATTGCCTTGCACCTGCAGCTTAACGGATAGCAGCCCTCGTTGCCTTCCGGTGGCAGCTTCAGCGAGAGACGACATGAAGTTGTTGTAACCTTGATGCTGGTGGTGGCGGTGTGGCGTGAGCGCCGTGCATTCAGCTAGCTGATCCGCGGCAATTAGGGTGCAAAGCGGGCGTGTTCAAACTTAGTCAAATTAAACAAACTTGTTATAATCCAGCTCAACTGATTTCCCTTTAGCTAGAAAAAACTGATTTTTTTTTTACAGTTGAATACAGTACAAAGCAGGCCGGGTCCGGGCGTTGCTTTATATCCCTTAGCAGCAATGATGTAACACATGCTTTGTCGTCATCGATGCCTCTCTTCAATTATGCGCAAGCGTTAGGATTCAAAACTGTATGTGATATTACACCTCCGATCCAAAATATTAAGTGTTGCCGTTTTGAACTAATATTTATTCAAACTGCGACACTTACTTACTACTCCCACTACGGGAAAGCCACGCTACGCCGACGGCCGGAAGCCGTCGGCGTACCTATACGCCGACGACAGCCGTCGGCGTAGAGCCGTCGGCGTTTCCCTTCGTCGGCGTACAATATATGCCGTCGGCGTATGTTAGTGGGGCCCACAAGACGGCATCCGTCTCCGTTTCCGTCAGTCTGTTATACGCCGACGGCAATGCCGTCGGCAGTATCCGCACTCCCTGACAGCACGGCCCACGCCTGCGCGTCTGGCTGGCTTACTACGCCGACGGCGATGCCGTCGGCGTACATTCCCCTTCCTGACAGCCCGGCCCCACCTCTCGCAGGTGTCAGTTACGCTACGCCGACGGCAATGCCGTCGGCGTATGGGTTACCATAAGGCGACGTGCCCGCTTCCTGTCAGCCTGGCAGGCATCCTACGCCGACGGCATTGCCGTCGGCGTATGGGTGACCATTTTTTTTGAATTCAGGTTTACAGCCCTATTTAAATTCACATAAATTTGCAAAAATATGACAAATCACAGAAACTCACATAATATCATATATGCATATACCAAAGCATCATACAAACTCAAATCACACATATAATCCAAAATTGCACTTATACAAAGTCGAACTCATCCAAAATGGCACAACATTGTTCGAACTCATCTATTTGTCGCTCGAGGTACCCATCTCCGACAGCGTGAGATTAGGCGACCGACCGCGTGGGCCAGCCGCCGTCGAATCACAATGGGAACCCGGCGAGGAACGGGACGGTGTGGAATCCGGCGAGGGACGGGACGGTGTGGCATCCGGCGAGGCATCACCACCGCCATGCTGCACGAGAGCGCGAGCGGAGGACGGCGAGGCAGAAGCACGACCAAAGGGTGCAGTCCTGGAGCATCCCGTGCCCTACATGTTTGAGTCCAAGTTAGCAACTTTGAAAGCACAGTACGGCAGTAACAACTGGTTTGGCAATAACTTACCGGAGTCCTTTGCTTGTATGTGAGGGCGACCGCTTCCCTCGATGGGCACTTGGGCGGCATCCCCACGCTAGGTGGACGCGGAGGCAGCGGCTCCCGCTCTCCAGTGGCAAAAAACTTCTCATGCGCCTACAAGATAGTTTAGATGTCAGGAGTTGTAGAAAAAGAAGGTTCAAACTAGAGGAAATGAGACTTGTCATATTGCAAATATTAAGGTTGAAACTTACAGCATCGCGCAACTCTTGCCACTCGTCATACGCCGCTCTCTTCTGCAGCCACACGTCATACTCCGCCTCATAGGCCGCGTAAGCGGCCTCGAAGGCTGACTCGAATTCAGGCTACAATTTCAAAATAGAATGAATCTCATCAACTTAGCAACTTAGCTAGGAATGAATGTCGGAAAGAGAATGAAATTGAGTAAAACTTACATCGGGGCGAGCTCGGGAAGGCTGTCGAGGAGGCATGACAGGGGGGTCATCGGCGGTGAGTGTAGCCTTGACACGCACGAGGCCCAACTCAGGAGTACGCGGGGTTACCGCAGTAAGACAGTTCAAACGGCCATGCTCCCAACCGTGCCCGGCGAGGACCAACGCTCTCTTGTCGGTGTCATGCTCAAGAGGGTCATCCACCTCCGGATTAAGACCTCTGAACGACTGGACGTACTTGCTTATGTTCTCGTCGGCGTTGTTGTAGTAAGTGGGAAGCGAGGGCTGAGGCTCGGATAGATCGGGCTTCTTCATCTTCATCCTCTCCCATGCTTGCATGTCCGACACAGGACCTATATCGGCCTCCTGCATTGCCAAAAAAGTGGTATGCGTATCAAATTAGGAACATGAGGGGAAATGAATGAAACGTATCAAATAAGGACCCATACCAGCTTTTCCTTGAAGCGCTCATGGTTGCGGGCTCCCGCACAATGTGTCCCCTCCGTCCCGCGGTTTGCCTTGTTTCGCTCGCTCAAGGCTTTGAACGCGGCGTCCTCCCCAAGCCACCTCGACGCCAACGCCTCCCACGCGTCAGCCTTACCATAGGCCCATTCTGGCATAACCTGAAAAAACAATACTCATGTGAAAAACACATAATGCAATTGCAACTTAGCAGAAACATGTAATCTCATTGACAATTTACTTACCGATAGGTAATCCTCCATGGTCATATCAGGTGGTTCGATCACATTCTCATGCTTCGGCGCCTTCTTGGATAGCTTCTCAGAACTGAAATGATTGATGGCGGTATGCTTTACATTGTAGAATTGTTGACGTGTCAACTTCTTGCAAGCCCCCTCCAAAGTCCTGTCCGCCGTGGCACGCTCCTCAGGGAGTACCCTATAGAATCTCTTCAATAATGCAGAAAAAAGAAATTGTGAGAGCATGGTGGGGACATCAACTATGAACGAAATTCAAAAAGTTCAACTTACCCAAAACTTGGTGATCACGGCGTCAGAACATTTCCCGAAGCCCGGGTGATCGGCGGCCTGATAGTCTAGCCAACTGGTGGCTAGCTTCCTCTCGCCGTTGGGGACCGTGCTGTACAAGCCCGGCCAAAACTTCCTAACCAAAGCGTCGATCATGGTGTTAGGCGCACGGGCACCTTGAGGAAATTTCCAATTGCTGCACAATAATTAAACATTAGTACATGTCAAATTGTACTGACCACAATGAAATTACCATGTTCAAAGTTAGGGTAGTCACTTACTCAATCCCATTAGGCGTAATGAGGATTTTCTCCTCCTCGGTAGCAGGTTCCTTGATCGGGAGGACCATGGATTCCCCACGAATCTTTGGCTTCTTCTGTGATGCGGAGGACCCCGTCTCCTGGTCTCGAGACTCCGTGCCCTCGCCTCGAGACTCTGGAGCATCGTCTCGAGACGACGTCTCCTCGTACGCCACGTCGCCAGAGGCGGAGGGTATGTCCGAAGACACGTCGCCCCCACCTCGTGCTCGTCCTGCACCTCGTGCTCGACCTCCCGCACCGCGTGCTCGACCTCCCGCACCGCGTGCTCGACCTCCACCTCGTCCCCTCGAAGGAGCTGCATCGGCACCTCCCCCTCGTCCAGCACCTCCTCTCTCACCACTGTCCTCCAGGTACCGCGAGTTCGGAATCGGCTCCCTTCCACTTTTAGTGGCTTTCTTCGCGGTAAACCTCTTCAGCAAGGAGCCCGATGATTCTTTGCCTTGGCTCATCTTGGTCAATCACCTGCATTGAGAAAGGGTAAACAATTAATAATGATAAAGACATAATAACATGTTCTACGAGCCAAATAATAATAAGATTTGAAACCCAACTAAATTATCAAAACATATTTTAGTGGTGTAAGAAAAAAATTGCTTAACAACTAAATTAAATTAAAATCATTGCATATAGAAAATGACAGAGCACTTGGAATGCTACCACATTCATTGCATATAGAAAATGACAAGAAGCTTTATATGCAATGGTATGCGGTTATCATGACAGAGCATTTGCATCTGCATTAGTAATCACAAAGCCATGAAAATCAAATCTTATGAGTTGCCAAAATCACAGTACATTATAGAGAAACAAGAAACACGGGACCACAACAAATGATTCAAACCGAAAACTCATCAATGAAAACAACAACTTGGCCTTAAGGCTATAAGACTACAACCAGAAGTAACATGGTTTCGAGAATCACGAGCCAACAAGATTTGAGCAACTTGATCCAAAGAGGGCTATGATTCAGACTTAAGAAGTAACATCTTAAATCTAAGACCAGGTCTACCAAGAGCAAGAATATGCCATAATTGGACAACAAGGTTACTGACCAAAAGACAACTCCAAATCAAACTTTAAGAAATAAGCGCATCATAATCTACCCGAGCAGTGGCTACGAGAAAGCACATTCGAAGAACTAGAGAACTACTAAAGACATTAGAACTAGCCAGCAACACATTTGCTAGAAGGCACTAGGCCAACACACAAAGATTGCCAGTCAAGGGAATCCACACACTTCTTTCCGATGGTGACTATTAAAAAAACTCTTAGTACTTTCTTAACAAAAGCACAAATCATAGCTACAGGATATATACACTAATACGGAGTCTGCAAAACTTTTAGCGATAGCCTTCCTTGGCTATGACCAACAACACATGAAAGTAATGTGCATAGCAGTACGTTAGGGACAACACTAAAAAGGACACATCAACGCACTAAAGACACCATGCACCATCGAAGGATGACATCACACAAGCCAACGACATTAGATCAACCAAATCAGCAATGTGATAACCAAATGAAAAGACTAATTTTAATCCATAATCACAAACACTCAAGGCATTATAGCAAGCACTGTGGCATAACAATAACAATGAAACCATTCAACATCATCATATTGACATCTCAAACACAATTGCTGAAATTAATCACTAATAGGAAAGGCATTACTCAAGCGTAAATGAGCTAAAAATAGTTGGGTTTCAAATTATCAAAACATATTTTAGTGGTGTAAGAATAAAAATTAAATTGTGATCTAAAATTTTAAATTGTGAACTAACAATTTAAAATGAGCTAAATAAACTAAAATGAGCTAAAAATAAGTTGAAATTAAGTACCTGCCGTGGAGTGGAGCTGCCGGAGAGGGAGGGCGGCCGGGGAGGGAGGGGCGGCCGGGGAGGAGGGAGGGAGGGGAGGCCGGGGAGGGAGGGGAGAGGTGTGGAGGGAGGAGGTGGGGCGGCCGGGGAGGGAGGGAGGAGGTGGGGCGGCCGGGGAGGGAGGGAGGTGGTGGGGAGGGAGGAGGTGGGCGGCCGGGAGGGAGGAGGTGGGGCGGCCGGGGAGGGAGGGAGGAGGTGGGGCGGCTGGGGAGGGAGGGAGGTGGTGGGCGGCCGGGGAGGGAGGGAGGTGGTGGGGAGGGAGGAGGTGGGGCGGCCGGGGAGGGAGGAGGAGAGGGGCGGCTGGGGAGGGAGGAGGTGGGGCGGCCGGGGAGGGAGGGAGGTGGTGGGGAGGGAGGAGGTGGGGCGGCCGGAGAGGAGGCGGCGGCGTGAGGAGGAGGAGGTGGGGCGGCCGAGGAGGGAGGAGGTGGGCGGCCGGGGAGGAGGTGGCGGCGCGGGGAGGAGGCGGCGGCGGGGAGGAGGCGGCGGCGCGGGGAGGAGGCGGCGGCGGATTGAGGAGGAGGCGCGGGGAGAGGTTGGGCGTGGGGAGAGGATTTTTTGGTTTTTTGTTTGCATCCCCCGGTTAATTAAGGTCACCTATACGCCGACGGCAATGCCGTCGGTGTATCCTTTTTTTAAATTGCTATTTTTCCTTTTTAATTACTATAAGTTAATCACAATTTTAGTTGTACTCCACAATAATATTATTAAATATTTCAAAACCAACAAAAAAATATTCCCAAAATTTTTGGTGGGGTTCCGACGCTCCGGAGCCCCTCTCCGGCGAAACCCTAGACCCACTGGAGAAAACCCTAGCTTTTCCGTCTATGGCCGGTACGGGCGTCGAAAGGGGGTAGCTAAGTGGATCTTTTTGCTTGGTTGGGTTAGGTTAGTCACTATGTACAATAAAAACACATATATACCCCAACTCTTGCAACGATTCACCCCAGTTCGCCCCATGTGGGAGTTTCCAGCTATATGCCCAGAAACTCTCTAAGGAAACAGTGACGCTCGTGAAGCCGGTCACACCTCGGGGGAGGATCTTGGACATCAACAACTCAAAACACACTTGTACACATGTGATATGACACCCCCTAGCTTTTGGTGGGGTTCCGACGCTCCGGAGCCCCTCTCCGGCGAAACCCTAGACCCGCTGGAGAAAACCCTAGCTTTTCCGTCTACGGCCGGTACGGGCGTCGAAAGGGGGTAGCTAAGTGGATCTTTTTGCTTGGTTGGGTTAGGTTAGTCACTATGTACAATAAAAACACATATATATACCCCAACTCTTGCAACGATTCCCCCCAGTTCGCCCAATGTGGGAGTTTCCAGCTATATGCCCAGAAACTCTCTAAGGAAACTGTGACGCTCGTGAAGCCGGTCACACCTCGGGGGAGGATATTGGACATCAACAACCCAAAAAACACTTGTACACATGTGATATGACACCCCCTAGCTTTTGGTGGGGTTCCGACGCTCCGGAGCCCCTCTTCGGCGAAACCCTAGACCCGCTGGAGAAAACCCTAGCTTTTCCGTCTACGGCCGGTACGGGCGTCGAAAGGGGGTAGCTAAGTGGATCTTTTTGCTTGGTTGGGTTAGGTTAGTCACTATGTACAATAAAAACACATATATATACCCCAACTCTTGCAACGATTCCCCCCAGTTCGCCCCATGTGGGAGTTTCCAGCTATATGCCCAGAAACTCTCTAAGGAAACAGTGACGCTCGTGAAGCCGATCACACCTCGGGGGAGGATCTTGGACATCAACAACCCAAAACACACTTGTACACATGTGATATGACACCCCCTAGCTTTTGGTGGGGTTCCGACGCTCCGGAGCCCCTCTCCGGCGAAACCCTAGACCCGCTGGAGAAAACCCTAGCTTTTCCGTCTACGGCCGGTACGGGCGTCGAAAGGGGGTAGCTCAGTGGATCTTTTTGCTTGGTTGGGTTAGGTTAGTCACTAGGTACAATAAAAACACACATATAGCCCAACTCTTGCAACTCTCAAGAAAACCCTAGCTTTTCCTAGTTTATCTGATTCATTCTCTTGACTTGAGTTGTGGCAAGTGTCTTCATTTCAGAAGTGGATACCGAAATTGGGAACGTTATTTTATGTTGTTTCCTCATTTCAGCTTCTTCCTTTTCATTTGTAGTCATTTTATTTGCCTGGTATTGAAGATGTGAATGACCAATCAGTTGAAGGGTGGAATAAATCTGCACCGCCCCTCTATTTGTGGAGCCGTCCTGATTGGACAAAGAAGCATAAGAAAGTAGCTGAAGAGCATAATCACACCCCTACATTCAAGAGTAATAACACATATCAGGGAAGTTATCTGGCACGCAGTGATCGGCTCTCGAGTACAACTGCATCACAAAGCTCAGTCATGGACAAGTATGCTTCGGGGTTCGGTGCAATTGGGAACGTTATTTTATGTTGTTTCCTCGTTTCAGATTCTTCCTTTTCACGGCGCTTCTGTTCTTTTAGTGTTTCTTCTTCCTGCCTTTTATGTCGTTTCTTCGCTTCAGCATCTTCCTTTTCACATCTTTTCTGTTCTCTCAGTGCCTCTTCTTGCATTTTCTTCTGTTGTTTCATCAGATGTTGTTCCTCTTTCTCCTGGCGTTTTGTTTCCTTCTCGAGTTGTTTTTTCTAGTTCCTGAACCACCTTCTCCTATAATTCACTAGGGTGATTAGTGGACTGTTCTACAACATTGTTCTCGCTAAACAACAGATAACCTAATTTATGTAGGACTGTTATACAAAAACAATATATCTTCCGAACCATTATAGTTAGTTCAAACGTTATTTCATGCGGGTTCCGGAAGAATCAAACCATTATTTTATGCGGGCGGGATGCAGAAATAAATAAATCTACAACCCAAAACACACTTGTACACATGTGATATGACACCCCCTAGCTTTTGGTGGGGTTCCGACGCTCCGGAGCCCCTCTCCGGCGAAACCCTAGACCCGCTGGAGAAAACCCTAGCTTTTCCGTCTACGGCCGGTACGGGCGTCGAAAGGGGGTAGCTCAGTGGATCTTTTTGCTTGGTTGGGTTAGGTTAGTCACTAGATACAATAAAAACACACATATAGCCCAACTCTTGCAACTCTCAAGAAAACCCTAGCTTTTCCTACTTTATCTGATTCATTCTCTTGACTTGAGTTGTGGCAAGTGTCTTCATTTCAGAAGTGGATACCGAAATTGGGAACGTTATTTTATGTTGTTTCCTCATTTCAGCTTCTTCCTTTTCATTTGTAGTCATTTTATTTGCCTGGTATTGAAGATATGAATGACCAATCAGTTGAAGGGTGGAATAAATCTGCACCGCCCCTCTATTTGTGGAGCCGTCCTGATTGGACAAAGAAGCATAAGAAAGTAGCTGAAGAGCATAATCACACCCCTACATTCAAGAGTAATAACACATATCAGGGAAGTTATCTGGCACGCAGTGATCGGCTCTCGAGTACAACTGCATCACAAAGCTCAGTCATGGACAAGTATGCTTCGGGGTTCGGTGCAATTGGGAACGTTATTTTATGTTGTTTCCTCATTTCAGCTTCTTCCTTTTCACGGCGCTTCTGTTCTTTTAGTGTTTCTTCTTCCTGCCTTTTATGTCGTTTCTTCGCTTCAGCATCTTCCTTTTCACATCTTTTCTGTTCTCTCAGTGCCTCTTCTTGCATTTTCTTCTGTTGTTTCATCAGATGTTGTTCCTCTTTCTCCTGGCGTTTTGTTTCCTTCTCGAGTTGTTTTTTCTAGTTCCTGAACCACCTTCTCCTATAATTCACTAGGGTGATTAGTGGACTGTTCTACAACATTGTTCTCGCTAAACAACAGATAACCTAATTTATGTAGGACTGTTATACAAAAACAATATATCTTCCGAACCATTATAGTTAGTTCAAACGTTATTTCATGCGGGTTCCGGAAGAATCAAACCGTTATTTTATGCGGATGGGATGCAGAAATAAATAAATCTACAACCCAAAACACACTTGAACACATGTGATATGACACCCCCTTGCTTTTGGTGCGGTTCCGACGCTCCGGAGCCCCTCTCCGGCGAAACCCTAGACCCGCTGGAGAAAACCCTAGCTTTTCCGTCTATGGCCGGTACGGGCGTCGAATGGGGGTAGCTAAGTGGATCTTTTTGCTTCTTCCTTTTATGTTGTAGCTCAGCCTGCCTCCAGAAAATCAAGTCCAAGTTTCCTATATGAGGAGACAGGAGTTGTTCCTCCAAGTAAAAGGAGTATTCACCAAGATCGAAGAGATGTTTTATGTGATGATGGAATAAATGCTCATGTAAAGGAGTATTCTCCTGGCGTTTTGTTTCCTTCTCAAGTTGTTTCCTTCGAGCGCTTGTGAGCCGTTGGATCAGAGTTGTGTTTCTTTCGAGTGCTTGTGAGCTGTTCGATTGTGCGCACACGGATCGTGTGTTTCCTTCGAGCGCTTGTGAGCCGTTGGATCAGAGTTGTGTTTCGTTCGAGCTCTTGTGAGCCGTTTGATCGGAAGCACACGGATCGTGTGTTTCTTTAGAGCGCTTGTGAGCCGTTGGATCAGGGGTGTCTTCCTTTTGAGGGCTTGTGAGCTGTCGGATCCAAGCTGCTGCAAGGCTCTCTAATGATCTACAACATTCCCAGCACTTTTTGCTGCTGATTGGACATACTACATGCCCGCTGATCGATCGGCTCACAAGCGCCAGAAAGAAACACACCGCTGATCCAACGGCTCACAAACGCTCGAAGGAAACACACGATCCGTGTGCTTGTTCCTAATTGGGCATAAATACCCACGACCTCGTCCCCGGTTCGAGCCAACCCGTCGCCCTCCTCCACGCGCCGCCGTCTCTCCTCCACGTGCTGCTTCTCCTCCGCGCCGGCCTTTCCGATGCCCCTTTTGATCAACCCGGATGGCGATGTCCGGGACTGGCATCCGCCGGGCTGGCACTGGGAGAGGCTACCTTCCGGGGCGGGGACCTTGGTGAGGGATCCAGGTCACATCGTCGATCCGGATCTTCTTTGGTGGTATTGGCCACGGAATGTGTTCAGAGCGCCGGCCCCCGAGGAGGTGGTACGTCGCCGTATTAGGGAGGAGGACGAGCACGTCCTTCGCTACATGTATTTGTTCAATAATACAAATAACAGGCGTTGGTCGCTACTTCAGAATCCTTATGACGCGAGCGAGTCTCTCATGGTTCCGGCTCTTTGGAAGCGGAGCGTCCGCGGCTCAGCACCGCGCGGCTTAGGACCTGGTCGTAGTTAGTTTGAGTACCTATGTTGAGTACTGTCTGTGTTCTCATCCTATGTTTGAGTACCTATGTTGAGTGTTGTGTGTGTGTGCCCACCTATGTTTTCTTCATATGTTGTTCCTCTTTCTCCAGGCGTTTTGTTTCGTTCCGAAGATATTTTTGTATGATATGTGTGGAAGTGTGTTGGAATGTGTGATTCACCAAATGGTGCAAGACATAGATCACCGGTGTGACCTTCCTCACGTTCGGGTCATAACACTTAGAAGATTTCTGGAGGGGTAGATCGCCGTTGCCCACAGACCGCCGTTTTCGGGGGGTGGGGGGGTGCGGGGAATGACCTCCGGAGCATCGGAATCCCACCAACACTTGCATGTGGACCTATGATATGTGTGGAAGTGTGGTGTAAGGTTTAATGGTGCAATACATAGCTCCCCGATGTGACTTTCTTCATGTTCGGGCGATAACACATGCCAGAATTCCACGAAACCCTAGACGTTATTTCTCTTTCTCCAGAATAGTTCAAACGTTATTTCATGTGTGTGTTCTCATCTATGTTGAGTGATGCGTGTATGCCCACCTATGTTTTCTTCATATGTTGTTCCTTTTTCTCCAGAATAGTTCAAACGCCTATTTTATGCGGGTTCCGGAAGAATCAAACCGTTATTTTATGCGGGTGGGATACAGAAATAGGGACGGGAATTATAGACCCAATTTATACATAAATATTATATACAGAAATAAATAAAACTAAACACAGAAATAAGTAAAACTTTATAAAAAAAAACACATACGCCGACGGCATAACCGTCGGCGTCTATATTACCCATACGCCGACGGCAGTGCCGTCGGCGTATCTTCGTAGGAAGGCGGCCGTTCCGGCGCCGTCGGGGCGTCCGTTAGTGGGGGGTTATACGCCGACGGGGTTTATTACGCCGACGGCGGCCGTCGGTGTATTATAGTCTACGCCGACGGGGTTTGTTACGCCGACGGGCCGTCCGTCGGCTTTCTCAGATCCCATTGTACGCCGACGGGCCCGACATTTGGCCGTCGGCGTACAAAAAGACCGTCGGCATCTTTTGTGTTTCCCGTAGTGTCCATCCATATCAAAATATAAGATATTTTAGCATTTCTCTTTTCATCCGTATCTAGACATGTTTTAGTGCAAAGTTTAAATGAATCTTACACTACACTAGTAGAAAAATAGCCTTTTGTCCCGGTTGGTTTGGGCCATTGGTCCCGGTTCCCCAACCGGGACAATTCAATCGGGACGAATGCTCGTCCCGGTTGGGACACCAACCGGGACGAATGGGGGGGGGGGGCACGTGGCCCGTTCACAGGCAGCAGGGGCGGAGGCTTTCGTCCCGGTTCGTATTACGAACCGGGACTATTGTCCCGTCAGATTTTACTTTTTCCAAAAATTTCAGAAAATTGTTTAAATTTATAAAATAAATAATGCTTATTCTATAATTCATAAAATATGAATAAAATACCAAAATGTTCAGAAAAATAAGACCTATTTGATTATGAAAAATGCATGCATGTTTAAAAAACTTAAATTAAATATTTCTTAGAACTACAAAAATGGCACTACTAGTTAAATAAGAGGAAACCACTATTACACATCATCGCCACGAATATATATATTACACACATCTCATTCGTCGTCCTACATATATACATCTCTTTTACACTCTCCCTATTTAATTTCAACCTTACAGTAGTATTCTCCTTTCGGATCTAGGACCTCTGCAAGTAAGAATCCGGCAAATTCCTCTTGAATTGCTCGTATGCGATCGTGTGGTAGAAGGCCATCCCGCAACCGTTCAATCTAATTAAAAAAGGGTCAATATATATGAATGAAAGTAAACAGAATTGATGGCAATAAACTAAGATTATGAATATTGCATACGCACTTGAAGTTGTTCTAAGATTCTGCCCTTCTCACAGCATGTCTGACGAATGAACTCGCAGACGTAGTATCCACATAAATGATTCCCACTTCCCTGGCTCAAACACTTTACGGGAACAGAGTTCAATCAAAATAATAATGAAGAATGGTAATGGTATTGAACTAGAATCAAAGAGATGCGCGGATCTAGATAGTACTACTTACATTTATTGGTTTAAATGTAAGCTCCTTCGCCCATTCACCCCTAGCCCTGGCGGTGAATCGTTTCCAAGCCCTGCCCGGCAAAGAAAATGAATAAAGGAGTTATATATTAATTACTTGCTATCAGTAAATGAACGGAAAGTTGCCGATAATGCCATAATGATTGAAATTACCTCTGGAGGCATTCCTGCATGTCCGCCCACTTCTCAAGGGGTTTATGTAATGAGTCCATGACTTGTACTACTCCTTTGTCAGGCATAATGATTAGCAGAATAAAGTGGAAGCTGCGCACGCATAAGTCATCAATTATACACTTAACATCGAGAAATTAAGCGAAATAAAATATGTAGAAGACAGTAACACTTACTTGAAGTTGTAAGGAAATAATATTTCTCTTTTGACTTCGTTGAACCGTAACGCATTTACCAAGTTATTCTCGGTTTGGTCGTAAAAATCAAGGAGACTTTTTTCATGAACGGTATTTGGATCAACGAACCCAATATCATAGATTTGTCCTCTTTGCATTCGAGAATCTTCATTCTGCATAATTAATATAGTGATTAGTAAGATAATTATAAATGCAATGAACGAGGTGAGCTAGGTAGAGACTTAACTACAGATATAATACTTACAGACAATAGGCGCTGATGATAGCTTTGTCAAGGGCTTCTTGTTGGTATAACTGAAATAATTCACAAAATTCAATCATTACGTGGTCATCTCCATGCCCGTAATGCTCGTTCTTATATCCCACGTAGATCCAATTTTCCCCTTTCTTTGAGGCTGCCATGTACCAACTATGCAATCTTCGCATTTTTGTTGGTAGATCTTTGACTAACTGAGATTTGACGAGAGGATGCCCGTGCCGGTATTTGTATTTTGGAACTATTTCTTCGTGGAATTGTAATTGGTCTAAGTACTGAGCAATAGACAAGCCGTGAGCAGCGGCTGCTTCTCCGTACATTGCAACAAACTCAGGATCGATGCCGACCGCAGGTTTGCTCGACCCCACCTTGGTATCGGAAAACACTTTGAGCGGGGGGCACGATTGTTTTTGCTGTTCTCCTAGCTGGGCAACTGTCTTCCGGCTTGCACTAATACTCTTCGACCGCTGTTTATTTGCCCGAACCGACTTGAGAATAGAGCGGTCATAGTATGGTGTCAGCTTTGGCGGGGGTTCGGCATAATTTTTCAGCATTTTCACGACAGCGGCATGTTCTTCTGGGGTGTCGGGGAACTCTGGTGCTTTCGCCTTCATTGCCTTCAAGTTAGCAAACCACTTATCCGTTTCCCCTTTTGCGATCGCCTTATTTTCCTCCACCGTATAGTCATAAGGTCTCTTGGCAAGATTCTTATGAGGTACTTTTGGGAGGGGTGACCTTGAACGTTTCGGTGATCGGTTTTTATCAAACCCCAGAGTACCCACACGTGGCGCCGGAGAAGACTTACGCGGCGGTGGAGACGACTGACGCGGCGGCGAAGACGGCTGCTCTGGAGACTGGTGAGGCGGCGGAGACGGCGCCTGAGGTGGCGGCGGTGGAGAGTGGTGAGGCGGCGGAGACGGCGCCTGAGGCGGTGGAGAGTGGTGAGGCGGCGGCGGTGGAGAGTGGTGAGGCGGCGGAGGCGGTGGAGAGTGGTGAGGCGGCGGCGGTGGAGAGTGGTGAGGCGGCGGAGGCAGCCAGTTTGGAAGCACGATGAATTCCTTTGGCCATAGAATAGTCCCTTTCTTGGCTTCTCCAAGTTCAACCACCTCCCCATCTTCACCTGCAGGGTGTTCCAGCTTCAGCTCCTCAAATCCTTTACTAACTTCATCGACCCCGACAATAGCGTAGCCATGAGGAACCGGGGAGCAATGGAAAGTTGGTGTAGGTCCAATTGGTACGGCATAGCCGACCGCCACCTTCATGGTTATGTTGAACACTTTCACATGTAGCTCACAAGGTGTGCTCTCCGTGATATCATCCACTGGGTAGCGACGAAGAGCATCCGTCGTCAGTGCATCATCATCACGTGCCGGGACCATGCTCGAAGCCACGCTGCTTTTCCGATATGATGGGTCGGTAGCATCGACTGCAGCTTCTACAACGTGCTGCTGAGATAGGCCGGCAGTGCCTTGCTGGCTAAGTTCGTTAATTTGATCCTGCTGCCGCTTCATTTGATCCTGCTGCCGCTTAATTGTTTCTTCTATATTACGCAGCCGGTCTGCAGCAGCGATTGCTTCCCTTGCCTCCCTTTCCTTTCTCCTCTGATGACTTTTATCGGGAAATATTTTCCTTTCCACGGGAAACCCATGTTTCCACGGCTTGGAGCCTTTGGTGCCTCGTGTTCGTCCCTCATGTTCTTTATTCCCAATGGCGCGTGAAAGCTCGTCATCCTCTCTATCGGACGGAACCGTCCCTCTTCAACATCCTTGTATGCTTTCCTAATTTCTTCGATGGGTAGTAGGGGATTATCCTTGTGTCTTCTGGTATATATGCACTTTCCTTCTGCGTCCAATGTGCCCCCATGCCCGTAAAACCAATTTCTTGTCCGTTCGGTCCATCCTTCTTTTATAGGCTATGGAACGATCCCTTTAGCCAGCAGGTCGGCCTCAAGTTTGTCCCACTTAGGCATGGAACAGGCGTAGCCAGCAGCCCCCATAGTATGGTGGTACTTCTTTTTAGCAGCATTTGCCTTGTTTACTGCAGACTTTAACTGAGCTTCCTCCGATTTCTTGTAATTCACAAATCTTCCCAGTAGTCTCTCTTCTCTTCTCATACCCGTGATCGAAATCCGGAGTTTTATCTTTCAAGATGAAGTCGGTGTACAATCTGTTCTTAAATTTGTTGAATAGCTCGGCCATCTTCTTAAGAGCCCACGCCTTGACTTTATCTACTAGAGCTTTTTTTTCGGGCATCCATCTCCTCCTCATCTGGCTCCCCCTCCTCTGGATCCACCTCTGGCAACGGCAATGTGAAATTAACCATGACCTTTTGAAAAAGGCGTCTTTTGCCTTCGGGGCCGATATAGCTAACTTTAGGATCCCTTGGCTTATTCCATTCTCGGATGGTGATCGGGACGTAGTCCCTAACAATAACACCGCATTGCTTCACAAATTTTTGTCTAACATCAATTGGAGCAATGGGTTCGCCGTCTGCAGCAACTTCTTCGATCCTGTAGCGGACATTGTCCTGCAACTTTTTGGTTGGGCCTCGTTTCGTCCTCACAGAGGATTTGCTCGATCCGGATGGCTAAAAGAAGAAAGACCGTTAATATGTGTATATGGAGAACAGAGGCTAAATTAATTAATATAAATATATATGCACCTCGTCGGAGTTTGTAATAATCAATGTTGCACCGGAGCTGCCGGCTTCTGCCTTGTCGGCTTCTCCCTCATCGGAGATGCCGAGTTCGGCCTCTTTCCAGGCATTGAGAGACTCATCCCCCTCACCGGAGTCGTTCAGAAAGTGACTTGTTTCATCATCACCGCAGATTATATCCTCGAGGATATTTTCCTGAATTTCATCTCTGCCGTGTGGTTCCATAGTTTCTGCAAAATAGGAAAGTTATTTTCGGAGCCGTGTCGTTCAGAAAACTTGTAGTAATAATATGAAGCCTAAAATCATAAATAAATATTTATTTATACAAATATGAAGCCTAAAATCATAATAAATATTTATTTGTACAAATATGAAGCCTAAAATCATAAATAAATATGAAGCCTAAGCAATAGGGAACGTGGTTTTACATCTGAAGCCTCATATGTCAAAGCCATTAAATCATTCCAAATCAGCCAAGAAGACAACATTATTTCTTTCGGCTCATAAAAAACAGCAAAATCAGCTACCACTAAATCATTCCAAATTGACTTAGCAAAATTTTCTAATAACATTTCTAATAAATTTCTAACACTAAATTTCCTAACACTAAATTTCTAACACTAAATTTCTAACACTAAATTACCTACCACTAAATTTCCTACACTACAAAAACAACACAAAAATGTACCTAAACTACACACCTAATTTATACTACTAACTAATTTAAATTACTAACTAATTTAAACTACTAACTAATTTAAATTACTAACTAAAACTAACTAACTATGGAGTAACAAATAGTTCTTAACAACAATATTGCAACTAATTATGGAGTATTAATTTTGATTTCTAACTTTGCTAACACAATGATCAAATAACATTGCTTTGCTAAATTTCCAAACTTTGTTAAAGAAATTAACTTTGCTAAATTTGCTAACTCTTCTAAATTTACTACACTAATTAGTAATTTTTAAAACTAACTAACTAAATCTAAAACTAACTACTAAAATTACTAATGCACTAACTAACAAAAATTACTAACTAATAATTTAAATTACTAACTTACTAACTAAAAATAAACTAACTAACTAAATTAAAGAACTAACTTTGGTATTTTTTAAATAACATTAACAATAACAATTTGCATTTTCCTAAACCCTAACCCTAACTTTGGCAGAGGAAGATTAATTCGTATATACACTAGCTATTTTTTTTCTAAAACTAACTAACTAAATATTTCTAAAATTAATGCACTAACTAACTAAATATTTTTTCTAAAACTAACGAACTAAATATTTTTCCTAACCTAATGCACTAACTAACCTACACTAACTAATGCACTACGGGGAGGAGAGGTAGCCTGTGGCGCGGTGGGGAGGAGAGGTAGCCCGGCGCGGTGGGGGGAGGGGGGGAGGAGGCCGGTAGCCCCGGCTCACCTTGAGGACGGCGACGGTGACGGGGAAGAAGGACGGCGACAATCGACGACGGGGGAGGAGGCCGGAGGAGCTCGAGCGGCGGCGGACCGAGGAGGGCCGGGCTCGCGTGGCGGAGGAGGTCCGTGGAGGCCGGCGGAGGAGCGGCCGGAGAAGCGGGCGGCGGAGGAGCGGCCGGAGAAGCGGGCGGCGGAGGACGGCACGGAGCGGGCGCCGGAGGAGCAAACGACGGAGAGCGGCGGCGGCGGAAATTCAACAGCCTGACGGCAGGGATGTGGATTCTGAGCGCTCCGGTCCTTAGCCGCGAATGAGGATTTGGGGGAGAAGAACAGAGCGCGGCAGTTAAACAAAGGACCTTTCGTCCGGTTGGTGCCACCAACTGGGACGAAAGGGGCACCAACCGGGACCAAAGGCCTAACCTTTCGTCCGGTTGGTGGCACCAACCGGGACGAAAGGTCCGGCACCGAAAAGGCGCGCGAAAATACCCTTTGGTCCCGGTTCGTGGCATGAACCGGGACCAATGCCCTGAAAATTCAATTTTATTTCAAACTTTTCAGTTCTGAATGTTGTTCCCGCCTTTTTTATTCTTATTAAGGTGTTTGAATATGAATTTCAAATGGTTTCGAATTTGAAAAGACTTTCAACATGAAAAGTGTTTAAATTTGAATAATTAATTCAAAACCATTTTCTGTTTTCTATAATAATTATTCTATCTATACAAACTATTAACCATTTTGTCATTTTTTAAAGATTAGAGGTGAATTCATTTAAGTAAATTTTTTGGAATGTGAACTTAATTAATTCATTGAACTTATAAATTCAATATCTTTTGATCTGTTTATCAGAAAAATGCAAATAATATATCAAATTGTTGATAAAAATTTAATCTATCTATTTATTTAATTTATATCTATTGAATTAATTTATATCTATTGAATTAATTCATATCTATTGATTTAATTCATATGTCACTAACAGTACATAATGGCAACAGTGGATCCTTCAGGTAATCGACCGGATACGGTACAGAATGACAACAGTGGATCCCAAATATTTTGCATACATATGCATGAATATCACATACATATCCGGAAGTCGATAGTTTAGGTCGCAAGTTTTCAAAGCAAGTAGTAACCTAAACTATGATCACATAAAAGAGAACTGGAATGGTGATCACATACTCTGAAACTAACTTCGACGGTGTATTTGATACGGTACAGAATGACAACAGTGGATCAGTTGTCCTAACAATCTTAAGCATACTCCTGCCTAGGCCTATAATACTCGTACTCGTAGTCGCCGTCATCGTCGTCGTCGCTGTCATCGTACTCATATGGCGCTCGTGGCTCGAACCTCGACGGGTGAGCACCCCCGGACTGCATGTTAGGGTAGCGTAGGCGGGGGTTATCGCCAGCCATGATGTAGTTCATAACGCCCTGGAGAGTCCGGCCAGCCCACCACAGCTGACGGCCGGCCTCGTTGAAGTCCGAAGGAGGAGGGCCATCCCCCTCGTACCTGGCGAGCGCCCTCTCACGCCGATTGATGAAGAAGGCTTCCCAAGTCGGGCGGTAGTCGGGATGCCAGCCCGGATCCATCCGCTGCTCCGGTGTGAGCTCGAGGTAGTAGTGGTTCGTGATGGCCGCCCGGCGCGCCACACCTTGAGAGGCAGGAGGGACCGGCACGCCTCCGGCGCTCAGCCTCCAGCCGGCGGGGACGCGGTAGCCGGGCGGGCAGGGGTAGTTCGAGGCGGAAAGCTCCTCCGCCTGACGGTAGGTTAGTACGGTGGAAGCCATGGAAGAGTGATGAGGTTGCAGATATGAGTTTAGATGTGATATATATAGTGAGAAATTGCGGGAAGACGAAGGCGGAAAGCGGTGGAAGAAGCACACGGATCGTGTGTTTCCTTCGAGCGCTTGTGAGCCGTTGGATCAGAGTTATGTTTCTTTCGAGTGCTTGTGAGCTGTTGGATCGTGTGCACACGGATCGTGTGTTTCTTTCAAGCGCTTGTGAGCTGTTGGATCAGGGGTGTGTTTCTTTAGAGCGCTTGTGAGCCGTTGGATCAGAAGCACACGGATCGTGTGTTTCTTTCAAGCGCTTGTGAGCTGTTGGATCAGGGCCTTTGGTCCCGGTTCGTGTTACCAACCGGGACTAAAGAAGCACACGGATCGTGTGTTTCTTTCAAGCGCTTGTGAGCCGTTGGATCAGGGGTGTGTTTCTTTAGAGCGCTTGTGAGCCGTTGGATCAGAAGCACACGGATCGTGTGTTTCCTTCGAGCGCTTGTGAGCTGTTGGATCAGGGCCTTTGGTCCCGGTTCGTGTTACCAACCGGGACTAAAGAAGCACACGGATCGTGTGTTTCTTTCAAGCGCTTGTGAGCCGTTGGATCAGGGGTGTGTTTCTTTAGAGCGCTTGTGAGCAGTTGGATCAGAAGCACACGCCTATAAATAGCGACGTCCCTGCAGCGAAACGGCACACAACGAGCGTCTACCTTTGCCACCGAACCTAATGGTTGGATTTAGCCTACCCGCTGGCATGTTCCCTAACACAAGCCCTCGGGTAGGTTGAATCCAACCACTGGATTAGGGTGACACAATGATGAATTGCCGAGGAGGTGGGAGTGGTGGTGGTGGAAGTGGTAGCCATGCCCCTCGGTCGGATCCAAGCAGCTCCAAGCCTCTCTGATGATCTACAACATTCCCAACACTTTTTGGGACGGTCGTTAGATCATCAGAGATGTTTTGGGGCTGTTTGGATCGAAGGTCGATTTACTGCTCACGACGACGCGAGACGGATGCGCAAGCTTCCGGATGGGCAAAACCAGTGTTGGATCAGCCACATGACCCTATATGCAAATCATTCGGATTCCCGTCATACAGCCCAACGGTGCATTTGATATGCAGGCACTCACGAGCCACCATTGGGCTGTATGACGGGGAAACCGTGTGGATTTGATAAAAAGTTTAATGCATTTGGGAACACTCGATCATACATATATTAATTGTGTAATGCATTTGACAACACTCATACATAAAAAGTTTTTGAGAACACTCATGCATTTGACATGATCTCTATGATCGCTTCTTCGGCCGTAACCATGGAGTTTTCTTCATTATGTAACGGGATGCTTGGGTCAGTTTTCACTGTGAATGGCGGAATTTCATCAAACTTATTATAGTCTGCTGACATGTCTGTCTTGTCCTCGACTCCCACGATGTTTCTTTTTCCTGAAAGAACTATGTGACGCTTTGGATCATCGTGTGCTGTATTTCTTTCCTTATCTTTTCTTTTTTTCGGTCTGGAGCTCATGTCCTTCACATAGAAAACCTGAGCCACATCATTGGCTAGGACGAATGGTTCGTCTCTGTACGCAAGATTCTTGAGATCCACTATTGTCATTCCGTACAGCTGGTCTACCTTTACCCCCTCACCATTGAAATGCTTGCCTTTCTTTCTTACGGGGTGACTGCCTGGAAGAAATTGACGACACCCCAGGTACACGACCTTCTTACATTTTTCCAAATATGTACCTTTAGTCTTATCTAAACAGTGCGTGAATGCGTTGTATCCCTTGTTTGGCTGTCCTGAAATGTTACTAAGAGCAGGCCAATCATTGATGGTTACGAACAGCAACGCTCGTAGGTCAAATTCCATCTGTTTGTGCTCATCCCACACACGTACACCTGGTATGGCCCACAACTGCAAAAGTTCATCAACTAATGGCCTTAGGTACACATCAATGTCGTTGCCGGGTTGCTTCGGGCCTTGGATGAGAACTGGCATCATAATGAACTTCCGCTTCATGCACAACCAAGGAGGAAGGTTGTAGATACATAGAGTCACGGGCCAGGTGCTGTGACTGCAGCTCTGCTCCCCAAAAGGATTCATGCCGTCTGTACTTAGACCAAACCATAAGTTCCTTGCTTCACCTGCAAAGTCCGGGAACTCTCTCTCGATTTTTCTCCATTGAGACCCATCGGCGGGGTGTCTCAACTTCCCGTCTTTCTTACGCTCTTCTTTGTGCCATCGCAACAACATGGCATGCTCTTTGTTTCTGAACAGACGTTTCAACCGTGGTATTATAGGAGCATACCACATAACCTTAGCAGGAATCTTCTTCCTGACGGGCTCGTCATCGCCCTCAACATCACCAGGATCATCTTGTCTGATCTTGTATCGCAGTGCATTGCATACCGGACATGCATCCAAATTCTCATACTTCTCACCGCGGTAAAGGATGCAGTCATTGATGCATGCATGTATCTTCTGCACATCTAATCCTAGAGGGCAGATAGCCTTCTTTGCTTCGTACGTAGTCTCGGGAAGTTCGTTATCCTTTGAAAGCTTCGGCTTCATTATTTTCATTAACTTTTCAAATCCCTTGTCAGATAAACCAGTCTCTGCCTTCCATTTCAGCAATTCCAGTGTGGTACCGAGCTTTGTGCTGCCATCTTCGCAATTTGGGTACAACAACTTTTTGTGATCCTCTAGCATGGCCTCCAACTTCAGCTTCTCCTTTTCTGTATCGCATTCTCGTTGTACATCGGAAATGACCCGACCAAGACCATCAGCATGCTCATCTGGCGTCCGTTGTTCTTCACCACCTTCTTCTTCATTGTCTTCCATCGCAGTATCACCGTATTCTTCAAAGAACATACGATAGTTCTCATCATCATTTTCTTGTTCATCGTCTTCCATCATAACCCCTCTTTCTCCGTGCTTGGTCCAACAATTATAGCTGGGCATGAAACCTCTCCGAAGCAGGTGGCCTTGAATGGTTCTCGACGAAGAGTGCTCCTTAACGTTCCGACAGTCCACACATGGACAAGGTATTAAACCATCATATTTGTTTGCCTCAGCCACATGGATAAATTTATGCAGGCCTGTAATAAAATCAGAACTGCGTCGGTCGCCGTACATCCATCGCTGCCGTTCATCCATCTGCATATCATATAATTAAGTTTATCAAATACAATTAGAATAACATATTGAATACTGAAATGACCACCGTACATCGACACATGCAATATTTCTGTATCAATTATAGATGAGAAGGATAAAGTTGCTAACCTCGGTCGAGGATATCATTTTGTGTGAACTTAAGTGTGGCTCGGGCATTTCATCGAACACATCTTGTGCGTGGCAAAGGAAATAAAAACTAGCACCCACTTCCCACCAATCCGAGCAAAAAAAATAACACAGTAGAGAAGAAGACGGGGGTGGGGTTACGTTATATAGGCAGGGGAGGGGCATTCGTCCCGGTTCGTGGCACGAACCGGGACCAAAGCTCGGGCATTCGTCCCGGTTCGTGCCACGAACCGGGACGAATGCCCCCAACCGAACTGGGACCAATGCTCCACGGGCCCCTGGCAGCTCGAACCGGGACCAATGCCAGGCATTTGTCCCGGTTTATCAGTCAACCGGGCCGAATGCAAATTCGGCAGCGTCCGAAAGGGTGTTTTTCTACTAGTGCTAAAACATATCTACATACAGATGGAAAGAGAAAAAATAAAACATCTTATATTTGATACGGAGTGAGTATGAGTCAGACATAGTAGTAGTGTGAATGAAATAAAGCCTGAAATCTCGGCGGCCGATCTCCAGTTCCTTTCATCTAACTAGTTGCTTTGCACGTGCAACGCACGTCTCCAAAGTATAACACAATATGCGTCAAATATTCAAAGATTATAGTTACATATATGTACCTCTAATTTTAGATGTGGAATTATTTGCATACATTCCACAAACTTTCGTGGGTTCCAATCTTTACGGGAAACTTCACAAAAAATTCCGCAACATATCAATTAAATCCATTGCCAACATTCATCTCTTTTACCGAACAAAAAAAATACCTAGTAAGATCCAAAACGCTTATATGAGGTATACGGTATACATCATCAAAGGCATCCTACTATCTATGGTCCCATACACATATAATACTCCATATTAGCTCCCAAATTCCACATTTCAGTGTTAGCAAACATAACACAATATTCGTTTCACACCATTTACATTAAGTTAGATATGTACATGCATTCATTTTATATATTCCCATACATTGTAGGATAGAGAGGTTTCGTCCACAATGCAATATGTCTACTTCAATAATATCTAGGAAGAACCACACAGTGGCGAGATATAAAATGTTGATACCAAAAATAAAGGCATAAGAATGTGAAAATCAGAAAGTATCATAATATAGTTGTCACAATTTAAAGAGGAAAATAGTTAGACCAGTGTGAGAATACATCTACAACAATAGAAGCATCAAAGTAAATACAGTATACCACTTGCAGCAAATGACCAAATGAACAATTTGCTATCCACCTGAAATGTGGTCTTCATGATCATTGAGAAATAACAGATTGGGCCTACCGGCCTAGTATTTTTTTGAAACAAGGCCTACCAGCCAAGTAGATTTGCAAAAGGAATGATTGAAGAAATATTGCATTCACCAAACTACCACTGTGTTGTATCCGGAATCTGCATCAATATTACAAGAAACCAGATATTAACTTCATCCTTTAGTATGGTATAATTGGAAAAAATCACTTTCAAAGCCTTCAAAATTTTAAAGTAACAGTTGCACATATATTTTTGTCCAGGCGCATAGTGCAGTATGTTTATTGGATACTGCATGGAAGCAAACAATGGTGCTAATATAATTCACTTACCTGAATTTTTGAACAAAGGGAGATCGCTGCTTTCAGTTCCATTGCTTACTTCCAGTTCCATCATCCGAACAATAGTGATGGCATAACCTTGAATGTATGTGAAAGCACCTAAGGAAAGGGCCAAATGCACACCCGTGCTTCAAGCATGATCTGATCAAAAAGGAAAGTTAGCCACGGATACAAATGTGTCAACTAAACTATTTAGGAGAAACTACTCGGCATCCTTTAAGAATCTTTGACAACATAGATACTCTACATCACAAATCACCTCTGCAGATTGTAGCGCCACCTCTTGTCATGATAAAATGTCTCCAGCTCAGGGCCTTTAAAACCGTAGTTTAGACTACTTATTTTCCTGGTGGTAGTTCTGAACTTATGATTCCAAGTTCTTGCCAAGATCTTTTATTAACGTCTTGATTTTAAGGAATGTACAAATTGTCACTTCGTCAGCTTAGACAGCACGCAGAACGCACACTGTATTGAAAGATGACGGTAACCCTTTTGTAGCCAATGGAACAAGCCCTTAATCTAGTGTTCAAGATCATCTTGTGCATTGCTTCGCCTATGCTCTATTAGTCCTTTGGACCTGCAGGGGTTGGTACATTCAAGCAAAAGCTGCCTAATCCCTCCGGATCAAATAAGCTAATAAGACCAAAAGACAATTTTTGACAGTCACAATTTTCAAACTGACACATTGGCATAAGAAGCCAAATATGGCATCCCTTATCGGATTTTGCATGCAATTTGACTCAGTGTTTTTGTAATGTCTTGTTTTATTAATGAATGAACTTCTGACTTCCTACATTGGTACTTCAAAAGAGCTAACCAAAATAGTGATAGATAGGTCCACATTCTCCATTTCCATATTTGCTACAATTGTTACACACATGATACACTATGCACATGCACTTTCTTCTAGATGAAGGGGTCATTGCTAGCAACAACAACAATTTAAGCTTAGTTGGATAAGGTATTGTAAACCTTACAGGGGGATTTTATTTAGAAGGTAAACATAGCAGTCAAATAGGATATCATAATTAACACATGAGTTATTTTATTCATATACTTTGTTGGTGGAGTGTACTGAGTAGAAACTATCTTCTATTGTAGTATACCAAGGGAGAAAATTTGCACCTTATTTACTTCAGGCTACTGTATGACTTGGGTGAGATAGCACTTGTGAGGGCAAAATCCATCAAGCATCAACCCGAAAGGTTCTTGCAAGTGCCATAATATATTATATTCAAGATGTTGAAACAACTTGGCTATCAAAACAGGGTGGATTTACGACAGTGACTAACGGTGGCAGGTTAAAAATCATGCTACACAACTGGGTTATTTAGTGACTAACAACATATCTAGCTTGAGTATCAAGAAAATTATCAAGTATGTAATCAGAGAAAGCTGGGGCTATATTTACCTCTAGTCTTTTATAACCATCAATACAGTGCTTTCAGGTTCATAGACACACTGGTCGAAACTCGTAAGGATGGAAGGGATATATCCTTGACCCTAGATTGTTTTTACTCAACTCCGGTTCAATAAGTAGCTGAAAATACAATTATGTTAACATGGAGTTCTCTACATATGCAAGCATTAAAGCACCTGTCACTTTTATATTGAGATGGATTTAAAACATGGTGATATCGGACAAGTGTAACAGAGATAACATACCTTTGATGAGTCCATTAAATTCTTTCAGGTTAGCAATATCATTATCTCCGTTACAACTAACATTGTTAGTATGCTCCTCCTTATTCTCTCTAGCAGCTTCTTCCTGCACATTAAAATTACAATAATAATAAGAAAAAACAATCACATTATGCAAACTTGAAGGCCGCAGATACCATTTATGATCTGTTTTCTAGACTGGCTTTACAAGTGCACCCCATATAATCTGCACTCTTAGCATGCTCATGCTTAGTATCTATAACACTATCTTGCTGCATATGCGAAACAATAGTTGTCCCAGAGAGTGCAAGAGAGGATAAAACCACATGTGATCAGTTTGTAAGAAGAATTCCTCTATATCTTGCAAACTCAGGTCTTTCCTTCCCCCAAGTTCTCATAATTATCTGGGACAATATCATGCCCGTTTCGCACACATAACAGCTTGACTAAAACCATAGATCTGGTGATTGTTATGCATCCGGTATGATACAGGTTGGCAAGTAATTCTCTTTTCTAATGTGCTTGACCAATTTGTGGGACGGAAGGCTATCAAGTGGTAGTATATCCATCTGCCATATAGTTATGGATAGAGTTAGAAATAAACTAATAACGATTCTTACAAAGCACTAAGAGGAAAATTTCAAGGGTTCGGAGGTGAAGAAAAGGCATCATATACTGAATATAATACTGACAATCAGCATTGCAATATACTAAAATATATCCTGCATTCAGCAACACCGCCTCTCCATCACTGCTGCACGCCCCTGCACCTCAACCTCTATCGCCCCTGCACCTAGCACTGTCTCCTCCATCGCCACTGGTTCAGGCCACCTCGCTGGCGCCTCCCTCCACACCGGCCCTGCGGCCCATACCACCTCGCCAAAGCCTCCCTCCCCACAGTCGCAGGCGAGATCCGACATCAAAGCACCCAAGTTCAACGCAATTAGCACAGAGAAAATGTAGGGATGGTGGGAGGGAGCTGGAACCTGGTGCGGGATCGAATCGAGGGTAGGCGGGCAACTTGAGGATGAAGGTCTCTTCTCACGCGGCGCGGGCCCCCTCCAGCCTGGGGTGGCCGCACTGTGGGAGGTGGTGTCGAAGAGGCTCGGGGTAGTTGGGCTGCAGATGAGATGGTCTCGGGGAGGCGGTCGATGGCGGGGAAGTCGCCCATGCCGAGGAAGGCGGGCGTCTCCATGGTCTCCTTGTCGACGCGGACCTCTACGACCACCTCAACGCGGACTTCTCCGGCACGAACTCTATGCGACGGTCGTTCTCCTCTTCCTGCAGCTCGAGGACACCTATGCACATCAGATCTTGACTTTCACGGCGAGCGGGTGACACCGGGTTGTCGGTGGAGCCGGAGGATCGAGCCTTGGGGCGCGCGCGAAGGGGAGCTGGTGCGGAGACGCAGTGGACGTGGAGGCGAGAAGGGCAGAGGCATCAGCGGCTGGTGTGGAGGTGGGGCGGCACCGCGGCGAGATGGGAGTGCAGGGCGGCACCACGGCGAGATGGAGGTGGACGGTTTGATATTTTCCTGTGAACGCGGACGCGAGGGGTGGAACAATTCGAGGATGGCAGAGTTTTCGTCTGCCTTGTAAATTGCTAAATGTACCCTGTGCGAGATCTAACTTTAATGTTGACGGTCAGATCTAATTCAGCGGCCCTGATCGTGGGGTAGTATTTGGTTCTGGTTGTTCTGTGTACGCTATCTGGGTGGGCTTAGCAAAGAAAACGTTCGCTTGTTTAATAGTAGTATAGAAGCTGTTGTGCTCCGTTACTCCACACCATCTAGGAACATTGATCGAGGGCGTAACAGGTTACAGGTCCTGGAGGCCCATCTTGTGCGTGTTAAGGTCCCCTGATAGCGGCAGAACATGTCTTGGAGGCCCATCTTGTGCGTCGCCGTCGAGAAACGAGAGGGAGGCGGAGAGGGGCTGGGGCCGCCGATTAGTGGTGGCGCAGTTATTCCATGAGGGCGACCATTCACGCCGGCGAGACCCATCCATACGAAGGTGAGGAATCCCCGTTCGCCGTTCGCCGGCTTGGTCTCCTCTTGCTGACAGATCGAAATTGCAACTTGCAATGCAGTGAGGTTGCAACATCTCAATATCCCCCACCTGCGAAAATGCATACTGCTCATACTGAATCGTGTGTTTCCCTCCAGAGTGAAGACGATCTACACACTGCCCAGACTGAATCGTGTGCCAACTCAGGACTCAGGAGCTACGTCAACTGATGAATTAATGAAGGAGCAACCCACACACACCCTTAAGTCTGAACTGCAGAGCAGAAGAAGTTTAGAAAAATCTACTGCCATGTGGTATGTCACTCATCCTTGTTACTGCTACCATGTGGAGATAACTTACTCGGTATGCTGGAACCCAGCTGGAAAAATAGTTTTTAAAATAGTTGTGTCGTGTCTAAATATGTCTAGTTGTAATGTAATCACGGTCTCTGAACAATTGAGAATCCATGGATGTACAAGTCATAGCAGAGTTCCTGTTCAAAGCTAAGGCCCAGTATGATAACTATCACAAGAGTTGACTTTGTTTTGCGGGCATAACAAGGGTTGACTTGGTTCTAAGCAGATGCATATACATGTTGGAATGAAGTCACCACATTTGCTTCTGCATAGTAGTTTTGCACAAAGGTTTGTTGAGGATTTACACGGTAGAGTTTTTCAGACACGAAACAGGAAATAATGCAGGAATGAGAACACAGCAAACCTAGACAGGGTCGGTCATATAATGTTCAGGGCCATGTTGCTCTACTTTTCTTTATAAAACAAGAAAAGACCTTTTCTTTGTGATCTTTGAAGGAGACGACTAAGTCGGTCATAATGTACTTATTTTATATAGTAAGAAAACATAATTAGTCATGCGCTTCGTTTATATGACTGATAATTTGTTCGTCAAGACTCAAGACGTCAAGTGTCTGCTATCGGGCAATCTCATATACTGTGGTAGGCTAATAAGCTGGTCGGGTAAATTTATGAATTCTTTGTATAATAACCTGGTTGTGCCCGAGCTGGCCCCTTCTTGGAGCCTTGCTTAAACTATAACTATGCCATGTCTCTCATGGTTATGTCATTTCATTTTATTATTTTTAGATATTGCGTATGTTAATCTAATGACAAAGTGAAAACAGGGAGACATGCACGAGAAGAGAAGATAAACAAAGCCAATAAGGTCCGGTACGGACAAGCTGGTGGGCCGCACAACCTAGCTACTTATGGTACGTACAGTTTTGTTCGCATTACTCGCTATGCTGGAACCAGCATGAAGAAATATTTTGAAACAGTTGAGCCGAGTCTAAACATGCCAAGTCGTGATGCCAAGACAGTTTCTCAACCAATCAGCATCTAAAAGTCAGAGCATATATTTCATATTCAAAGTCCTAAGAGCATGTCTAGCATGCAGGATCCTTATTCTCTCGGCTCGTATCGGTCCTGTGAGGGGCACTGTATTCCGTTTTCACGGGTTCAAAACGCGTGTCAAATATCAGGACCCTTACACCCAACCCGTAAAACAAAATATTCCAGACCTGTTTTACGGGTTGGGTGTAAGGGTCCTGATATTGCCGACGCGTGGTTTTGACCCGTGAAAACAGGGCTTTTCATATCAGAACCAATACTACATGCATCAAAATAAATAATAAAATAAAATTTTCAAGCACACAATAATCATCATAATTATTACAATAATGGTTTTTGCAAATGACAACAAATGTTCGAATCGAATAATCAAACAAATAATAAATGTTTCGGTGCAAACAAATAAACAAATGGTTCATCTCACAAATACAAGAATTGGAAACAAATGTAGATCATTGGCGTTGGCCATGCAGCATCCATTGGTGGTCAATCAGATCTTTGGTGAGCTGACGATGAGTCGGTGCGTCTTCAATATTGCGATGTGCTTCAAGAAAAGCCTCAAGCCGATCAGGTTTCCTCTCGGGTTGCACTCGGGTGCCAACATTGTCATAGAAACATGGCAAATTTAACCCTCTTTCATCCTCGAGGATCATGTTGTGAAGAATCACACAACATGTCATGATTTCAATGAGGGTTTCTTTGTCCCAAAACCATGCAGGACCTCGAACAATTGCAAACCTTGCTTGCAAAACTCCGAAAGCTCGCTCAATATCCATGCGGGCTGACTCTTGAGCCTTCGTAAACCAAGCTTCCTGCCTTGTCAATGCCTTATTTGGTTTCTCTTTAATGGACTTCACAAGAGTTGGCCAGTCAGGGTAAATGCCATCGGTGAGGTAGTACCCCATGGTGTACTCATTGTTCATGACTTTGTAGTCGCAAGTTGGAGCATCACCCCTAACTAGTCGTGCAAATAGCAGGGATCTATTCAAGACGTTGATGTCATTGAGTGTTCCTGGCAATCCAAAATAAGCATGCCAAATCCACAAGTCCTCCGACGCCACAGCTTCAAGAACAATGGTAGGATCATGGCTTTTTCCACAATACATTCCATGCCATGCTTTTGGGCAATTTTTCCATGTCCAATGCATGCAGTCAAGGCTACCAAGCATCCCTGGCCAACCCCTCTTTGCATTCATCTCAAGGAGTCTTTTTTTATCTTGCTCGTTCGGCGCTCGGAGATAGGTCTCACCATACAACTTGATCACCATCTTGGCAAACATACGCACGACATCCGTGGTTGTTTGTTGGCCAATGCGAAGATACTCATCGGTATAATCTGCGGGGATGTCGTATGCGAGCACACGCATGGCAGCCGAGATCTTTTGGTGTGGGCTAAATCCCATGGTGCCGGCGTTGTTTCTTCGTTGCTTGAAGTAGTTCGAATTGGCCTCGCAGTCTTTGACGATTGTGTTGAAAAATTGTCTACGCATTCGATATCTTCTACGGAAGAGGCGGGGAGGATAGGTCGGTACCTCGGCGAAATAATCTTGCATCAACATTTCGTGGCCGAGCGCGCGGTTCCGCGGGATGCACATGCGCCCCATCGTCGACCCCCTCCTCTGATCCAGCAACTTGGCGCGGTCCTCGAGCTCTTTCAGGCCATCAACATCTTCGTGTCGTCCTCGTGGAGCAGGTCGTCGAGGTCCGAATCATCTGAATCCGAGGACGACCAATCGGTCCACAAATCAACCACATCCTCCATGGTCAGATCCGACCTCGTCTACCACCGTGAAATATAGGTCAACATCTACGCTCGTACCGGCGAAAACAAAGAGCCAAGGGTATAAGAACTCACCGCGGCGGATGTGCTCCGACGTGCGGCGGAGGTGCGCCGAGGTGCGGCGGGGGTGCAGCGGGCGTCGGGGAACACTGGGGCGGCTCGGCGGGCGGCGGAGGCGGTCGGATTCATGGTTCGTGGCGGCGGCAGCGGCGCGCAGGCGGAAGAGTTTGGAAGGGTTTGGGAAATCTGAAATTTCAGCGCGCCGTGGGGGAAGGAGGTGGGCGGGTCACGGTACAGTTTCGGCCGCCCAACCTGCACACCTACGGGTTCCCGAGCCAACCCGGGCCGGACCTGGGAATTTTTCCTACGGATCGGGCGTTTTACGGGCCCTGATAATCGCCGCGGAAGCGCTGAAACCCGTATTCTGGCGGTTATTCTACGGGTTTCAGCCTTTTAAGGACCTGCTAGACATGCTCTAACATCCTTGGCATAAATTATCCCAAACGATCGTGATGCACCAGTGGGGTTGCTGATCGAAGTTTGGTGACTTTTATATATGCGCCAGGGTGGGGCTGCCAGTCTTGGAGTCCAGCTCAGATGGTATCCATGTTGGAGCCCAACTCCTCTCTGACATTTCCTTCTAGCGCCAAAAAAAACACATGTTTCAAATTATTCCGAAACATTTAACACCTTTATAAAGCTTCAGCCACATTCTAGAACCATTCGATACATTTACTAAACATTGTTGGACAATGCCGGAAAACTCCAGAACATGACAATTTCGAAACCTTCTCTCTCGGTCTCCATACAATCGTGGCATCCTACAAGTCACTAACTGTTAAGAGTGCAACCATACAACGTTTGAACATGCGTGGACATTTCCAAACACGTTCGGTCAATAATCATCAACGCACCCATAATGACTCCAACATATCATCAATAATCTTTATGGAGCAAACCTTGTATTAGGGGCCTCGAGAAGACGGGGACTGACCAGAGCAGATGAAAGGTGGACCGAAACAAAGCCGGGCCCAAAGTCAGCGAGAGACCGGGTGGACACGACGAACGAGAGAAACCTATTCCATTAAAACCCCTCGCCTCGCAATTTTGAGAACTTCCCACTAGTGATGTGGTGACGTATGTCGTGGGGTTGTCACGGCAAGTACTTACTCCGGGAAGCTAAGTTGTGGGGACGTTGTGACAGAAGTATACGGGAGCTGGTAAATCTCGACGAGGGACAAGGAGTTTACCCAGGTTCGGCCCCTCTGTTTAGAGGTAAAGACCTACTTCCTGCTTCTTCTCTATTGCTGGGAGTTGATATCAATTACAAGGTTCCGATCTCGCTAACTCGAGACTCGGCGACTATGGGACTTGAGGGCTCGAGAGACTTCTCGCTTCTGTCTGTCTAACTCGTTCTGGCCTCGTTATGACGACTTGGGAGCTCCACTTATATACACGAGGACTCCCAGGGTTATAGTTTGTCTCCAAGTAGGAGTCCTATTCTGGAACCTACTAATCTTCGTGTCTTCCAAATTGGGACTCCGTCTTGTAGTTGGACTCCTTCATACGAGTCTTCTGGAAGTGGACTCCGTCTTGTAGTTGGACTCCTTCGTACGAGTCTTCTGGAAGTTCCCAGTCTGGGGAGTCCTTCGGGAACCTTCCAGTCTGGGGGGTTCTTCGAGGAGTCGGCCCAGTGCCGGGTCCTTCAAGGAGTCGGCCTAGTGCCAGGTCCTTTCGAGGAGTCGACCCAGTGCCAGGTCCTTTCGAGGAGTCGACCCAGTGCCAGGTCCTTTCGAGGAGTCGGCCCAGTGCCAGGTCCTTCAAGGAGTCGGCCCAGTGCCAGGTCCTTCAAGGAGTCGGCCCAGTGCCAGGTCCTTCAAGGAGTTGGCACAGTCTACTCCTTTTAAGGAGTTGGCACAGTAGGTACTTCTGGAACCTGCTGGTTCCTCTCCATCTTGTTGGCACACCCGGTTGGGTATTCCCCCGTCAATGTACGCCACATTGTAGGGCCAACGGCAGCGAGCCGGGACATGCGGAAAAGTGTGCGCAGAGCGATGTCCGAAATCACGGTCATGGCGGTTAAAATGTCCGATGCAAATGAATGGCGCGAATGCGTCTAGAGCAGCCGATCGGACGGCCAGAAACCTCTAAAATCTGAGAAGACGACTTGAGGGCTCGCCTTTTATAGTTTTAGATATCTCGTGCATATATTTGCACTAGTGGAAAAAGGCCCATTGGTCCCGGTTCCAAAGGGCCTTTGGTCCCGGGTTAATCACCGGGACTAAAGGGTCGGGACAAAGGGGGGGGGGGGCCTTTCGTCCCGGTACCTTAAGAACCGGGACCAATGCCCCTCCACGTGGGCGGGGCGGGGCGGCTCCGGGCGGGAACCCTTTGGTCCCGGTTGGTAATCGAGAGTTTTTTTTAACCGAATGCTTTTTTGTTTGTTTTAACCGAATGTTTTTTTTGTTTTAACCAAATGCTTTCTTTTTGGGGGGGGGGGGGGTTTAAATCAATAGGTGCCGTCTCGCCGTGCCGTGCCGTGTTGTGCCGTGTCGTCGTGTCCGATGCCGTGTCGTGTCGTGTCGTGCCGTGTCAGTGGTACTACCATGCATTAATATTTGATTCATATATACATACATAACGTTTCTCACACGTCGAGATCATGTTTCATATATACATACATAACGTCACACGCCGACATAATGTTTCTCACACGTCGAGATGATGTCAATTACATGTCCTCGGGCAAAACAAAATTTGCCGAGTGAAAAAATTCTCCATCTCTCTTCAGGACCGCGGAGTTAAAAAATCCCGCAATTTCCTCTTGAAGTGCTTTTAGGCGCTTCGATGGTATGAGCTGGTCCCGCATTCTCTCCATCTAGATCAATATGAATATGTGAGTTGTTTATAACTATATATATATGAAATCATAATAAAATAATTTATGGATGGAAGTCAACACAATATGCATGGTAATAAAAAGTGAGAAGAGTGTATACATACATCACGCGTTCTTTGTTCTCTATTCCGCTCTAAGACAAAAGAGCGTATGTACTCGCAAACATAGAATCCACATAAATTTGTCCCAGTATCCTGCCTCAGACACCACTTTACAAAAAAAATAGAATTTAATCAAATAATAGTGAAGCTTCATAATGGTATTGAAACTAGAATTAAAGAGTTGCTTTATAATGGAGCAATATATATAGTACTACTTACGTTGGTGGTATAAAAATACAGCTCCGGTTTCCACTCCCCTGGAACGATCTTTATGAACCGTTTCCAAACACTGCCCGCCAATAGAAAAATGATTAAAGAAGTTATTGATTAGTTGATATCTGAAAATGAATGACAGAGGTCGATATAGAGCGATAATGATTGAAATTACATCTGGAGCATATCTTGAATGCGTTGGTACTTTTCCATTGGTTTCCTTAGCGAGTCCATGACTTGAACGACTCCTTGGTCAACTCTAATGATTAGCAGAATCCAGTGGAAACTACGCACGTTTATATGTCAATGACTAATCGGTTACATTAAAGATATGCAAAGCAAAATAGAATGGGTAGAAGGTAACACTCACTTGTTGACGTAAGGAAAAAGTATTTCTCCGCAAGTATTTTGTTTCACTAACCAATTGACCAAGCTATCCTCGGTGGTCTTCCAATTGTATTGTACGGTCACTTCATGAATATAATTTGGGTCAATGAACCCAGTGTCATAGATGCCCTTTTTTCTGCATTCGACAATCATCATTCTACAATACAAAAGAATATAGTGAGATAATTAAAGGCAATGAACGTGCAGAGCTGAAGACTTAATTAAATTGCAGAAATAAATCACTTACAAACAATAGGAACTGACGATGACTTTGTCGAGGGCATCTTGATTGAATAACAGAAATACTTCCGAAAACGGAATATATAACAAGTCATCCGTGAAGTAATGCTTTTTCTTATAACTCACCCAGAAAGCTTCATGCCCGGCCGCTGCAGCTTTCTCGTACCAGTGATGCAATCGACGCAATTGGTATGATAGAGAACTGATCTCCTCAGGTCTGACCAGGGACTTCCCGGGTTTATATGTCCATGCATACTGATACTGTTGCTGTGGTTGTACGAGCTGGGCAACTATTTTAGTTGAGATCACCTTCAGCGGGGATATCGACTTTTTTGCCTGTTTTCCGAGCTGGGCCACTTGTTTCCCGCGTTTTGCAGCATAGAACTGCTCCTTCTTTAGTCGATCTGCCGCCTCCTTGTCCTCCTTCATCTTCTGCTTCTTTAGGAGATAGGCAGCCTTCTTTTCCTCGGCCTCTTGACTAATTGTCTTCAGCATGACACGATCATAGTCATCTGCCAATGGAGGTGACTTTGGCCGGGGATTGCTGAAATTTTTCAGAAATGTCTTAACTTTTTCTGGATCCAGTTTCTCTCTAGGCGGGGGCCATTTCGGAGCTAACTGTTCTGTAATATGGGCACGCACCGACTCCTCGAGCTCCTCTGGAGTCAAGTCGTAAGGTCTCTTTGGAACAGGCTTTAGCAACTCGCGTTCCGCTCGAGATAACTTATCTGCACGCGTCGACGTGAAGGATAGTTTCCGCTTTGACGAGAAGGTTTTTTCCCAGGGGCGGAATTGAAGGACGGGACGTCGCGCGCGATGGACTCGCGACGGATGGGGCATCGAGGGATGGATCTTCATGTGAGGAGGATATATCTTGGGGGGATGAATCTTTAGGTGGGGGAGATGGATCTTTAGGCGGGGGAGATGGATCCTTAGGTGGGGGGGATGGATCCTTAGGTGGGGGGGATGGATCTTTAGGCGGGGGAGATGGATCCTTAGGTGGGGGGGATGGATCCTTAGGTGGGGGGGATGGATCCTTAGGTGGGGGGGATGGATCTTGCGGTGGGAGGGATGGATCTTGACGTGGGGGGGATGGATCATGAGGTGGGGGGGATGGATCATTAGGTGGGGGGATGGATCTTGAGGTGGGGGTCTGCTGGATCGAGGAGTGAAGTTCGGAAACACGATGTTTTCCTTGTTCCAGAGAGCGATACCCTTCTCGACTTCTCCTAGTGTCTTCTCGCCGTCACCTCCGGGAATGTCAAGTTCCAGATTAGCATATAACGGCACAACTTGATCCACCCCGACACGAGCATAGCCCTGTGGAATCCCTTCGAGATGGTAGCTTGCTCCAGCTGGATTAGGTAAAGCATAGCCGACCGCCACCTTGAAAGACATGTTCTTCATTGACATGTGTAGCTCACAGTCTGTCTTCTCCGTGATATCATCCACGGGGTAGTGAGCCGCCGGTTGAAATTGAGAAATTTCCAAATGAGTGGAACCCACGCTGCTTTTCCGCTGATCAGATGGGGCGGCTTGTACATGCAGCTGCTCCTGCTCCTGCACCTGCACCTTGAGTCGAGGATCAGATTCATTTTGCTTACTAATTGAGTCGAGTCGCTGCTGCTGCTCCTGCACCTTGCGTTCCAGTGCTGATAACCGGTCAGACTCCTGCTTCTTTCTTCTCTGACGGCTTCTATAAGTATCAGCGTCTTCCGGAAAACCTTGCTTCAAGGTGACACCGGCTCCATAGCCTCGTAATCGTCCAACGTGTTCAGGATTCCCGAGTGCTAGTGTCAGCTCGTCATTCTCTCTGTCAGGGACGTACTCTCCCCTGCGAACTTTATCTATTGCGTCCTCAAGTTGTTTGGTTATATACTCAATTTTTGCCTTCCATTTTCCCTGAGCAATAATCGTTTCTGTCTGTGGGTCCAACCCTGCCCCATGTGCGAACAACCAAAACTTGGACCTCGGGGGCCAATCCGCTGTCTGTGGAATGATCCCGTTATCAAGCAGTCGTGCTTCAAAGGCTTCCCACTTAGGCACGGCAGCCCTGTAGCCACCTGCCCCCAAATGGTGGTGATATTCCTTCTTCGCAGCATTTAACTTATTTTGAACCGATCGGGCCAGAGCGCCCTCCGATTTTCTTTGCTCCACAAATGTGGGCCACTGCTGTTTAATCTTCACTAGTGCTCCAGTGAAATCTGGATCCGTCTCCCCGGCCTTTATATAAGCTTTCCATAAGTTTTTCTTCCACGTCCGGAATTGTTCGGCCATCTTACTAAGCGACCACTCCTTCACTTTGTCCATCAGGGGAACCGGCAGATCTGGCGGTAGGCTGACCTTTGTTAAGAGCGTGTTCCAACACGATGTTTTTAGCCTCTCCTCGACATAAGTAGCTGGGTTGTTTACATCCTTCGGCTTAATCCACTCTTCAAGGTTGATCGGGACAATGTCCCTTACAATAACCCCGCATTGATTAATGTATTTGCGGCGGTTGTCCATGGGTTCCAAAGGTTCCCCACTAGCACTAACTGTGTTGATCACTATCCTACGACCCTCCTTCAACGGCTTCGTCGGGCCTCGTTTCGGCAATGCAGTAGATGTGGATGATCCGGAGGGCTAAAAGAAAAAAATGGTTCGTTAATAACAACAATATACAACTCAAATATTACGTCTAGTGTGATCGATGTACATAGGCTTATTATACCTCGCCAGAGTTTGTAATGGGCACTTCTTCCCCCTCTCTATCATTTTCTTCTTCCTGAACCCCCTCACCGGAATCATTCAGAAATTGAGAGCCGTAATCTTCGCCGGTGAAGGCATCTTCTTCACCGACAGGCGCGGCCGCACGTCCTGCTATAACTTCCATGATTCGCAGTTCGGCGTCCTCATCTCTGTCGATGTCCGGAAAATTTGGATCCATCTTCTGCACAAACCTTTCCAAGTCTGTCGCTTGCTAACCTGGAAAATGAAAACAAAATCAAGATTAATTAATTTAACCTAGCATCAATATCATCCATATATGTCTTGGACAGCCAACAAGTGTACTCTAAAGACTAAATTAACTTGATTTCCCCTAATTGTTGGTATTACATACGTCGCACAAATCAATCCGCTAAATTGCATTCTCCATCAGAGCTTGCTCCACCGTTTTCTCTTCCTTCCAGCTCCGACAGGTGGGTCTATTCGATCTCTTTTTTTACCAAATAATACCTCTTTATTCATTGGTCATCAAAGTTATAGTTTTGACTAAAAAAGGTACAATATCAAGAGGGGGGGGGGGGGTCTAGCCGAGTATCCGGGGTTAGAGTTTTTTTTTCATGCAAGCTAGTTCACGAGTTATGGGATTTTCTTCTCTATTCACATGTTCATAATCTTCCTTTACTAGCTCCTTTGACATATGATATTAGTCATAAAAATATAAAGCAGCTGCACCATTGGAATTACCATTGTCCTTCATGATTGAGAAAGCATTTAGCATATGTTTTGACAGGAACTTTATCAACAAACAAGTGGGAATCATCGTTGCAAACACTCAAAGTTAATACACTTGAGAAATTCATCATATATGTTTGAAAGTCATCTATAGGTGAAGTACTCACCACTTACACATTTAAAATCATGAAAAATACAACAAAACTAGGAATCAAATATACATAGTCATTTATGATACAACAAAACTAGGAATCAAAACTAGGAATCAAATATACATAGTCACCGGAATCGTTCAGAAATTGGGAGCCGTCATCTTCGCCGGTGAAGGCATCTTCTTCACCGACAGGCGCGGCCGCACGTCCTGCTATAAAATCCATGATTCGCAGTTCGGCCTCCTCATCTCTGTCGATGTCCATCTTCTGCACAAACCTTTCCGAGTCTGTCGCTTGCTAACCTGGAAAATAAAAACCTCTTTATTCATTGGTCATCAAAGTTATCCGGGGTTAGAGTTTTTTTTTTCATGCGAGCTAGTTCACGAGTTTAGCATATGATATTAGTCATAAAAATATAAAGCAGCTGCACCATTGGAATTACCATTGTCCTTCATGATTGAGAAATTAGTCATTTAGCATATGTTTTGACAGGAACTTTATCAACGAACAAGTAGGAATCGTCGTTGCAAACACTCAAAGTTAATACACTTGAGAAATTCATCATATATGTTTGAAAGTCATCTATAGGTGAAGTACTCACCACTTACACATTTAAAATTTATTCAAAAATATACAACTCTGAGGGACTCCTGTAAATACCACTCGAGAGTTATAATGAATAAAATGATATTCATGAAAATACACGATATGTAAAATTAAATGACACTCAAATCCATAGCAATTGTAATCTACACATCTAAAATTCATAGCAATTGTAATCTACACATCTAAAATTCATAGCAATTTTAATCTACACATCTAAAATTCATAGCAATTGTAATCTACACATCTAAAATTTATAGCAATTTTCACCTTGCCAAAATTTGCTAAAAACATGTACACTATTTCATAACACACTAGTACTGATTTTCATAACACACTAACTACCTAAATTTGCTAACACTTTAGCTAAATTTGCTAACACAATATCTCATAATAAATTTAAACTATGAAAAGATCAAAATGGTATTGAAAATTGCATCTACAAAATTAAACTATGCAAAATTTCTAACCTAAATTTGCTAACACTTTAGCCTAAACTATGCAAAATTAAACGGCGGCGTCGGGGGCAGCACCTCGAGGCAGGGGAGGGGCACGGCGAGGCAAGGGAGGAGGCCAGGCGGCGACGCGGCTGATGCAGGGGAGGGGCACGGCGACGCAGGAGAGGAGGCGGCGGGGAGCAGCCCACGGCCGATGCCGAGGAGGAGGCCGGGCGTCGGCGACGCGGCCAATCCGCAGAGGATGACCGCCGATTTGAGGACGGGGCAGCGGGGCGTCTTCTCCTTCGCAGCACCACGGCACGGCGGACCACGACGGCACGGCGACGGGCGGCGGCGACGGCACGAGGGCGACGGGCACCAGGGCGACGGCGACGGGCGGCGACGACGGCACGATATCGAGAGCGGGCAGGCGGCGGCGTTTGGGGAAGTGTGGAGGTGCGGCGCGGCGGCCTGAGGAGGCGATGGCGGCGGGGCAGCAGCACCACGCGGCGGGGCAGCGGCGTCGGGGAGGGGCGGCGGCGTCGGGGAGAAGGAGAGGCGTCGGGGACTTGTGAAAAATTTTGGGTGGAACCACCCAAATACGCGCGGAAAGGACCTTTGGTCCCGGTTCCAGTCACGAACCGGGACCAAAGACCCTTTGGTCGCGGTTGGTAACACCAACCGGGACCAAAGGTCCCCCCGGGCCGCGAAAATATGCGCGCGAAGCCGAGCGGGCCTTTGGTCCTGGTTGGTGTTACCAACCGCGACCAAAGGCTTTTTTTTCCTTTTTCTGTTTTCTAGGTTCTTTTTCTATTTTCTTTTTTGTTTCCTTTTCTGTTTTCTTTTATAGTTTCTTTTTCTGTTTTTTTTGTTTCTTTTTTTGTTTTCTTTTATAGTTTCTTTTTCTGGTTTCTTTTTTGTTTCTTTTTCTGTTTTCTTTTATAGTTTCTTCTTATTATTTAAAAAGTCATATAATTTTCTAGTTTCTTTTAAAATGTTCCAATATTTGAAAATCACTATCCTTTTATTATTTATTTTTCTAGTTTATTTTTATTATTTGAAAATCAATTTTTTTTCTAGTTTCTTTTAAAATGTTCCAATATTTGAAAATCATTATCTTTTTATTATTTATTTTTCTAGTTTCTTTTTATTATTTGAAAATCATATTTAATTATAACACATCACCGAATACAAGTCATACAAGGTTTAATACCGAATATTGTTGTTTATCAGAAATGTATATAATTGTTGATAAAAATGCAATTCAAATATCAAATTGTTGATAAAAATGTAATCTACCTTTAGTCCCGGTTCGTGTTACCAATCGGGACTAAAGAAGCACACGGATCGTGTGTTTCTTTCAAGCGCTTGTGAGCCGTTGGATCAGGGGTGTGTTTCTTTTGAGGGCTTGTGAGCTGTTGGATCGTGTGCACACGGATCGTGTGTTTCCTTCGAGCGCTTGTGAGCCATTGGATCAGAGTTGTGTTTCTTTCGAGTGCTTGTGAGCTATTGGATCGTGTGCACCGAAAAGGCGCGCGCCAAAATACCCTTTAGTCCCGGTTCGTGGCATGAACTGGGACCAATGCCCACCTTTAGTCCCGGTTCGTGTTACCAACCGGGACTAAAGAAGCACACGGATCGTGTGTTTCTTTCAAGCGCTTGTGAGCCGTTGGATCAGGGGTGTGTTTCTTTCAAGCGCTTGTGAGCCGTTGGATCAGGGGTGTGTTTCTTTCTGCACTCCCACCTCATCCACAGGTACACCTTCTAATCGCCTATAAATAGCGACGTCCCTGCAGCGAACGGCACACAACGAGCGTCTATCTTTGCCACCAAACCCAATGGTTGGATTTAGCCTACCTGCTGGCATGTTCCCTGGCATTATTGTGTTGTCTTTGTTCACCGGCCAGCCATTGGATCCACCTCCTGTAGGTCGGTGAATAAAGACAATACAACGATGCTGTTGGAAACACAAGCCCTCAGGTAGGTTGAATCCAGCCACTGGATTTGGGTGACACAATAATGAATTGCCGAGGAGGTGGGAGTGGTGGTGGTGGAAGTGGTAGCCATGCCCCTCGGTCGGATCCAAGCAGCTGCAAGGCTCTCTCATGATCTACAACATTCCCAACACTTTTTGGGACGGTCGTTAGATCATGAGAGATGTCTTGCGGCTGCTTGGATCGAAGGTCGATTTGCTGCTCACGACGACGCGAGACGGATGCGCAAGCTTCCGGATGGGAAAAACCAGTGTTGGATCAGCCACATGACCCTATATGCAAATCATTCGGATTCCCGTCATACAGCCCAACGGTGCATTTGATATGCAGGCACTCACGAGCCACCGTTGGGCTGTATGACGGGAATCCATGTGCTTCTGATCCAACGGCTCACATATCAACGCTCCTTTAGTCCCGGTTCAATCTACCAACCGGGACTAAAGACGAAGAGTTGCCCTGATCTTTTAGCTATAAATACCAAACATGATCGAGGAGGAGATGAAGAACAAGAGTACGGCAACAGCGGAGAAGAAGCTAGTCAAACTAGTCCGGAAGGCAAAGACCGAATACAAATCATTCGGATTCGCCTGCATACGTCCAACAGTGCATTTTATATGCAGGCACTCACGAGCCACTGTTGGGCTGTATGCAGGTGAAACCGTATGTTTTGTTCTATATCTAGGAATCCTTCAGTTCATCGACCGAATACAAGTCATACAAGTCATTTGATATGCAGGTAATAACAAGTCAGGTGAAACTGTGTGCATTTGATAAAAGGTTTAATACATTATTACACATCACCACCAACATCCCTATCTAGTGTGTGTCCCTTTCTTCTTCGTGTGTGTCCCTTTCTTCTGATTGCGCCGCAACCATGGACAATCTTCATCATTCAACGCGATGGTTGGGTCAGTTTTAACTGTGAAGGGGGGAATTTCATGAAAATTATTGTAATCTTCCGACATGTCCGTCTTGTCCTCCACTCCTACGATGTTTCTTTTTCCTGAAAGAACTATGTGTTACTTTGGCTCATCGTATGATGTATTCGCTTGCTTATCTTTTCTTTTTTTCGGTCTGGAAGACATGTCCTTCACATAGAAAACCTGAGCCACGTCATTGGCTAGGACGAATGGTTCGGTGTCGTACCCAAGATTTTTTACATCCACCGTAGTCATTCCGTACTTCGGGTCTACATTTACCCCGCCTTCCAGGTTGAACCATTTGCACCTGAACAAAGGTACCTTGAAAGAAGGTCCATAGTCAAGTTCCCATATCTGCTCTATGTAACCATAATATGTGTCCTTTTTCCCATTGTTGTTTGTTGCATCAAAGCGGACACCACTGTTTTGGTTGGTGCTCTTTTTATCTTGGTCGGCCGTGTAAAATGTATTCCCATTTATCTCGTACCCTTGAAAAGTCAATATAGTCGACGATGGTGCTATGGCCAACAAGTATAATTGTTCTTCAACAGTGTTGTCATTAATGAGACGTGTTTGCAACCATCCGCTGAAAGTCTTCATGTGTTCTCTTTCAATCGATTCTCCAGGCTGCTCCGGGCATTTAGAGCGTAAAATATTCATGTGTTCCTGGATATACGGAGCCACCAAGATGGAATTATGTAGAACTGTGTAGTGTGCTTGATTGAAAGAATCCCAGTCCTTACACATTATTGCTTTCTTTCCTAGCGTGCCTATTCCACGCAGTCTCCCCTCATGGCGCGATTGAGGAACACCGATCGGCTTAAGGTCAGGAATAAAGTCAACACAAAACTCAATTACCTCCTCTGTTCCATAGCCCTTGGAGATGCTTCCTTCAGGCCTAGCACGGTTATGAACGTATTTCTTTAAGACTTCCATAAACCTCTCAAAGGGGAACATGTTGTGTAGAAATACAGGACCGAGAACATTAATCTCTTCGACTAGGTGAACTATGAGGTGCGTCATAATATTGAAGAAGGATGGTGGGAACACCAACTCGAAGCTGACAAGACATTGGACCACCTCCCTCTGTAAACCTGGTAGAGTTAATGGATTGATCACCTTCTGAGAAATTGCATTGAGAAATGCACATAGCTTCACAATGGGTACTCGAACATTTTCCGGTAGAAGCCCCCTCAATGCAATCGGAAGTAATTGTGTCATAATCACGTGGCAGTCATGAGACTTTAGGTTCTGGAACTTTTTCTCTGCCATGTTTATTATTCCCTTTATATTCGACGAGAAACCAGACGGGACCTTGATACTGCTCAGGACTTCAAAAAAGATCTCCTTCTCTTCTTTGGTAAGAGCGTAGCTGGCAAGACCTTGATACTTATCTGGATTCAGGTGGTCGTCTCGTTCGTGCATACGTTGGTGGTCCTGTCGTGATTCCGGTGTATCTTTTGTTTTCCCATACACGCCCAAGAAGCTTAGTAGGTTCACGGACAGATTTTTCGTCAAGTGCATCACATCGATTGCAGAGCGAACCTCCAGTATTTTCCAATAGGGTAGCTCCCAAAATATAGAGCACTTCTTCCACATGGGTACGTGTCCATCAGCGTCATTCGAAACAGATAGACTGCCAGGACCCTTTCCAAAGATTACTTTTAAGTCCTTGACCATGTCATATATAACATCACCATTAGGTAATTTAGGATTCGTCTGATGATTTGGCTCACCTTTGAAATGCTTGCCTTTCTTTCTTACGGCATGCCCTTTTGTAAGAAATCGCCGATGCCCCAGGTACACATTCTTGTTTCCCATATGTATACTTTCAGTCTCACCTAAACAGTGCGTGCATACATTGTATCCCTTGTTTGACTGTCCTGAAATGTTACTAAGTGCAGGCCAATCATTGATGGTTACAAACAGTAACGCTCGTAGGTCAAATTCCTTTTGTTCGTGCTCATCCCACGTAGGTACACCTTCGTCACGCCACAACTGTAAAAGTTCTTCAACCAATGGCCTCAGATACACATCAATGTCGTTGCCCGGTTGCTTCGGGCCTTGGATGAGCACTGGCATCATAATGAACTTCCGCTTCATGCACAACCAAGGAGGAAGGTTATAAATACACAGAGTCACAGGCCAGGTGCTATGACTAGAGCTCTGCTCCCCGAAAGGATTAAAGCCATCTGTACTTAGCCCAAATCTTAAGTTCCTTGCGTCAGCTGCAAATTCCGGGAACTCCCTGTCGATTTTTCTCCACTGCGACCCATCGGCGGGGTGTCTTAACATCAGGTCTTTCAAACGGTCTTCTTTGTGCCATCGTAACAACTTTGCATGCTCTTTGTTTTGGAACAAACGTTTCAATCGTGGTATTATAGGAGCATACCACATCACCTTGGCAGGAACCCTCTTCCTAGGGCACGGCTCACCCTCAACATTACCAGGGTCATCTCGCCTTATTTTATACCGCGATGCACCGCATACCGGGCATGCATTCAAATTCTCGTACTCCTCACCACGGTAGAGGATGCAGTCATTGATGCACGCATGTATCTTCTGCACCTCTAATCCTAGTGGGCAGACAACCTTCTTTGCTTCGTACGTACTGGGGGGCAATACGTTATCTTTTGGAAGCATCTTCTTTATTATTTTTAGCAATTTTTTAAATCCCTTGTCAGAAGTACCTTCCTCTGCCTTCCATTGCAGCAATTCCAGCGTGGTACCAAGCTTTTTCTGGCCATCTTCGCAAGTTGGGTACAACAATTTCTTGTGATCCTCTAACATGCTCTCCAACTTCAACCTCTCGTTTTCAGTTCCGCTGTTTATCTGTGCATCAAGAATGGCCCGACCAAAATCATCATCGTGCTCATCAACAATGGGCTCTTCTTCAGCTTCGTCTTCCCCCATTGCAGTATCACCGTCTTCGGTGAACGTAGGATAGTTGTCATTATCCTCTTCTTCTTCATTTTCTTCCATTATAACCCCTCTTTCTCCGTGCTTGGTCCAACAATTATAACCGGACATGAAACCATGCTGCAACAGGTGGACGTGAATGGTTTTTGAGGTAGAGTAATCCTGCGTATTCTTGCAGACGCTACATGGACAAGAAATAAAACCATTCGACGGCTTGTTTTTCTCAGCCACACGGAGAAAATAATGCATGCCATTAATATAGTCGGGAAATCGTCGGTCACTATACATCCATTGCCGGCTCATCTGCATTATATAAATATATCAAAAACTATTGCACTACATCAAGAGTATATAATAGTGACCAAATTAGTTAATACAAGTTCATCACATTAAAACCAAAGTAAAGTAATTGTAATGCATAGTCCTCATAAAACATACATTAATTGAAACTAACATACAACTATCTAAATAATTTAAATCCAACACCAAATGCGATCAAAATCGCAACTAAGTTAACTACTGAACCAACAACATAATGGTACCAAGCCTCCTGACTAATGGAATATTTTCTAATCTTTTTAATCTTCAAGCGCATTGCATCCATCTTGATCTCATGGGCATGTGCGACGTCGGCAAGCTTGAACTCGTGTTCATCGATGATGTCGGCAAGCTTCAACTCCAATTTCATCTTCTCTTCTAGGCATTGCAGACGAAGATCTTCACTTCTTTCCAATTTTGCTTTCAAATCATTGTTTTCTTTTACAAAAAACTCGACAATAGGGTCGGTTGGAATTTCCGGTTCAACTAACTCCTAGATAAAAGTTTCTATGTCAAGTTGGTAGGTATAGTTGTTTTAAACACGAAATGAAACAAATAGTTATGAAAATATACCACATCTGAATCATAGACCGGACAAGGGCCGACGGGGGCGGATATCAAAACCATGACACTATACATATAAAAAAAACGTAAGAAAAATATACAAGAAATAAATATGCTTTTAAATCATACATGTCATTTTTCTTAAAATAGAAGATAAAGAAAAAAAGCTCACCGAGGTGGTGCCGGTGACGGGACGACGCGGGCTATCGACGGCGGTGAGGACGGGACGACACTAAAATCCACAAATAATAAATTAATTTGAGCTCAAAATGCATATAAAAAATTAAACTCTCTAGCTAGGCATTTCATCAAACACCTTGCTTGCACTACAAACCATAAAATGAGCTAAACTAGCAATGAAATGAGCTAAAGTTGCAACTTCGGAGAAAAGGATGATGTTGCTAACCCTTGAATATATGGGGTGCCTTCAATCCTCACAAATGGTGAAAAAAAATGGGGATTAACTTGAGTGATGGAGTGGAAATGGAGGAGAAAATGTTGATGAACTCAAGCTAAAAATGGTGGTGGAGCTCGGGTGAAAGATGATATAGGCAGGGAAGAGCCTTTGGTCCCGGTTCGTCGCTGGAACCGGGACCAAAGGGTGCCTGCCAGGGGACCCACGGCCGCCGCGGGCACGTGCGGACCCTTTGGTCCCGGTTCCAGCCACGAACCGGGACCAAAGGTCCCAATTGAACCGGGACCAAAGGTCCCCGGCGCCCCGGCCGATGGAACCGGGACCAATGGGGGCATTGGTCCCGGTTATTTAATGTGCCGGGACAAAAGGGCCGAATGGAAGCCCCTTTTTCCACTAGTGTTGTAACACATGTAACACACGTAAAATTAGAATAATTACTAATTCCTCCGTTACATAATTCTTGTCGTGATTTTAATTACCATGACAAGAATTATATACTAGATTTAAAAAATGCATGTTTAGAGGGTGTCATGGCACCCATAACATCCTTACTAGATCCGCCACTAGTCCGTTAGTGGTTCGCATGACTTGCGTCAGTGTTGAATAAATCATGGCGGGACGACTCTGTCGTTAGTGGGGGCCTTAAATATTACGATCCACTTTCCTCTTGCTGATTAATGAAGGCAAGAACAATGGTAGACGTGCCATGGCTGTTGCTTTTCTGCCTCGCCGCTATGGGTGGCGTACTGCAAGCCTTGCATATTCATATTGAAACTATTTTATACAATTCTGGTTGATTAATTTAACTATTTTATACAATTGAAACTTGCATATTGATATTTCAAAATTTATGTTCAATTGTTTTTATTATGATGGGGGATGGGGGAGATTGCCCCTCCCCCCCCCCCCCCCCCCCCCCCCCCGACAAATGATTCTAACTAAACTTTGATTTTGATCCTTTGATTAATTGTTCTACTATATGTAATTAATCAAAGGTCATGTTTCTTTTCCTTGGACGTTTTGAATTTGTTGCGATGTAAACGCGTCACACGAACACGTCCTCGTGTACCCGCGGTGCCGGGGGAGATACTCCGCAACTCGCCCCGCGGGAGGCCGGGTCTCAGCGCGATACGCAAGACAAAGACTCGGCACGTTTGAAACCAGACGCCCCAGTTCCTCGGGAGGGACCCCGTCGGAGGTTCCGGCGACGATTGGCTGAACTTGGCCGGTTTGACCGCTCCAAGCTCGATTATCGATCTCTGGCAAACTCTATGCGAAGTCGCCGAAGAACGGAAGCATGAACAAGGGTTTGAGAGTAAAAGGTAGTGGTAGTATTGGTTTGTCGATTGTTTGCTTAATTTCAATCGGCCGTCACCTCCTACATATATAGTGAGGCGGCTGGACTTCCCGTACAAGTTTTAGACTTCTACAAGGATTACAACTCACGGTATAGGTCGGTTTCTACTTCTAAATAAGGTAAGACTCCTAGCCGGACTCGTACTTTTCCTTCCGGGTTGGACCCGAACTCTCCCTGGCGCCACCGACTTCCTTTTTGGGCTGGGCAAGCATTAAGTTCTCCTCGCGTCTGGCTTCTCCGATGCAGCCTTCTGGAATCTTCAAGAATCCTCAAGTCCAGCCTGCGCCGAGTCCCTTTAAACCGGGTTCTGTCACTACCGGGTTCTGTCAAGCCGGTTTCTGGACACGCCGGGTCCCCTCTGTGATCCGGGTTGTTACAAAACTGACTCCTGGTACGTCGGGCTGGCTCCCGCCGGGTCATCAACGAGCTGCCACTCCTCCTGAGGACTCCTGAACCTGGTACCTGCCAAAAACAAGTGCTAACAGAATTCCAGGTATGGAGTACATGCATACAAGATGTACCCCAGCCATTGTCCATCGAGATCTGAAGACCAATAACATTCTGCTTGATAACAACTTGAGGAGGCAAAGAAGGAGAAGAATTTGTTGATCCAGTATAGCCGCAATGCTTTCCAAGGCTCTTAGGAATTCCACAATTGGAGTAATAACCAGTTCTTTTGTAGTGTTTGCCACACTCCCGTGGAACTCAATCCATCATTTTGGGCTCTAGTGGCTCCAATTGGATTAGCAGTCATCAAAGCCATGGTCGGAAAGGAAAATCAGAAAAGAAAGGAAAGGAAGAAAAGAAGCCCATGCATGAATGCTCGACAAAGTGGTTAGCTCGACCATTTCTTCCACAGGAGAAAAAAAACTCGAACGTAACTTTGCATGCATGCATGTACGTAATTTTGCTGATGGACTCGATTATTCACCAGCTCGAGAGAGAAAAATCAAAAGGCGGACGTACAATTTGCATGCATGCATGTACCTACGTACGTCGTGTACGTTGGTGTGGGTCCCATTTCCCTCAAGGAGCTGAGTTAACTAAAGTGCATGCACGTCTCTCTAACAAATTTAGTTATGGGAAAAATATTACCACACAAAAAACAATTATACATATATGAGCGCAAGAGACAATAATTTCATGCAAACAATCAAATTTAAATTAGTGAATAGTACGTCAAGAGGGGTGAAGTGCAATTAACCGATCGAAGCCTCGGTCTCCGGCAAGAAAATGGTATATGCCACATAACAGTGGCCGGTGATGAGAAGATGGTACTCGTCGCAGAAACGCCGCTCTAGCTACGACACAAGTCCACAACGTATCCTGAAAAAATGGTACCACTTGGAGCACCACGCCGAGCCCCGTGTGCTCGATCTCGCAATTGCGCTGGATCTCCGCGATATTCTTTCTTCTATCGTTTAAATGGTTAAAAGTTGAGTTGATTTAGTTGAGAAGTGTTCGAGGTTGCTCTGGAAGCTTAGTTCGCCCCACCCAGCTACACCTCTACGCAGTCCGACAACACAAGACAAGATATAAGCACGCCACCCATGACCCCGCCAGCCGCACAATACGACACATCCGTAAGGCCACTCCTCTCGTGTACGATCTCGACCGGTCACTATAGTACGTCTATCCATAAAACGTGTGCCTGTTGTCGGAGCCATTCCCAACGAGGATGTCCGTAGAGATCTGAAGACCTCTGAAGACGAGGCGCTTGCCGAAGAGGTTGCCGTAGTCGTCGGTGTATGAGAGGGCCGTGGATTCGGGGAGGGTCCTCTCCTGGCCAGCGAACGTGTGCCAAGAGCCGAACCTGTCTGCGTACGTAGTGTCAACAGTCGATCTCCTGCGTCGTTCATGACGTTGACGCGGATCCAGCATGGCGGCGTGGTTGGTCTGGGGGTGGGGGTGGGGTGGGGGGGGGGAGAGAACGGGGTGGCGGCGGATCCATTGGTTGGTGCAGCTGTTCACGGCGTAGTCCAGATCGGACATGAATATGAGGTACGTGCTCCCGGTGAGGTGGTGCGGGCCGAGGATGTACCCCAACCATTGTCCATTGAGATTGAAGACCGATAGCATCCTGCTGGATAACATACTAATTAATGAACTTAACCTAGAGATAGTTAACAACCCAACCTCGAAATAAGTGTCAATTAATGTGTCAGATTTTTTTTTTTGGGGGGGGGGGGCAAATGCCTCCGTCCCCCTTTTACATAACCAATAATAATATATTTTTTCGGAAAATGAAGGTCATGTTAAAGATGCATATATTTCTTTCGAGTACAACATTCTTTTTTCGAGGGGTCAAGTTACAGAGAGGATTAGGTAGAGGATGGCTTGCGGCGACCACTTAGAGGCATTCCGCCCCTTTTCACCGTAGCACTTTCAGCTAGCATCTCTAATTTTCCTTTTGCGTGTTATAAGATTGGTGCGTTGCCTTGCTTATTTTGCATGGAGGGCACGTCCTTTTCCTTTTGCATGTATAAACTGTGTATAAACTGGTGAGTTGCGTCGTGTAGTTTTCACGTGAGCGCGTCCGGCCGGTGAAGGCATGTGTTTTTCATTACGGTAACAAACAAGCTTTAAGGTCATCTTTAACAACGCCAACCCATTTCGTCCGGCGCGCTCCGTTTCTGTCCGTTTGGGTAGAAACAACGACCTAAACGAACCGACATATGTTTTTTTGTTCATTCGAACCAGAATCTGGCCCAAATTTGAGACGAGTTTGCGTCGGCCACGGACGCGCGCGGAGTCCTCGTCTTTGCCTGCCTGCCCGCTCCCGCCGCCATACTAGTTCTTGTTTTTCATCCCATATATAGACGTAATAGCTAGGGTTTTAGATGGATGGATCAAAGTGACTTGGTAGTATATGTTTTTAGATGGATGGGTTCCGAGCTATAGCAAACCAGTACGTGTAGGAATTGAAGCTGGGCAACGTGGTCTTGTTTCGTCTGCTCGATGAGCGCGAGAGAGAACGTGTGTGCACTTGGGTCCGTCTCACCTGCTCGATGAAGATGAGGTACGTGCTCCCGGTGAGGTGGTGTGGGCCGAGGATGTACCCCAGCCATTGTGCATCGAGATCTGAATACCGATAGCATCCTGCTTGATAACATACTAATTAATGAATTTAACCTAGAGATAGTTAACAACCCAACCTCGAAATAAGTGTCAATTAATGTGTCATTTTTTTTTTGCATAAGTGGGAGGGGGGCAAATGCCCCCATCCCCCCCCCCCCTTTACACAACCAATAATAATATAGATTTTTTCGGAAAATGAAGGTCATGTTAAAGATGCATATATTTCTTTCGAGTAGAACATTCTTTTTTCCAGGGGTCAAGTTACATAGAGGATTAGGTAGAGGATGGCTTGCGGCGACCACTTAGAGGCATTCCGCCCCTTTTCACCATAGCAACGCACATACGGGCTTTCAGCTAGCATCTGTAATTTTCCTTTTGCGTGTTATAAGATTGGTGCGTTGCCTGCCTGCCCGCTCCCGCCGCCATACTAGTTCTTGTTTTTCATCCCATATATAGACGTAGTAGCTAGGGTTTTAGATGGATGGATCAAAGTGACTTGGTAGTATATGTTTTTAGATGGATGGGTTCCGAGCTATAGCAAATTAACCAGTACGTGTAGGAATTGAAGCTGGGCAACGTGGTCTTGTTTCATCTGCTCGATGAGCGCGAGAGAGAACGTACTAGCTACATAGCAGCCAGAGGGCCCGATCGATGTGTCATCCTCCTTCCTGCGTACGTGTGTGCACTTGGGTCCGTCTCACCGGCCTGCTCACAACATGCATGTATATGTATATGTATATGTATATGTATGCATGCACACTAGCCTAGCTACTGCTTGCGTTTTTCTTTGGAATGGAAATCAGAAAAGAAAGAAAGAAGGAAAGAAAGA
>QRDG01001356.1:988543-1315524 GCA_012064385.1 Puccinellia tenuiflora
GCAGCACGCAAAGCATCAAAAACAGCACGCAAATGAGTCACATGATCCTCTAAAGATTTGATGTAAATCAATATATCATCAAAGTAGACCACCACAAAACGTCCAATGAAAGCACGCAAAACTACATGCATTAATCTCATGAAAGTACTAGGAGCATTAGTTAAACCAAAAGGCATCACTAACCACTCATAGAGACCAAATTTTGTTTTGAATGCTGTTTTCCATTCATCTCCTAATTTCATACGAATTTGGTGGTAACCACTACGCAAATCAACTTTAGAGAACATGGTAGAGCCACTCAATTCATCAAGCATATCATCCAAACATGGTATAGGGTGTCTATAACGAATTGTGATATTATTAATAGCCCTACAATCAGTACACATGCGAGAAGAACCATCTTTCTTTGGTACCAAAAGAATAGGAACAGCACATGGACTAAGAGACTCACGAACATAACCTTTGTCGAGTAGTTCCTGAATTTGTCGTTCGATCTCTTTCGTCTCCTCGGGGTTGGTACGGTAGGCTGCACGGTTAGGAAGTGAAGCACCCGGTATGAGATCAATTTGGTGCTCTATTCCTCGAATGGGTGGCAGCCCCGGTGGCATCTCCTTGGGAAAAACGTCCGCATACTCCTGCAAAATGTTAGCAACAGCGGGTGGCAAAGAGGAAGGTATATCCTCAAAAGAAAACAGGACCTCTTTGCATATGATTGCATAACAAACAGAAGTATTCACATCCAATTCAGAAATATCAGATTTGGTAGCAAGTAAAGTAGGATGCTTCAAACGAATTTCATTAGGTAATTTGGAACCAGATTTAGGAGTATTCTTATGTGGCATCACTTCGTTAGCAACAATCTGGTTTTCACTCTTTTGTTTCTCCTGATTTTTTGCTCTACTAGCTCTAGCAAGATCATCTTTCAAAATATGTTCACGAGTCATAGGTTTGAGACCAATTTTCATGCACAAGGGTATAATGATTAGTTCTACCATTATGCACAGATTCTTTATCATATTGCCATGGTCTACCAAGTAACAACGAACAAGCTTGCATGGGTACCACATCACAATCAACAAAATCAGAATATGTCCCAATAGAAAAATGCACACGTGTAGTTCGTGTTACCTTTAGTCTACCTGTGCTGTCGAACCATTGAATATGGTATGGGTGGGGGTGCTGCCGTGTAGGGAGAGAAAGCTTCTCCACCATCTCAATGCTTGCTAAATTATTGCAGCTCCCACCATCAATGATGATTCGAATAGCACGGTCTTTCACAACACCACGTGTGTGAAACAAGTTGTGGCGCTGATTCTGTTCTTGACTAAGCTGCACACTCAAAGCGCGATGTGCAACCAAGCTCCTATAGTTATCAGCATCCTCAGCGCCCATGACCTCTATGTCCTGCTCAGAATCTTCATTATCTTCTTGTTGTGCAGAAATAAGTGCGAGAGTCTCTTCATCATAATCACTTGCAGAATCATACTCTCCATCTTCGCGCACGATCATCACACGCTGTGTCTTGCACTCTCTCTCTCGATGTGACCATATCCCCAACAACGGCGGCATTGCACATCCCTTGTTCTTCCCGTGGACACCGAACTCCTCGCTGGCCCATTAGATGTTGATGGAGGGCTCGGTGCTGGTGTGCGTGATTGTGGCATGCTAGACTTGTTGGCCGAAGGAGGAGGTGCAGAACCACGGGAGCTGGCATCCGGTTGGCGTGGCGTCCATGAAGACGTACGACCTGCAGAAAAATTAGGCCTTGTCCGCGGTTGACGATCCTGCACTTCACGTTCAGCTTTGCAAGCAAGATGAAATAAACGGGTGATATTATTGTACTCCTTATATTCAAGAATTGTTTGAATCTCCCTATTCAACCCACCCAAAAAGCGTGCAAACATAGCTTCATTATCCTCAATAACACCACAACGAATCAAACCAGTTTGCAATTCTTGATAATATTCTTCTACGGATTTTTTACCTTGTTGTAGACGGGTGAGTTTTTGTAACATTTCACGCTGATAATAAGGAGGTACAAAACGAGTACGCATAGCACGTTTTAAATTATCCCAAGTATTAGGAATATTATCATGATTCAATCTACAATATTCAGACCACCAAACGGAAGCAAAACCAGTGAATTCACAAGTGGCAGCACAAACACGTCTATCCTCGGGAAACTGTAAACATGCAAAACGTTGTTCCACTTCTAGTTCCCATGTAAGATAAGCATCCGGATTATATCTACCCTCAAAATGTGGAATAACTAATTTCAGTTTAGCAACATGTTCATCTTCGCGTACCTGTGCTTGCTGCCGGTGTGCAAGGTTGCGTGGATGTACATGTGGACGACCCGGTGGATAGTCGGCGTCAGCCGCGTATCCGTCGCCATGCTCACCAGGATTGGCGACATGAGCAGCAGCCGACGCAACCGAACCTTGTGGATCCTCCTGAAGTACACGACCTGCCCGTGGAACGGTGTTGCCTTGCAGCACGGGAGGCGGTATGCGTGGTGGCTGTAATTGTCCCAACAAGCGATCAAACTTTCTGGACAGGCCATCCAAGGTGGTGTTGACATCGTCGAACTTCGCGTTGAAAGCAACCTCCAAGCCATCGATCTTGTCCATAGCACCACGGATCCGGTCCTCAGTGTCCAAAGCATGGTCCGTAACCATCTTCTCAAAGTGCTCCTGCATCTCCTTGTTGGTCATCTCGGCCTTCTCGTCCCCTGACATGATTAGTAGAAAACAAGAAACAAATACAAGTATATGTTCCTATCAACTACTAGGATGTGGTGGAAAACACGCAATCCGTCAAGCAAAATATAAGGCTCTTACAAGTGTCTTACCAAGCAGGAGAGCGTCACAGCGACCACAAAGATTAGTACTCCGATGATTGGACAAAGCGATTACTAGGCGAGGTACAATGCACGTAGTAGAAAGTATGTGGAGCTGTAGGAAGGCTTCAATATAGTGGATTAGCAATAATCAAATCAGGAATGCAAGTTGAAGCAACGCTCAAAGATGGTACTGTGCTGGTCCTAGGCTAGACCGTACTAGAGACACGAGCCGATATCACCAACAAAGTCAAGGCGTGGCAACAACAAGCACAAAAGGATAGCTCGTAACAGCAAGATATAAGTGATGATCACAGAAAAGTAACGGATACGTGAGTAAGATACCCACAACAATATGCACGAGAGCGAGATGGTATGCTTTGCGAAGCATTCAACGCGCTGAAAACGCGAAAAGTCGCAAAAATATCACTATGATGGCAACTGTCTCAAAAGAATCCCCGCACTGAAAAACGAGGGTAGGCTCAATTTTTTTTCCAAAAGTGCTCTGCAAAGCGTGCCAGACTTGGCGATGGGTGGGGCTACGCGAGCAAGGATTAACCGAGATGAACTCTACCTCGTTAGGGTATACTTGGCGGATAAGGAAACAAACTGAAAACGAATCTCCAAAACCCTAACCCTACTTGGTAAGGCGACACAACAACGGATGTGGCGGCGAGAGGGTATAGCGGCGAGGCGGTGGTGTGATGGAATAGCTGTGGAGGGAGTTTGGCGGCGGAGAGTAGTGGTGGATGTTGGTAGTGGCGGCGGAAGTACTGGTGGATGGAAGGCGGTGATCTGCAAGCGTGGAAGATGGTGTGGCAGCAGCGATGACTAGATGTGATTCGAACTCGAAAACTCTAAGGGACTAGACACTAAGACCAGCAACTCGACACAACGATGCAGACGAAGACTCAACGATGCAATACACTGAAAACATTATGCAACAGGCCCGGACTGGTTTTAGGACGGGATGATCTAACCCTAATATTTTTTTGGCTTTTTCGTGGACTGTAGGTATGAATAAAACAGATGCAATCTACACTAGTAAAACTGTAAATCTCACCGATCAACCTGAACTCTGATACCACTTGATAGGGCAAAGGTAGTCCGATCTTTCGATGAGATGTGATAAGTCGATTTTGGTGGAGTTCGACCTTGGCGATCCGACTTCTACGCACACGTACGCAGCGCCAATGCAATCGCTAAACCAATCTCCGGGAGTTACCAATCCTGCGAAAGCACGATCGGCCTGATCTAAAAGATCTAGTTCTTCCTGCAATCGAGAAACAAGTAAGAACCAATAATGCAATCAAGAATTGCGGATGGAAGAGGAACTTTATTGATGAAGGTGGGATCTTGCAAGTGCGTAGTACAGGAGGTCTAGCCGACACTCGTGCCTATGGCGAAGACTAGCAAAAGCTGAGTTCTTTTTAACTAAACAAAATCCAAGTCTAAACGATGACCTAAGGGGGTGATGAGGACATCCCTGCTATAGATGCAACCGCCACTACTACACCACCTACATTACAAGGACCGATGACTAGAGCTCGTGCACGTCAACTTAATCAACAGGTACTTTCGTTCTTACAAGCTAGTCCTAATATTCATGAGAATATGATGCTGCCTAAATCAAATGTGTTTGTCTCTCTTAGGAATGATGGACCAAGCATGGATGAGAGGGACAAGCTATGGAGCATGTACGTTGGAGGAGATGGCAGTACGAGTGCAACCAACGGAGATGATGACGCTACCAATGGAGACTACCGTGATTTGAAGCCACCATAAAGATGCTTGAAGGCTTGGACGAATTTTAGAAGATATCAATTAATGAATTTCGTCCAAGGCTTTTCATAGGTGCTGCGCCACCTCGTTTTTGGGCCAGGCCCATGTATTTTCGAGATACCTTTTAATAGGCAGTTTTAGAGTCCGTATCTAAGGAGAAAAGCCTTCCTAGGGTAGGATTCGGCCGCCACCCCATGGCTGGACGAAATCCCACACCTCTCCTCCTTATATACCCCCGTTAGGTCGTCCTTTAGACTCGGATTTTGTTTAGTTAAAAGTTAGCCAACTGCTGCAACTTCGTGTACTCGGTTTGTGTCCAACGACCAGATCAAGACCGCTTCTCGGAATCCCACCTTTTACATAAAGCTCATCTTTCATCCGCAATTTCGTGATTGCAATTTCGGTTCTTACTTGTTTCTCGATCGCAGGTAGAACTAGACCTTTTTGGTCAGGCCGATCGTGCTGCTGCAAGGTTGGTAACTCACGGAAATTGGTTTAGCGATTGCATAGGCGCTGCGTACTTGTACGTGGAAGTCGGATCGCCAAGGTCGAACTCCACCAGAATCGACGTATCTCATCTCATCGAAAGATCGGACTACCTTAGCCATATCAAGTGGTATCAGATTTCAGGTTGATCGGTGAGATTTACAGTTTTACTAGTGTAGATTGCATCTGTTTTCTTCATACCTACAGTCCACGAAAAAGCCAAAAAAAAATATTAGGGTTAGATCATCCCGTCCTAAAACCAGTCCGGGCCTGTTGCATAATCTTTTCAGTGTATTGCATTGTTGAATCTTCGTCTGCATCGTCATGTCAAAGTGCTGGTCGTAGCGTCTACTTCCTTTAGAGTTTCGAGTTCGTGTCACATCTAGTCACCGCCGCCGCACCTTTTGCACGTCGCAGTTCAACTTCCGCCACCACCTGTCCGCCACCACCATCCGCCACAACCTTCCGCCGCCAACACCGACCACCCCTACTCCATCATACCCTCGCCCCCATACCCTCCTTCTTGCCGCCACACCCCTTGTTGCGCCGCCAGATCAATTAGGGTTAGGGTTTGGGAGAGTACTTTTCCCCTTGTTTCCTTATCCGCCAATTCTACGTAACGAGGTAGAGTTCAACTCGGTTAATCCTTGCTCGCGTCGCCCCACTCATCCATAAAAAAAAAATCAAAAAAATCAAAAAACAAATTTCGCACGCTTTTCAGAGCACTGCGTGATATTTTTGCGACTTTTTCGCGTTTTCAGCGCGTCGCACGCTTCACAGAGCATACCATCTCACTTTCAGTGGATATTGTTGTGGGTATCTTACTCACGTACCTGTTACTTTTCTGTGATCTTCACTTATATCTTGCTGCTGAGAGCTGTTTTTGTGTGGCCTCATTGTGCCGTGCCGTGACTTCGTTGGTGCCCTCGGCTCGCGTCTCTAGTACGGTCTAGCCTAGGACCAGCACGGTACCGTCGTTGAGCGTTGTTTCAACTTGCATTCCTGTTTTGATTATTGCTATACCATATATAAAAGCCGTCCTAAAGCTCCACAGATTTCTCCTACGTACTTTGTACCTCGCCTGGTGATCGCTTTGTCCAATCTTTGGAGTGCTGATCTTTGTGGTTGCCGTGACGCTCTCCTGCTTGGTAAGGAACTTGTAAGAGCTTTATATTTTGCTTTACGGATTGTGTGTTTTCTACCACACCCTAGTAGTCGATAGGAACATATACTTGTATTTGTTTCTTGTTTTCTACTAATCATGTCAGGAGACGAGAAGATCGAAATGACCAACAAGGAGCTGCAGGAGCACTTTGAGAAGATGGTTACGGACCATGCTTTGGACACCGAGGACCGGATCCGTGGTGCTATGGACAAGATCGATGGCTTGGAGGTTGCTTTCAATGCGAAGTTCGACGACGTCAACACCACCTTGGCTGAATTGTCCGGCAAGTTTGATCGCTTGTTGGGACAGTTGCAGCCACCCCGCATACCGCCTCCCGTGGTGCAAGGCGCCGCAGTCCCACGGGCAGGTCGTGTACCTCTCCAGGACCCTCAAGCTTCGGCAGCATCTGCTGCTGGCCATGTCGTCAATACGGTTGAGCATGCTGACGGATACGCAGCGGACGCCGAATATCCACCGGGTCGTCCACATGTACATCCACGCAACCTTGCACACCGGCAGCAAGCGCAGGTACGTGAAGACGACCATGTTGCTAAACTGAAATTAGTTATTCCACCTTTTGAGGGTCGCTATAATCCTGATGCTTATCTTACATGGGAACTAGAAGTAGAACAACATTTTGCATGTTTACAGTATCCCGAGGATAGACGTGTTTGTGCTGCCACTTGTGAATTTACTGGCTTTGCTTCTGTTTGGTGGTCTGAACATTGTCGTCTTTATCATGATAATATTCCTACTACTTGGGCTGCTTTAAAAGATGCTATGCGTACTCGTTTTGTACCTCCTTATTATCAGCGTGAAATGTTACAAAAACTCACCCGTTTACAACAAGGTAAAAAATCTGTAGAAGAGTATTATCAAGAATTGCAGACAGGTTTGATTCGTTGTGGTATTATTGAGGATAATGAAGCTATGTTTGCACGCTTTTTGGGTGGGTTGAATAGGGAGATTCAAACAATTCTTGAATATAAGGAGTACAATACTATCACCCGTTTATTTCATCTTGCTTGCAAAGCTGAACGTGAAGTGCAGGATCGTCAACCGCGGACAAGGCCTAATTTTTCTACAGGTCGTACGTCTTCATGGACGCCACGCCAACCGGAGGCCAGCTCCCGTGGTTCTGCACCTCCTCCTTCGACCAACAAGTCTAGCATGCCACCTTCACGCACACCGGCACCGAGTCCTCCATCAACATCTAATGGGCCAGCTCGGAGTTCGGTGTCCACGGGAAGAACAAGGGATGTGCAATGCCGCCGTTGTTGGGGATATGGTCACATCGAGAGAGAGTGCAAGACACAGCGTGTGATGATCGTGCGTGAAGATGGAGAGTATGATTCTGCAAGTGATTATGATGAAGAGACTCTTGCGCTTATTTCTGCACAACAAGAAGATAATGAAGATTCTGAGCAGGACATAGAGGTCATGGGCGCTGAGGATGCTGATAATTATAGGAGCTTGGTTGCACATCGCGCTTTGAGTGTGCAGCTTAGTCAAGAACAAAATCAGCGCCACAACTTGTTTCACACACGCGGTGTTGTGAAGGACCGTGCTATTCGAATCATCATTGATGGTGGAAGCTGTAATAATTTAGCAAGCATTGAGATGGTGGAGAAGCTTTCTCTCCCTACACGGCAGCACCCCCACCCATACCATATTCAATGGTTCGACAGCACAGGTAGACTAAAGGTAACACGAACTACACGTGTGCATTTTAATATTGGGACATATTCTGATTTTGTTGATTGTGATGTTGTGCCCATGCAAGCTTGTTCATTGTTACTTGGTAGACCATGGCAATATGATAAAGAATCTGTGCATAATGGTAGAACTAATCATTACACTCTTATACATGATGGGAAGAAAATTGGTCTTAAACCTATGACTCCTGAACATATTTTGAAAGATGATCTTGCTAGAGCTAGTAGAGCAAAAAATCAGGAGAAACAAAAGAGTGAAAACCAGATTGTTTCTAATGAAGTGATGCCACATAAGAATACTACTAAATCTGGTTCCAAATTACCTAATGAAATTCGTTTGAAGCATCCAACTTTACTTGCTACCAAATCTGATATTTCTGACTTGGATGTGAATACTTCTGTTTGTTATGCAATCGTATGCAAAGAGGTCCTGTTTTCTTTTGAGGATATGCCTTCCTCTTTGCCACCCGCTGTTGCTAACATTTTGCAGGAGTATGCGGACGTTTTTCCCAAGGAGATGCCACCGGGGCTGCCACCTATTCGAGGAATAGAGCACCAAATTGATCTCATACCGGGTGCTTCGCTTCCAAACCGTGCAGCCTACCGTACCAACCCTGAGGAGACGAAAGAGATTGAACGACAAATTCAAGAACTACTCGACAAAGGTTATGTTCGTGAGTCTCTTAGTCCATGTGCTGTTCCTATTCTTTTGGTACCAAAGAAAGATGGTTCTTCTCGCATGTGTACTGATTGTAGGGCTATTAATAATATCACAATTCGTTATAGACACCCTATACCACGTTTGGATGATATGCTTGATGAATTGAGTGGCTCTACCATGTTCTCTAAAGTTGATTTGCGTAGTGGTTACCACCAAATTCGTATGAAATTAGGAGATGAATGGAAAACAGCATTCAAAACAAAATTTGGTCTCTATGAGTGGTTAGTGATGCCTTTTGGTTTAACTAATGCTCCTAGTACTTTCATGAGATTAATGCATGAAGTTTTGCGTGCTTTCATTGGACGTTTTGTGGTGGTCTACTTTGATGATATATTGATTTACAGCAAATCTTTAGAGGATCATGTGGCTCATTTGCGTGCTGTTTTTGATGCTTTGCGTGCTGCACGTTTATTTGGTAACCTTGAGAAGTGCACCTTTTGCACCGATCGAGTTGTGTTTCTTGGCTATGTTGTTACCGCACAGGGCATTGAAGTGGATCCCACAAAGATTGAGGCGATTTCGAGTTGGCCGACTCCGCTAACGGTCACCCAAGTGAGGAGTTTCCTTGGCCTCGCTGGGTTCTACCGGCGTTTTGTCAAAGACTTTGGGTCTATTGCAGCGCCGCTGAATGAGCTTACAAAGAAGGATGTGCCCTTTGTTTGGGGCAATGCACAACAGGAGGCTTTCATGCTATTGAAAGATAAGTTAACACATGCTCCTTTGCTCCAACTTCCTGATTTTAATAAGACTTTTGAGCTTGAATGTGATGCTAGTGGAATTGGGTTGGGAGGTGTGTTATTACAAGATGGAAAACCTATTGCATATTTTAGTGAAAAATTGAGTGGGCCTAGTCTGAACTATTCAACTTATGATAAGGAATTATATGCTCTTGTTTGGACTTTAGAAACTTGGCAACATTATTTATGGCCTAAAGAATTTGTTATACATTCTGATCATGAATCTTTAAAGCATATTCGTAGTCAAGCAAAACTGAACCGTCGTCATGCTAAGTGGGTTGAATTTATTGAGTCTTTTCCTTATGTCATTAAACACAAAAAGGGTAAAGACAATGTTATTGCTGATGCTTTATCACGACGCTATACTATGTTGTCTCAGCTTGACTTCAAAAATTTTGGGTTGGAAACCATTAAAGAACAATATATACATGATGTTGATTTCAAAGATGTGTTGCAGAATTGTAAAGAAGGGAGAACTTGGAACAAATTCGTCCTCAATGATGGATTTGTGTTCCGCGCTAACAAACTTTGCATTCCAGATAGTTCCGTTCGTCTTTTGTTGTTGCAGGAAGCACATGGAGGAGGATTGATGGGTCATTTTGGTGTGAAGAAGACGGAGGACGTCCTTGCTGCACACTTCTTTTGGCCACGGATGCGTCGGGACGTTGAGAGATTTGTTGGCCGCTGCACAACATGTCAAAAAGCTAAGTCACGTCTTAATCCACATGGTTTATATATGCCTCTTCCTGTCCCTAGTGTGCCTTGGGAGGATATTTCTATGGACTTTGTTTTGGGATTGCCTCGCACACAGAAGGGGAGGGATAGTATTTTTGTTGTTGTGGATAGATTTTCGAAAATGGCACACTTTATTCCCTGTCACAAAACTGATGATGCCACACATGTTGCTGATTTGTTCTTTCGTGAAATTGTTCGTTTGCATGGTGTGCCAAATACTATAGTTTCAGATCGTGACACTAAGTTTCTTAGCCATTTTTGGAGATGCTTATGGGCAAAGTTGGGAACTAAGTTGCTATTTAGTACTACATGTCATCCCCAAACTGATGGGCAAACTGAAGTGGTTAATAGAACTTTGTCTACTATGTTAAGGGCTGTTTTAAAACAGAATTTAAAAAAGTGGGAAGAATGCTTGCCTCATATCGAATTTGCTTACAATCGTTCCATGCATTCTACTACTAAAATGTGTCCTTTTGAGGTTGTGTATGGTTTTGTTCCTCGTGCACCTATTGATTTATTGCCTCTTCCATCATCGGTGCCAAATGATCTAGATGCTACACAACGTGCTGATTTGGTGTTAAAGTTGCATGCCACTGTTAAAGAAAATATTGAACGCATGAATGCAAAATATAAAATGTATGGGGATAAGGGGAGAAAGAAAATTGTGTTTGAACCTGGAGATCTTGTTTGGTTACATTTGCGCAAAGATCGTTTTCCTGATTTGCGCAAGTCCAAGTTAATGCCACGAGCTGATGGTCCTTTTAAGGTGTTAGAGAAAATAAATGATAATGCATATAAACTTGAGTTGCCTGCAGATTTTGGGGTTAGTCCCGCATTTAACATTGCAGATTTGAAGCCATATTTGGGAGAGAATGATGAGATGGCGTCGAGGACGACTTCAATTCAAGAAGGGGAGGATGATGAGGACATCCCTGCTATAGATGCAACCGCCACTACTACACCACCTACATTACAAGGACCGATGACTAGAGATCGTGCACGTCAACTTAATCAACAGGTACTTTCGTTCTTACAAGCTTGATGTAGCCCAACCCACGTCCATCACAAGGACAAACCATCCGACACATGCCAAGTCACCATGGGCGTCAAAGGTGAACTCTTTCCTCTTCGAGATCTCATTTCCTACCCTTTGGAATGGTATGCTACTTGAGCATCCGCCCCTTTGCATTGCTAGGTTTGACACGATGGATACGAAGCCGATGGGAGGTGCCGGGGAAGCCCAAGAGTTGATTTCATCCAAGGCATACGCGTGGATGAGGAGGAGGAAGCGTCAAGGCGAAAGCACAAGGCAGGAGCCAGCCGGCTCCCAGGCCGGGCCCCCTCCAGACGACGCCGGCCTCCAGGCCGGCCTAGGCCGGCTCCCAGGCCGGGCCCCCTACAGACAACGCCGGCCTCCAGGCCGGCCTAGGCCGGCTCCCAGGCCGGGCCCCCTACAGACGACGCCGGCCTCCAGGCCGGCCTAGGCCGGCTCCCAGGCCGGTCCCCCACCAGACGACGCCGGCCTCCAGGCCGGCCCAGGCCGGACCCCCCACCTTTCACCCCTTTTGTACTAAGACTATAAATAGCTTTCCCCCTTTTCCATTTGAGGCAGAGAAGAATGAACTAGAGTTGAGCGTTGCTCCTTCCCGTGATGGGTTCCTCCGAGGAGGATGATGAATCTCTTGTTGTTGCTACTCTTTCACTGAGGTGTCTCTAGTAGTGCAAACCAATCTTTCCCTTGTGGATTCTATTGGATCGGTGGACCGGCCGGTAAGAGAAATCGGTTTCATTAAGCGTGTTGTTGACTTGGGTTTTGGGATCCGGAGGCTGCTCCGCTGGGGGTTTGTTGCCGGGTGATTCTCCCTTGTAGGCTTCGCGAGTTATCCCCACGATTTGCCCTTTTTCCCCTCGTGTTCTTCGTTTCCACCTCCGTGTTCTTCGTGTTCATCCTCTTCCCCGCCTCAAATCCGTGAAGATCGGGCCAACCCCCTACATCATATGGTATCAGAGCAAGGGTTGCCACGGATTTGCCTTTGTTTCCACCCCCATATCCACAGAAATTTTCTTTGATTTTGCTAATTTCGAAAATTTCCACCAAAAATAGCCTCAAATTGCTTTTGGTTCGATCTGAGATTCATGTGAGTTTTGGTAGGTTTTGATCCGTGGATCCATTGCTATACTTGTTGATCTACCTTCCTTTGCGTTCCCATGGCCAAATTCCGTTGATTTCCCCTCCAATTTGGTGTTTTTCGGGCCGTTTTCCGCCCAAAATCGCCCATTTTCGCGTCCCGGAAAGGTAGTGTCGGCCGGCCTCCAGCCCGGCCTAGGCTGGCCTCTAGGCCAGACCCCCGGCAGAAGCCGCCGGCCTCCAGGCCGGCCTAGGCCGGCCCCCAGGCCGGTTCCCCTGCTGAAATTTTGTTTTGGCCATAACTTTTCACTCCGGACTCCGTTTTTGGTGATTTTCGTCTCTAATCGAAGCTACGGACAAGCTCTACATCACCACGGCGGTTGATCCATCATCTATTGCCACCATATTTCGTGAGCAAGGAAGGGACATTCCACTCCACCGGGTGAAGATCGTCGACGAAAGGTATAACATCCCCGAACCTTCTCCCACCTTGCATCACTTGTTAGCCAAGCCATTTGTGCTTATCTTACCTATTGAGACTAGCTCATCTATGATTGCTTGGACTTTGCACACTTGATACCTCGTAGTGTTCCGAGCAAAACTTGTATGCGCTAGTTCATATAGTTGTTGTTGGCAAGCAAAGTGAGAGGCAAAATAGAAAAAAGAATAAGAGGCCAAAAGAGAAATAGAAAAGAATCAAAAGAGAGAAAAAAAAAGAAAGAGCCTCGTTGCCATATCTCTTGTAGGTCGCGCTAGCTCGATGAAAAATTCATAGGTGTGGTATCTTTGTGCAAATCTTGTAGTCCACCAATAATTGCAATTGAGTTGGTTTCTCTTGTACTTGTGCACCTTGAGCTTTAGTCTTCGCTAGGTCCATCACTAGCTCATTTTTGGTTGCACAAGTCCCACTTATCAAAGCGTGTGTTTCTATGTGCTTCACTCATATCCTTTGAGATCGACTTGTATTTGCTTTGTGGTCATCGTGGTTCTCTACTTGCCTTTACAATATCTTGGTTTCCGGTTGTTCCATTTGCTTTCCACATTTCATACCTATCCACTCATAAGCCGTGTGTGTTTTGGAGTTGCGTTTGGATCTTTGAAATTCAAGTCACCCGCATTCTTGTGTATCGGTTTCTCTTGGCATGGTCCACTAGTTCCAATACTATCTACTAGGTGAGGTTGGTTTCTTAGTTCCTCCCACTCCACATATATATACACTTGTCTTGTGATTGACCATGTCTAGTGAGAGCGGAGCATCCTATGGAGGCCATGATGATGAGAACATGATGAGCGACAACGACTACGGTGCGCCAAGCATGGATGACATCATGAGCTACAACGACTACAACTCCAATGATGTGGGGGGACCCTACATGGACTACGACTCCTCAAGGCACGTCAAGGATCTGCCACGCGCTACACATCATGTGGACGACGACACCGATGATGAGCCCCCACTTAGACGATACTCAAGGCCACGAACTCAAGAGCGCCACCGCCATGAAGCACCTACAAGCTCAAGAAGACGGAGCTCAAGGCATCTTCGCCTAGAGGACAAGGAGACTCGCCCTCCTCCTCATCGTCAAGCTACCTCACCCTCGAGACGGCGGCCAACGCAAAGTGCCTATGCACATGAGTCTTCGTCAACGAACACCAAAAATCGTCATCGGCGTACGTCTACTCATGATCATCATCGACGTCACTATGAGGACTCAAGCCACCCAAGGCCACGCCATTAAGAAACTACTCCCACATGCAAGTTGGCGGCAAGTACACATCATGAGGAGTCTCTTCCGCGTGCCATAACCAAAAGGGCATCCAAGAGTAGATCACACTCCAAGAAGGACCGGGGCATGCTTCTCAAACTCAAAGCCGACCTCGACAAATTGAAGACCAAGCTCGACGCCGACAATGCCAACTTCGAGATCGAGCAAGCCGAGCTCAAGACCATCTGCGAGGACTTCATCGCCGGCTTATCCAAGTTCTTCAAGCCCTCACATGACTCTTCACCGAGCTTATTGTCCACACCTCTACAAGATGGTGACCATGAAGATGGCGAGAAGACGGTCGAGCATGGGATTTTCCCTTCGACCAAGGAGGCGAGCATTGAAGAGGCTACCACTTGTGACGGCGAGCCAAGTGAAGAGGTTGAGCATGGGAGTGTCCCTTCAACCAAGGCGGCGAATGGAGTTGAGACTACCGAGCCTATCCCTATGTGCTTGAATGATAAAATGGTACCAATCCCATGTGAGCATGAGAGCCACCTAGCCCACTTGAGTGAGAGTGATAGTGAGTTGAGTGCCTCCACCATATGTGAGATTGAGTGCTTCCATTTTGAGGGAATGAGTGATACACACCTTGAGTTGGGAGAGGTAGTTGATAGGTCAAGTGAGGACATTTCGATTTCTAACAACTTACCCTCTACCTCTAGTGTGTTCTCTCATGTTCTACTAGGTTCCATGGATGATGAGACGCCAAGCTTCGCCATGATGGTGCCTCTTATGGAGAAGATGTACATGGAGGATGAAGACGATGCCACCCCATGCTTACATGAAGATGTACAAGTCGGCTACATGGTCGCCGCCAGCTCTACCACAACACCTACTTCTCTTGAGCGGGACTACAAAGGTACGCATATGGGTGTTGATGATGCCATGATCCCACTAGTGGACATGATGACTTGTGATTGCTTGCATGATGTGGATGTTTCTTTCGATGTCACCTATGATTCTTTCATATTCCCATGTGATACCTTGTTCCAAACCAATGTTGATCATGTGAAATTTCCTATGTGTGATGATCTTGCCACATGCATGCCTTGCTATGAATCTTTCCAATTTTCTCCCATTGTTGCATGCAATATGTCGAACAATTTCTCTTTCCTATGTGTTGCTTGCAATGATGATAAAATGCTTGATAATGAGTTTGCCCCCATAGCATTCTCAATTTTTGGAGATGGTTCCTTTTGCTATGTTGAGAATTTTCCTTCCTTCATTTTGCATGTTGACCATCCGCATACTTCACACTTCCATTTTGAACGTGGTGTGTTTGGTGATGTGCAAATGAAGAGACGCATCATGATGGATGATGCATTCATGTACCATGCACACAATTTCTTTTTATGGAATTTCGCGTGTAATGGCTCATGCTTCATAATGTCAACTTCAACTGAATATGAGTTGACAAAAAGAGCTCTTGAGAGCATTTACCATGAGAGTTGTGGCTCCGACCAACCTCTATTTCCTTTTCCATGTTTTGCATCGAAAAAATTGAACAATTGCTCTTTCCTTTGGTTCGCGTGCAAACATGTGAGTGCTTTGGTTTTCCTTTGTGACATTCATGCTCCCTTGATCTTCCTTGTAGATGATTTATGTGTTGCCGCAAACTTGATGAGCAATTTCTCTTTCCTTATGTTTGTTGGTCACCATAATGATATTTTGAGCATGTCTTGTCATGAGACCTTGGGATGTTATCTTCTTGGTGTTGCAACAAAATTGATGAACACTTGCTCTTCTCGTTGCTTTGTTTGCACCCATGATGGCGATGATAAGAGCCTCTCTCACCTTGTGTGGTTCACAAACCTCTCTTTCCGACGCTTTCAATGCAATGAACATCATATGGTTCAAAATGAGATAGCTTTCTTAGCCTTCTCAAATTTTCTTGGAGATTTTGTGTTCCCAAATTTTGAGGATGTTTGGACGAGTTGTTTGCACATTGACCTTGCATTTGTATTCCATTCCATATATTTGTGTTGTGCTAATGGTGTTATGAACAAATTTGGACATGTCATCAATGATGTGCTCCTCTATCATGCACACACATATTTTGCTTGGTCTTTGGTGCGTATAGGTATCAATAGCGGCATGGTGACTTCCACTTCAACGTCGAGACATCAATCTCCTTCACTTGATGAGGACGTGCTAGCGTCGTGGACGACGCTTTTCGAAGGAGGGGGAGATGATGTAGCCCAACCCACGTCCATCACAAGGACAAACCATCCGACACATGCCAAGTCACCATGGGCGTCAAAGGTGAACTCTTTCCTCTTCGAGATCTCATTTCCTACCCTTTGGAATGGTATGCTACTTGAGCATCCGCCCCTTTGCATTGCTAGGTTTGACACGATGGATACGAAGCCGATAGGAGGTGCCGGGGAAGCCCAAGAGTTGATTTCATCCAAGGCATACGCGTGGATGAGGAGGAGGAAGCGTCAAGGCGAAAGCACAAGGCAGGAGCCAGCCGGCCCCCAGGCCGGCCTAGGCCGGCTCCCAGGCCGGGCCCCCTCCAGACGACGCCGGCCTCCAGGCCGGCCTAGGCCGGCTCCCAGGCCGGGCCCCCTACAGACAACGCCGGCCTCCAGGCCGGCCTAGGCCGGCTCCCAGGCCGGGCCCCCTACAGACGACGCCGGCCTCCAGGCCGGCCTAGGCCGGCTCCCAGGCCGGTCCCCCACCAGACGACGCCGGCCTCCAGGCCGGCCCAGGCCGGACCCCCCACCTTTCACCCCTTTTGTACTAAGACTATAAATAGCTTTCCCCCTTTTCCATTTGAGGCAGAGAAGAATGAACTAGAGTTGAGCGTTGCTCCTTCCCGTGATGGGTTCCTCCGAGGAGGATGATGAATCTCTTGTTGTTGCTACTCTTTCATTGAGGTGTCTCTAGTAGTGCAAACCAATCTTTCCCTTGTGGATTCTATTGGATCGGTGGACTGGCCGGTAAGAGAAATCGGTTTCATTAAGCGTGTTGTTGACTTGGGTTTTGGGATCCGGAGGCTGCTCCGCTGGGGGTTTGTTGCCGGGTGATTCTCCCTTGTAGGCTTCGCGAGTTATCCCCACGATTTGCCCTTTTTCCCCTCGTGTTCTTCGTTTCCACCTCCGTGTTCTTCGTGTTCATCCTCTTCCCCGCCTCAAATCCGTGAAGATCGGGCCAACCCCCTACATCAAAGCTAGTCCTAATATTCATGAGAATATGATGCTGCCTAAATCAAATGTGTTTGTCTCTCTTAGGAATGATGGACCAAGCATGGATGAGAGGGACAAGCTATGGAGCATGTACGTTGGAGGAGATGGCAGTAGGAGTGCAACCAACGGAGATGATGACGCTACCAATGGAGACTACCGTGATTTGAAGCCACCATAAAGATGCTTGAAGGCTTGGACGAATTTTAGAAGATATCAATTAATGAATTTCGTCCAAGGCTTTTCATAGGTGCTGCGCCACCTCGTTTTTGGGCCAGGCCCATGTATTTTCGAGATACCTTTTAATAGGCAGTTTTAGAGTCCGTATCTAAGGAGGAAAGCCTTCCTAGGGTAGGATTCGGCCGCCACCCCATGGCTGGACGAAATCCCACACCTCTCCTCCTTATATACCCCCGTTAGGTCGTCCTTTAGACTCGGATTTTGTTTAGTTAAAAGTTAGCCAACTGCTGCAACTTCGTGTACTCGGTTTGTGTCCAACGACCAGATCAAGACCGCTTCTCGGAATCCCACCTTTTACATAAAGCTCATCTTTCATCCGCAATTTCGTGATTGCAATTTCGGTTCTTACTTGTTTCTCGATCGCAGGTAGAACTAGACCTTTTTGGTCAGGCCGATCGTGCTGCTGCAAGGTTGGTAACTCACGGAGATTGGTTTAGCGATTGCATAGGCGCTGCGTACTTGTACGTGGAAGTCGGATCGCCAAGGTCGAACTCCACCAGAATCGACGTATCTCATCTCATCGAAAGATCGGACTACCTTAGCCATATCAGGGGGGGTATATAAGGAGGAGAGAAAGGGATTTCGGCCAGCCAAGGGGTGGTGGCCGAATCCAACCCTAAGTGGACTTTCCTTCCTCCTTACGGACTCTAAAAACGCACTAAAAGTCTGACTCGGAATTACATGGGCCCTGGCCCATAAATAAAGGTGGCGCAGCACCATATGTGACTATGGACGAAAATATGAAGTATAGGCATGAATATTTTGTCCAAGTCTTCAATCATCATATTCTCCATTGGTGGCATAATCATCTCCATCAGGTGCAATCCTGCTGCCATCTCCTTGCACGTACATGCTCCATAGCTTGTCCCTCGCATCCATGCTTGGTCCATCATTCCTAAGAGAGACATACACATCTACTTTAGGCAGCATCATATTCTCATGTATATTAGAAGTAGCTCGTAGGAACGAAAGTACCTGTTGATTAAGTTGATATGCACGAGCTCTAGTCATAGGTCCTTGTAATGTAGGTGGTGTAGTAGTGGCGGTTGCATCTGTAGCAGGGATGTCCTCATCACTCCAGGCCGGCCTAGGCCGGCCCCCAGGCCGGACCTCCACCCGACGCAGCCGGCCTCCAGGCCGGCCCAGGCCGGTTTCCAGGCCGGACCTCCACCCGACGCAGCCGGCCTCCAGGCCGGCCTAGGCCCGTTTCCAGGCCGGCCCTCCACCCGACGCAGCCGGCCTCCAGGCCGGCCTAGGCCGGTTTCCAGGCCGGATCTCCACCCGTGCCGGCCGGCCTCCAGGCCGGCCTAGGCCGGCCCCCAGGCCGGTTCCCCACCTTCCTGCCTCGTTTTGTACTAAGACTATAAATAGCTTTTCCCCTTTTCCCCATTAGAGGTTAGACTGAATTTGAGACTTGTGTGAGCTATGCTCCTCCCTCGTAGCTAGGGTGCCTCGTTGAGGTAGATCTTGTTGTTGCTACTCTTTCACTGCGGTGTCTCTAGTAGTGCAAACCAATCTTTCACTGCGGTGATTCTATTGGATCGGTGGACCAGCCGGTAAGAGCAATCGGTTTCAACAAGAGTAAGTTTGGCTTTGATTCTTCGATTCAAAGGCTACCTTTTTGAGGGTTTGTTGTTGGGTGGAGTTCTCAGCAGGATTTGCTAGTTATCCTTGTGTTTTGCCCATGAATCTCCCTCGCTACCCTCCGTGTTCTTCGTGTTCATCCCCGTTCCCCCTCAAATCCATGAAGATCGGGCCTAGCCCTACATCATTTGGTATCAGAGCAAGGGTTTCCACGGATTTGGATCGTGTTTCCACCTTTTATTAGCCATTTTTCCACCAAAATTTCTCTTTCCCATCCAATTTCGAAAATTCAAAAAAAAATAGCCCATATGGATTTCGTTCGATCTTTCGATTTGGTGAGCGATTTGTGGTTTTGATCCACGGATCTCGTGCTTAAGACCTTTTCCTCACTTTCCGTTGGTGTTTTCCGAAGGCCTTTTCCGCTCCAAGCCCAAGCGTGCCGCGCAATTCGTCGCCGGCGGTACTACCGTCCGAACGGCCGTTACTACCGCCCGCAATCGGTCTTACCGCCCGTTCGGCCGGTGCTACTGCCGCACGACTATTCACCGACTTCATCTTCGTGTCGCTTCATCGCTACCTCGACGGCATCAAAGGTATAGCTTCTGACACATCCCTTTCCATTTCGCGAAACTTTTTCCTAGGAGCTAGCTCTTCATAGTGTGAGCATTGCACTAGTGTGACACCAAGTGACCATATCATAATCTTGTGAGCATCAAGTTGTAGCGGACTCGGCTCGGGCAAAAGCATAAAGCAAAAGAGAAATAGAAAAGATTCAAAAAAAAAGAAGAGAAAAGCCGAGCCGTGATCCTAGTCATCCTCAAGCTCCAATTACCAATAGAGAAATGGGTACACTTGTGCAAATCGGGTGCTCCTTCCCATACACTTGAGCTAGTTGTCCTTCGAGAGGTGGTGCGGCACGAGCATAGTCTTCGTTAGGTCAAAGTTGCTCCTCCCTATAGTCGCACCATCCACGTTTGTCTCCACGTGTGAGTCTCCTTTGTTTCTCGGATTGTGTGGTTAGTCTCTTTTGTTTCTTGATCTTTGTGGTTATCTTCCACTTGTTGCAATAGCCTTTTCGTTGGTTTCGTTTCGATTTCTTGCCACTTTGTGTGTGAGTCGCTTTTGGATCACTAATGATAAGGATCAAGCCAATGATCCTAGAGTTGTTGTCCCGATCTTTCACAGCGAGTAAACCGGATAGATAAATCCTTCCAACAACGTCGATGAACGTCACCTGAAGGTGGGGAATAAATCCAGCGAGCAACGTGATGAAGATCACCACGCCTCTAGCCTGAGCACGATAACACTTGATGAACACAAGCACCCTCGCAGCAATCTTTATTACAAACTGATAAACGGCATCGCCGTCCCCGGAGGGATGCTTCACCAACGAGCTCAAAGTCTATGGACCGTTTTTAATCTAAACTCAAGCTAACCCTAAAACAATGCCTAGCAGCTCCTTATATGAGGGGGCTACAGTACCGCGCTACAGTACCGCGCTACAGTACCTCCCCACTAATGGGCCCAACGTTGACTTGGTTGGACAGGCCCAAACCAAGCCCAAACTCATAATTATTAAAAACTCTAATTATTTAAAATAGCAACACACGACGAATACATCTAACTTGGTGGAGTCCTGAAATTGGGCTGCACCTCCCCCGTCGTGCCCATATCATCCTCCCCCCCTTCAAGAAGCGTTGTCCTCAACGCTTGAGGGTCGGCTCGAAAGGGTGGCGTGATAGCAGCAACAACATCACGCGTCTTCGCCATCTTCAAGTCTTGCTTGCCTTCCACGCCACATCCTCCCTCTCGGCCTACTTGACTTGATACAGCACTTGGCGCCTCTTTTCTTCTCCACATGAGCTTGGACTTTGGCGCCACTACCTTCTTCTCAAATCTGGATGGAGCCCTTTGTGGAACATGAAGCTTCTTTGCATGACCCTGCAAAATAGTAATGCCTGGACCACACAACTGACGAACACGTCCATCCTTTCCTTTATGCATCCGCACTGCTGCTCCAACAAAACGCCTCATAGGTGTGCTGACATAGCTGCGACCATCTACTCGCGGCACCACACGCACCGAAACACAATCAGCACAATCATCATCGGTTTGAACACCTTTGTCAACACAAACTGGAACACATGCTGCAATATCCCTCCTTTCTTCAACCGGCTTGTCACCAACAAGAACAACTGGCTCGTCATCTACATGCACGGCTGAATCAGTTTCAGTACCAACGCTCCTTGCATCATGCTCCTCTTGCTGCAACTTAGCTAACCTTGGCTTTGGCTTAGCTTTATGCAACTTCTCCTTGTGCACCACCAGCACCACATCGGACTTGATTTGATCATCTTGCATAGGCTTCAAAGTCCGCTGTTTGCCATCATGCACAAATGAATATGTATTTGCTCTTCCAGCATGCATAGCATTGCGATCATATTGCCATGGACGTCCAAGTAACAATCCACACACCTCCAATGGCAACACATCGCACTCAACCTCATCAACATAGTCACCAACTGTAAATGGCACACGCACCTTGTGAGTAATCTTCATCATACCGCAACTATTGACCCACTCAACATGCCTCGGTTCGGGAATTCGCCATGTGGACAAACCCAATGCCTCGACAACCGCCTTGCTAATGCCATTACAGTAGCTACCACTGTCAATCATCAACTTGCATGCTTTGCCTTTGATCATACACTGCGCCTGAAATAAACTCCATCGCTGGCCTCTATCCGCTCTCATGCAAGTATCATCATGTACTCTCTTGAGTTGCATATTCAGCCCACTCAATGGTACAACATCCTCAGGAGTAACCACCTTATCCATCTCCTTGGATTTCTCCAAAAATCTGGAACGCAGAAATTCTCTGAACATCTCCCAATTACATTCGCTATCCCTCATGTCCTTCGCATATTTCTCGTTACGCCACCAACCAGCCACCGTCACATCCACACGCCGAGATGCAAGAACATATTCAGTATAGCTACCAAAAGCTTGACTGTTTGCATGACATCTTGCAAATCCACGAACCATGTCAGATTCCCAAGACTGAAATCCTGCATACGTTGCAGAACTTTCCAACTTCCAATTCAATTGTTCTCGATCATATGCCTTTCCTGCCTTGATATTAGTGTAATCAAGAAACAGATCATTGGACCTTTCCATCATACAAATAGGACTTGAAGAACCCATCTCTGTAGACAAACTGCAACCAAAAACTTCTTTCCAACTTGATTCTGCTGCGGCAGAGAAAATGACGGATTTTTGTGCCACGGCAGAAAATCGCGGACTCGCGGACAGACTGACGCTCTGAATTTGAAACGGACGTAATTTTCTCGTACGAAGTCCGAATCAGGCAAGTAAATACTCTTTGGAAAGGAAATTTTGTGTACTTTCCAATGGGTAGCTTCCCAGGTCCCGATTCACCACGTACAGCTCGAAGTTTCCCGAACAAGTCGACGGTCGTTTCTGGACCAGGCAGAACACGTGATTGAAACTGCTGCTCCTTCCTCGTGGCTGCCACCACCAAAAGCAATCTAGCTGTCCACGTATGGATCTGATCTCTTCACCACGCGGAGCAAAGCCCTCATGCAAAGCAATCTCCTCCAACAGCAGCCGCCCAGCAGATCAATCTTGATGCAAAGCGATCTCCACCAACAGCAGCCGCAATCTCCTCCAAATCAACCGATCTAGATAAGATCGATCAACACACCCTCGCCGTGATCAACCCAGAAATCTGATACCACATGCCCATATCAACTAATCAACCAACTCTTACTCTTGTGACACTTTTGTCTCGGAAGGCAGGCCCATTGGTCCAATACTATCCACCAAGGTAAGAGCGGTTATTAGCCACCACATATTCCACATATCACTTGTGTTTGCTTATCATGGCTAGGGAAGAACAAGACGCCGACTTCGGCAAACAAGCGGAGTCCCTTAGGAGGTACATCGACGACAACTTACGCCGCTATGAGTAGCGTCATCATGCCGCGCAACGTGAAAACGCTGAGCGTTTCGCTCAACTACAAGACGCCCAACGCGTGAGCGATGAGCGTTCCATTCGTATCGAGGGGCTGCTTCTCGAAAGACGACACCGGCACTCTTCAAGACCAAGCTCAAGGTCTTCACACCGTTCCGAGTGCCAAGTCGCCGAAGAACTCAAGTATGTCAAGGCCAAGTCCTTCTTCACCACTAGAGCTTCTTCATCAACACAACCCATCATTCAAGTCCAAGCTCAAGGCAATATCAAGAGTCCTACACCGCAAACCACTACAACCTCCAAGAAGACGTCGCCCTCACCCCAAGCCACCAAGTCATATATCACTTGCTACAAGTGTGGAGGTCAAGGGCACAAGTCATTTGAGTGCACCAACAAGAAGGTGATGATCGTCAATGAAAATGGAGACTATGAGTCTACGAGTGAAGATGAGTACCACGCATTGAACAAGGTGGCCACGATGCAAAGCTTGGATGACGCAGATGACTACATCTATTGTGATGGTGACCCCAACCCCACTCTAGTTGTCACTCGAGTCTTGACTACAATCAACCAAGGTGATGACGCTCAAAGATGCAACTTGTTCCAAACCAAGGCCGGCATCAACGGCAAATCAATCAAGGTAATCATTGATGGTGGGAGTTGTCACAACTTGGCAAGCAAGGAGCTATGTGAGAAACTCAACTTGACGTACAAGAAGCACCCCAATCCTTACCATGTGCAATGGCTTAGTGACTCCGGCACCGTGAAGATCCAACACACGGTTCAAGTATCCTTCAAGATTGGCTCTTACGAGGACACGGTGGATTGTGATGTGGTACCAATGTCGGTTTGCCACTTACTTCTTGGCCGCCCTTGGCAATTTGACAAGGCCGCTACTCATGATGGGCGCACCAACTACTGTAGCTTCAAATGGAACAATAAGATCCTAGTGCTCCGCCCAATGACTCCAAGCCAAATCATCGTCGACAATGCCAAGACAATTGTAAGAGCGCAAGAAAAACAATCCCCTAGTGAGTTGAGTGGTGAGAGAGCGAACCACATTCACGTGAGTGAGAGCCACAAGCCAAATATGAGTGAGAAAGGGAAAAGAGTGAGTCCCGGCATAGTCTTGATAGCCACCAAAAGTGAGATGAGAGAAGTGAGAGCAAACCCATCCACTTTCCACTTTGTGCTCTTATGCAAAGGAGATGGCAACGACACTAACGACTTAACCCAAGTTCCTCCGTCTATGTTGTCTATTTTGCAGGAATTCAAAGATGTCTTTCCGGATGAGCTACCTCAAGGACTTCCTCCCCTCCGTGGAATCGAGCATCGCATCGACCTCATTCCCGGCGCCCCTCTACCCAATAGAGCGCCATACCGCACCAACCCCGAGGAGACAAAGGAGATCGAGCGCCAAATTCAAGAACTCCTCGCCAAGGGACATGTTCGTGAAAGCTTGAGTCCGTGCGCCATTCCGGTCATCCTCGTCCCCAAGCAAGACGACACACTCCGAATGTGCATGGATTGCCGTCCCATCAACAATATCACGGTGAGGTATCGACATCCTATCCCACGACTTGATGACATGCTAGATGAGCTTAGTGGTGCCACGATCTTCTCCAAAATTGATTTGAAAAGTGGTTATCACCAAATCCGTATGCATGAAGGAGATGAATGGAAAACCGCATTTAAAACAAAACTTGGTCTTTATGAGTGGCTTGTCATGCCCTTTGGTCTTTCCAATGCTCCTTCCACCTTTATGCGTCTTATGAATCACGTCTTGCGCGCTTTCATTGGCAAGTTTGTGGTTGTCTACTTTGATGACATCCTTGTTTATAGCAAGTCTTTGCATGAACATGTCGACCATGTGAAGCAAGTTTTGTTGGCCCTTCGTAATGCTTCGCTTTTTGCCAACGTCAAGAAATGCACCTTTTGTACCGACAAGCTTGTGTTTTTGGGTTATGTAGTTTCTTCCAAAGGGATCGAAGTTGACACCTCTAAGATTGAGGCAATCACAAATTGGCCACCGCCAACTAATCTTGCTCAACTTCGTAGCGCCCTTGGTTTGTTTGGATTTTACCGCCGCTTTGTGAAAGATTTAGCACAATTGCTTGCCCCTTGAATGAGCTTACCAAAAAGAATGTACCCTTCATTTGGGGCAATGCGCAAGAATCGGCTTTCAATGAACTCAAGAAGAGATTGACCGAAGCTCCTTTACTTGCTTTACCGGATTTCTCAAAAACCTTTGAACTTGAGTGTGACGCTAGTGGCCTTGGCATCGGTGGCGTTCTCATGCAATGTGGCCGTCCCGTTGCCTATTATAGCGAAAAACTTGATGGTGCTCGCCTAAACTACCCAATATACGACAAGAAACTCTATGCCTTAGTCCGTGTTTTGGAAGTATGGCAACACTACCTTTGGCCCAAAGAGTTTGTTATCCATTCCGATCACGAATCATTGAAATATTTGAAAACCCAAGCCAATTTGAACAAAAGGCTTGCCAAATGGGTTGAATTCATCGAGTCTTTTCCCTATGTGGTGAAGTACAAAAAAGGCAAGGACAATATAGTTGCGGATGCTCTTTCCCGCAAGATGATCTTACTCACCCAACTTGAAATCAACGTTTTGGGTCTTGATGAGCTTAAAGAACTCTATGCTTCCGATTCTTTCTTTGGTCCTATCTTTACCAAGTGCACAATTGACAAAGGATGCGATGATTTCTACTTGCACAAGGGTTTCTTGTTTAAGGCTAACAAACTATGCATCCCCGAGTCCTCGCTCCATTTGTTACTTCTACAGGAATCACATAGTGGAGGCCTCATGGGACACTTTGGACGTGACAAGACTCTCGCCATGCTATCTACACACTATTTTTGGCCAATGAAAAAAATAGCGTGCTACAGAAATATAGCGCCGGCCTAAAAATATGCTATTAGCGTGCTATATCGCGTTATAGCGTGCTATTTTTGTTATAGCCTACACGATTTTTATAGCGAGACAATTATCAAAACGCTATATCATGCTAATAGCGACGATATAGCGCGCTATTTTTTTCATTGTTTTTGGCCAAGGATGACGCGTGATGTGGAGCGCTTGGTGCGCCGTTGCCCAACTTGCCTCAAAGCTAAGTCCACGTTGAACTCTCATGGTCTTTATATGCCTTTACCAATTCCACACACACCTTGGTCCGACATTAGCATGGATTTCGCCTTAGGATTACCTCGAACAAAAAATCGCAAAGATTCAATATTTGTTGTTGTCAATCGCTTCTCTAAAATGGCACACTTTATTCCTTGCAATAAGACCAACGATGCTTCACACATTGCAACCTTGTTCTTTAGGGAAATCGTTCGTCTACATGGAGTGCCGAAGACCATTGTTTCGGACCGAGATGTCAAGTTCACAAGCTACTTTTGGAAGGCATTGATGGCAAAGCTAGGAGTCAAGCTCCTCTTCTCCATCGCCTACCACCCACAAACCGATGGCCAAACCGAGGTGGTGAATCGAAGCTTATCAACTCTCCTTCGCGCATTAATCAAGCCAAACATCAAAGGTTGGGAGGAATGCATACCGCACGCCGAGTTCGCCTACAACCGTGCCTCCCACCGGGCGACCAAGTGAAGCCCGTTCGAGGTTGTCTATGGGTTCAACCCCAACACCGCCCTGGACATCCTACCAATTCCTCTACACGAGCGCACCGACATGGACGTCGACAAGAGAGCCGACTACATGAAGTCATTACATGAGTCAACTCGAGCAACTCTAGAGGAGCACACCAAGCGCCAAGCTACAAAGATCAACAATTTGAAGAAGCCCATGATATTCGAAGAAGGGGATCTTGTGTGGCTACACCTCCGCAAGGACCGTTTTCCAGATGAAAGAAAATCCAAGCTTGCTCCTCGCGGTGACGGGCCTTTCAAAGTGCTCAAGCGCATCAACGACAACGCCTACAAAATCGATATCCCAACATCCAAGTACTTGGTGCATGACACGTTCAACGTCGCCGACCTATCTCCCTTCCACGGAGATGCAAGCGTTCAAGAGGATGACGAGTCGAAGACGACTCTTTCCGAAGGGGGGGGGAGATGATGTAGCCCCACATGTGGACAACACCATGCCGATTGGCCCAATGACAAGATCAAGAGTCAAAGCTCTTCATGAAAAGGTGACCTCGCTCCTCTCGATGTGTGATCTCGACCTCCCTTAGAATTGTTTGCTACCTCATGCGGTACCTTGTGTATACTCAGGATCCACCCGGAAGGTGACCCACAATGGAGTCAAGAAGATGGCCAAGAGGAAATCCAAGAAGAGGAAGAATGAGGCAAAAGCTCAAGGCGGAGCCAGCCGGCCTCCAGGCCGGCCTGGGCCGGCCCCCAGGCCGGACTCCCACCCGAGCCGGCCGGCCTCCAGGCCGGCCCCCAGGCCGGACCTCCACCCGACGCAGCCGGTTTCCAGGCCGGACCTCCACCCGACGCAGCCGGCCTCCAGGCCGGCCTAGGCCGGTTTCCAGGCCGGATCTCCACCCGTGCCGGCCGGCCTAGGCCGGCCCCCAGGCCGGTTCCCCACCTTCCTGCCTCGTTTTGTACTAAGACTATAAATAGCTTTCCCCTTTTCCCCATTAGAGGTTAGGCTGAATTTGAGACTTGTGTGAGCTATGCTCCTCCTCCCTCGTAGCTAGGGTGCCTCGTTGAGGTAGATCTTGTTGTTGCTACTCTTTCACTGCGGTGTCTCTAGTAGTGCAAACCAATCTTTCACTGCGGTGATTCTATTGGATCGGTGGACCGGCCGGTAAGAGCAATCGGTTTCAACAAGAGTAAGTTTGGCTTTGATTTTTCGATCGAAAGGCTACCTTTTTGAGGGTTTGTTGTTGGGTGGAGTTCTCAGCAGGATTTGCTAGTTATCCTTGTGTTTTGCCCAGGAATCTCCCTCGCTACCCTCCGTGTTCTTCGTGTTCATCCCCGTTCCCCCTCAAATCCGTGAAGATCGGGCCTAGCCCTACATCACTTAGGAATTCCCAAGGCATCCCCTTCTTCATCGACAAAACTATCAGGTCATCTCTAGTGATACTATATTTTTATTCCGCTACATCTTATGTATTTTGCTTGGAGCGTCTGTTTTTATTTTGAGTGTGTGTTTTAGTTTGCTTAATAAGTTGGATCCTAGCATTCTTGGGTGGGAGAGAGACACGCTCCGCTTTTTCATATGAATACTCTTGTGCTTCTCTTATATTTGTTGAGTATTCTTAGCTACTGTTTGTTTTCTAGTAAGCTCTCGCTTTTAGCATGTTATCTTATTTAGAGCTGCTAGTTCTTTGTGTTAAGCTCTCTTGTGTTTCACTCTTATTTGTTAGAGAGTTGTTTTAGTTGCTTGGTTGATGTGTTAGATTGGAAAATGCTATGCTTGTGATAGTGGTATGAATTAGAGAAAAGCTGCATAGTCTTGTAGACCTTTGTGTAGATAACTTGCTCCTCTTCAATTGTTTTGAGGTATTAAAATAACTAATGGTTAAAATATGTTGGTTAATGTTGTTAAGAGCTGATTAGTGAAGATGTGTTAGTAGAGCGTGGAGCCGTACTTTTCTGAACTAAAAACAACTTAAGTCAATAGTGCTTTAGTGTCGTGATTTCCTCTTAGTTGAAAAGAAGTTTCTAATGGTATAGTTACTGCAACGGTCGGGGAAGCCAACGGGGCACTTGTGTTGCCGCCACGATCCCTCTCGGGGTGTCTCTAACCATTTGTAAGACTTTGATACTGTTAGTTGTTTGCAATATACGACATGCTATGTGAGTTTTTGGTTTTTGTCACTTCCACCTCCATATTTTGCTAGCCTCTTCGGTGCTTTGCATTGCCCTTTTTCACATTGAGATTGGCGCATACTTCGCAAGTACATCCAACCCCGTGGGAGATCTTCATCTTGTTCTCCTACACATAAGCCAACTATCTTCCTCAAAACAGCCACCATATCTACCTATCACAGCATTTCCATAGCTGTTTCGAGATACATTACCATGCAACATCCATCATTTACATTACATGACTTTATGTCATTTTTACTTCATTGCCATATAGTATTGCTTGACCATTTGAGTTAGTGTGATGCGTGGTTTTCCACATGTGTTACATCTTTTCCACACTACGCTCGGTCTTGCATTTCCACCATACACCATGTATTAGTCTTTGAGTTTTGAGTACACCAAAAAGTGTGATGATCATCTTGTAAAATAGAGTGTTGCCTCTACCTGTGAGCATATTGAAAAGAGTCCAAAGTGGCCAATCAAAAGAGTCCAAAAGAGACCAATGAGAGAAAAATATAAAAGAGCCACAAAGGCCTCAAAAAGTAAAAAGCAAAAAAAAAGAGAAAAAGAAAAAAGAATATAAAATGAGAGAGGGGGCAACACTACTATCCTTTTATTCCACACTTGTGCTAGTAGCACCTACATCATTGTAGTGAGTTTTCATGCTTCATTAGTATAACTATGTGGGGACCAAACATTATAGAACTTGGCTTGTATATTCCAACGATGAGCCTCCTCAAGTGAGCTCTAGGTCTTCATGAGCAAGCAAGTTGGATGCACCCCCACTAGTTCCATTGGAGAGCTTCCATTCATATAGCTCTATGTGCATCCGTTGCATGGCAATCACTACTCCTCATTCAGTGTCTACTACGGGACTTCCTCTTGTCTTGTGGTTACCTCTTCCACTGTTTGAGCCTTTCTTTTTGGCCTTCCAAACCCCCATTATTATTCTCTTTGCCATAACCTCATGGTGCCAAGCCTTCTTCTTGCTTGTATTAGTTGAGTGGAGTACATAACAGTTGATAAGTTAAGTGGATGGATAAAGGACACTTGACTTGAGCTTGGCTATTTCTATTATTGACTGAATTTGATGCTTTGAAGATTGATTGACATTTTACATTGGAGACACAATTTACTATCCTTCTTTCTAAACCTTATGTATGGTTCCTTGTCTCCAACACGCTGATTCATGAAAAGTTCTAGCTTCTTTTAGCTAGCATTTGTTAATCATTGTTTGCTTACTGTCAACTATAGACAATTGTTTTGGATCACCTTATTCACATCATGTGCTTTGCATTGCTATGTTGATCTAGATTGTGAGTTAGCATGTCTCCTAAGAAATTATTTGTTATCGTTCTACCTACTCGAGGACGAGTAGAACTAAGCTTGGGGATGCTGATACGTGTCCAACGTATCTATAATTTCTTATGATCCATGCTTGTTTTCATACCATTTGCTACATGTTTTGTTTAAATCTTATAGCATTTTTATGCATTTTCTGGAGCTAACCTATTAACAAGATGCCACAGTGCCAGTTCCTGTTTTCTGCTGTTTTCCCGTTTCAGAAAAGTACTTAAGGAAATATTCTCGGAATTGGACGGGACAAAAAGCAGCAGTCTTATAATTCAATGGACTACACGGAGCCCGAAGGAGAGGACCTGGAGGGCCGTGGACCGGCCATACCATAGGGTGGCGCGGGACCCATGCCTGCCGCGCCACCAGGTGGTGTGGGGCCCACGGGAGCCCTCCGACGCCGCCCTTTTGCCTATATATTGCCCCCGACGCATAAAACCTAGACGGACCCCGTCATATTCCAAAGAAACATCTGCAGCGCCGCCGCCATCGCCGACAAGTTTCGGGGGACAGAAGTCTCTGTTCCGGCACCCTGCCGGGACGGGGAAGTGCCCCCGGAGCCATCTCCATCGACTCCACCACCATGTTCATCGCCGTTGCTGACTCCCATGATGAGGAGGGAGTAGTTCTCCCTCGGGGCTGATGATATGGCTAAGGTAGTCCGATCTTTCGATGAGATAGGGATACGTCGATTCTGGTGGAGTTCGACCTTGGCGATCCGACTTCCACGTACTAGTACGCAGCGCCAATGCAATCGCTAAACCAATCTCCGGGAGTTACCGATCCTGCAGCAGCACGATCAGCCTGACCAATCGGTCTAGTTCTACCTGCGATCGAGGAACAAGTAAGAACCAAAGATGCAATCACGAAATTGCGGATGAAGTATGAGCTTTATTGAAAAGGTGGGATTCCGTAAGCGGTCTTGATCTGGTCGTTGGACACAGACCGAGTACACGAAGTTGCAGCAGTTGGCTAACTTTTAACTAAACAAAATCCGAGTCTAAAGGACGACCTAACGGGGGTATATAAGGAGAGGTGTGGGATTTCGTCCAGCCATGGGGTGGCGGCCGAATCCTACCCTAGGAAGGCTTTCCTCCTTAGATACGGACTCTAAAACTGCCTATTAAAAGGTATCTCGAAAATACATGGGCCTGGCCCAAAAACGAGGTGGCGCAGCACCTATGAAAAGCCTTGGACGAAATTCATTAATTGATATCTTCTAAACTTCGTCCAAGCCTTCAAGCATCTTTATGGTGGCTTCAAATCATGGTAGTCTCCATTGGTAGCGACATCATCTCCGTTGGTTGCACTCCTGCTGCCATCTCCTCCAACGTACATGCTCCATAGCTTGTCCCTCTCATCCATGCTTGGTCCATCATTCCTAAGAGAGACAAACACATTTGATTTAGGCAGCATCATATTCTCATGAATATTAGGACTAGCTTGTAAGAACGAAAGTACCTGTTGATTAAGTTGACGTGCACGAGCTCTAGTCATAGGTCCTTGTAATGTAGGTGGTGTAGTAGTGGCGGTTGCATCTATAGCAGGGATGTCCTCATCAGCTGAGGGCCGTACCGGTAGCCATGTGGTCTATATCTCTCTCTCCCATGATGTGATCTATATGTGATCATGAGCTTTGCAATCTAGATGTTGGTATGTTACTCAAGTGGGCTTTATTTATGTGATCTCCGGAGACTCCTTGTCCCACGTGTGTAAAGGTGACAGTGTGTGCACCGTGTGGGTCTTTAGGCTATATTTCACAAGATACTTGTTCACTGATTTATTATTTGAGTTGGATGTCTCTATGAAATTGTGGTGTGTTAGTACCTCCTATGAATGCTCATAGTCCAGTGTGGGGTATTCATTAGTACTTGGGAATATATGTTTGAGGCGTGCTTTTGCATTCCTACACAATGAATTAGTGTTCGTTATCCAGTCGGAGAATACTTCGGAGTAGTATATTGAAGTGCTTATATTTATATTCAATTATGATTGCATTGTTGAGAGTGATCACTGGTGAAAGTATGATCCCTAGGCCTTGTTTCTAAGCATTGAAACACCGTTTACAACAAGTTCTGCTACATGTTTGCTTGCTGCCATTTTTATTTCAGATTGCAATTACTACTTATAATCATCCATATTACTTGTATTTCACTATCTCTTCGCCGAACTAGTGCACCTATACATCTGACAAGTGTATTGGGTGTGTTGGGGACACAAGAGACTTTTTGTATTGTGATTGCAGGGTTGCTTGAGAGGGATACCTTTGACCTCTACCTCCCTGAGTTCGATAAACCTTGGGTGATTCACTTAAGGGAAACTTGCTGCTGTTCTACAAACCTCTGCTCTTGGAGGCCCAACACTATCTACAAGAATAGAAGCGTGTGTAGACATCAATCGCCTCCTAGCGTCGCATCTGTGCACGGCCGTGCCGGCGGTCACCGCCGCGCTCGCGCCGGTCTCGGCATCGTCCCGGGGTCAAACCGACCCGTGGGCCGCCGTGCCAGCGTGGCAGCCACCGTGGCGCCTGGACCCAGCCGTCAGTGGCTGTGGCTAGCCACTGGCCGGTGGAAAACGGTTCGGCCTGCTTTTCTGAAATTAATTAAATAGACAGAATTTGAATTATACTTTGAAATCCAATATCTTTTGAACCACAAATCAGAAAAATGCACACAATATGTCAAAATGCTCAGAAAAATCATATCTATCTGGTAGTGTCATTTCCATGATCAACTAAAATTATTATATTGCCTTTAATTAATGAATACTAAAATGGCAGAATTAATTAAATATTTAGCAAATTCATAACTTGAGAATTACTTATCCAAAAATTATGAATGAGGTATCAAAATGTTCAGTAAACAATGAACTATAAGTTTATGTCATTTTAGAGAGTTGTAGAATTAATTTTGGTGATGTTTATTAAAATTAAATAAAATGGCAGATTTAAATCAATAATTGGAAATATCATAACTTGGTAAATATTGATCTAAAAATGGAAAATGATATACCAAAATGATCAGCAACTCAAGGGTTGTTTAACTATGTTAAGAACACAGCATGAAACCAATTTTTACTTTGATGTCATTTTTTGAATTGATTAAAATGATTAAAATTGGATAACCGTTTAAATCACCATTACTTCATCGTTAATCGAAAAATTGCAAACGAAGTATCAAAATGATCAGGAGAACAATGCCTACCTAGTAATGTCATTTTCATGCATGTAGAACTCATATTCCAGTACTGTACATTTTGGGCAAATGTTTAATTCACTAAATTAAATATGGAGTTTTAACCCGTTAATTGCGATATTTATTTTCGGGGCTCCATTTAAATTATACGTCGTGCCCAAGACCATTTCAGTGCATAATTTGACCATCTCATCATGAGTGTGCATTGCACCTTGTATTCGAGTTACTTATTTCATTTCCTGTTATTGTTTGTGTTTCGGTAGATTCCGGAGTTGAGGTTCCACCACAATACCTCGACGACTCGCGCGACCAGCACTATCAGCAAGGCAAGAGATAACCTAACCTTCTTGGCATCTGGCATCCTAGTGTTTTATAAACTTATTTTATCCACCATAATATTGCATTCGATTCTATGTCAATCTTGGTCAATACCTAGAGTATCCTATGAATGCATGTTTTCCCCTGAACCAGTCCATGTTTCCCTACCTATGAACCATAGGTTTGAAGTGTTGGACTGAGACAAAGATATAATTGCTGTTTATATATGCTTAGCTATGCTTATCCATGCTTAGTCGTATGCTATTCATGTCCGTTGATTAAATTCCATAATGATGTTGTTGATGGAATGTTTCATTCTGGCCCCTAGGTGCGAGTTCTTTAAAATGCTAAGAAGTCTTGGATGGGTTGCCATCGGGGATGGTGTTTTGTCTCATTCTGGCCCCTAGGTGCGAGTTCTTTACCTCTTGAACCAAGACGAGCGTGCTTCCAACGGTGGGGACATATGGAATCCTCGTTAACTGAATAACTTGTGCGGGCGTATCCAAGGCTCCTCTAGATTTGCACTTTCCATTTGCGTGTGCATTGCAGGTGGATGCCGGTGCGAAGAAGGTGTGTGTGTGGTGGTGTTTAGGATGTGGCGATGGGGGCAGGGGCTGAAATAGGCTGGGAAAACTTGCCCTGTCGCCACTGATGATCCTTGGATAGTCTCACGCGAGGTAAAGGTTTAACTGCGCCCACTTGCTAGCTTTCCCCAGAAGAGAGCCAATTAGGCGAGCCGGACGGTACCGGTGGGTAAAATAGTACACCCCTGCAGGGTTAAATCTTTTCGAAAAGCCGTGTCCGCGGTTATGGACGACTTGGGAATAGACGATAAGATCATAGAGAACCTTAACTTAACTGATATGGCAGCTAGAGGTTGCATAATCAACGTGTGATAAAGGTTCATTTCCTCGAGGGTGATTCGAGGAAGTGCCTTGGTGGTGACGAGTGATAATTCTTGTTACAAGTAGGTTCGATGAGAACCCAAGGAAAAAGTTACTCTCTTATCCCTTTTATGAAAAATCTTCTGAGTAGTCGAGGCCATTGGTCAGTTAGGTCCTTTTAAATGAAAACTAGCTTTTTGCAAAATAACTAGTATACAGCTTTAGAGCCTCCGTCATCATTGGGCCTATATCGCCCTACTAAACTTGCGAGTACGTCGTACTCAGTCTCTCTTTGCTGCTTATTAATTTGTTTCAGAGGAGGACGACACCGAGCAGATAGGTGGGTTCTTCGTGGACATCGACGAGTAGTCTGGGGTTTCCCAGGTGGCAGCTTGGGACGTCGGAACAAGCTGGTTGTGTTATGTTTATCTGTAGGCCTCTTAGGCCCTATTTTGGATCTTGTTGTTAGACAACACTACTTCGCTTCCGCTTGATGTGATGATGGGTCTGTGAACCCTGGGGTGCTATTTGTATCTTTCTCATATATGAGTTGCTATATGAACTTTTGTGTCGTAGAGTCTGTGATGTGTCAGTTGTTCCACAAGTCTTGATCTCTTTATTATACATTGATAGCTATGCCAGTGTTTATGGCATGATCGGAGTGTTGCGTGGGAGCGGTAATCCCATGCCCTTCGGTTGTGTAGCATAGCCTGTGGGTTACATAGCCTCTCTGTATAATTCCGGGGTTGGGGCGTTACAAGTTGGTATCAGATCAGGACTGCCTGTAGGAAACCCTTTCTATTGGTCGATGTCGAGTCTAGTTGAAAATTATTTATAACCTAAAAATGAGTTGTGAAAACCTTCTTAGGATTCTTTTTACTCCTCATCCAACTCGCTCTACTCTGATTCTTACCTCTATTCTTTTTAAGCTTGGTGTCAAGTTTAGGTTCTCAGGGTTTGGGTTTCTACCGTCCAGTGTTGGTCTTGAGTCCGTCGTATCTGTTAGATATCGCCGCGATGACGTGATGTCACCGTGGTTGCCTAAATCTGTTTTTAGTTTTAGTGTCATCTTAAATCGCTATATCTGGAGGAACTCTATTTATCTGTCCTAACAGTCGGAGTTGGTTACTAACTATGTCGTTGTTCCAAATCTTCAGAATGGCTCCTACCCGTCGTGGGGAACAAAGCAATCCTGATGCACCGCTGCCACCCTCAATGGCGGAGGTCCTGATGGCCATTGAGAAAAACCGCCTGCGCAACGAGCGTCTGCTCGAGCAGCTGGTGCAGCAAGGGACAAGGAGGAACACGGACTGCAACACTCTCACGGAGTTCTTGCGCTCCCAACCTCCTACCTTTACTGCAGCTAAAGAGCCACTGGACGCTGATGATTGGCTCCGGGCTCTCGAGCGCAAGTTTGCCGCTCTGCATGTTCCGGTGGCGGAACAAGTCAACTTCGCCACCTACCTGCTGAATGGAGCCGCCGGCTCCTGGTGGGAGAGCCATGTGTTGATGTTCGACGCTGGCCATGTCTTCACCTGGGCGGAGTTCCGCACCGCCTTCCGTGCGGCGTACATCCCCAATCCTTTCATGGACCTCAAGAGGAGGGAGTTCCTGGACTTGACCCAGGGACGCATGGACATCCAATCCTATGGGCGAGAGTTCAACCACCTCTCCCGTTACGCCCCTCGGGACGTGACCAACGATGAGGACAAACAGTACCTATTCCGCAAGGGGCTCGCACCTCGGCTCCGCTACGAGCTCCTGCCCTTCAAGTTCCAGTCCTACCAGGAGCTCTACAACCAGGCTCTCACTATGGAGCAGGGTAGGAAGGAGCTGCAGTCATCTAAGAGGCCAGCTCCCGTGGACAACCAGAGCTCCTCTTCCTCTGAGGGCAAGAAGCGCAGGGTCTTTGTGCCCTTCAGCGTTGTGCCTCGTGCGCCCTTCGCGCCAAGGCCTTCAGGGTTCAGGCCACCTCCGCCTCGCCCAACTACCTCGACCTTGGGTGCGGCTGGAAGTGGTTTCCGCCTGCAGCTGCCTCCACCACCGAGGCCCACTTGCTTCAGCTGTGGCCAGCCGGGGCACTACTCCAGAGAGTGTCCCCAGAAGGCACCGGCTACTGCAGCACCTGCACTAGCTCCCCCTACACCAGCAGCCAAGGCTACGACTGTCAGCGGTGGTCGTCTGAACCACGTCTCGGCTGAAGGAGTTGAAGAGGACCCCGGAGTTCTCATGGGTACGCTTCGAATCAATGATTACCCAGCTTCAGTTTTGTTTGATTCTGGAGCATCGCATTCATTCATATCCATAGCTTTTGCACACAACCATCAAATACCATTTGAGAACATGGACCCCTCTTTAGTGGTCAAAACACTAGGCTCTAGTTGGCACACTAACTGGAACGCTCCCGAGGTTAAGGTTTCCATAGGATCAATCCCATTCTCGTTCTTGTTGATAGCCCTGAAGTCAGATGGTATAGATGTTATTCTGGCTATGGATTGGCTAGTCAAATATCAGGCCAGTTTGGATTGTGCTGCCAAAACTGTCACAGTGACCCGCCCAAGCAACGGAATAGTGCGCTACTGGTCCCCTACATCCGCAGCTCAATCCGCTGCTACTCCTCTCTCTCCGGAGATCATCCTATGCTTCATGGAAGGAACTACCCCACCTGAAATGCATGAGGTAGCAGTGGTGTGTGACTTTCCCGGAGGAATTGCCTGGCATGCCACCTAATCGAAGTGTGGAGTTTGTCATTGAATTGGTTCCGGGAACGGCTCCAATTTCCAAAAGGCCCTACCGCATGCCAGCGGAAGAGCCGACTGAGCTAAAGAAACAAATCGATGAGTTGTTGGAGAAGGAATTCATCCGGCCTAGTAGCTCCCCTTGGGGCTGCCCGGTCATCTTTGTCAAGAAGAGGGATTCAAATGTCCCTCGTCTGGTTGTTGATTACCGCCCTCTGAATACGGTAACCATCAAGAACAAGTATCCTATTCCCCGAATAACTGACCTATTCGATCAACTAGCTGGTGCAACTGTATTCTCCAAGATGGATCTGAGGTCAGGCTACCATCAGATCAAGATCAGAAAGGAGGATATTTCGAAGACGGCTTTCACTACTCGTTATGGGTTGTATGAGTACACCGTCATGTCCTTTGGCCTCACCAATGCTCCTGCTACATTCATGAGGCTTATGAACTCCATCTTCCACGAGTACCTTGACAAGTTCGTCATAATTTACATTGATGACATCTTTGTCTACTCCAAAATCGAAGAAGAACATGCTGAGCATCTTCGGCTCGTTTTGACAAAACTTTGAGATCATCGCCTCTATGCCAAGTTCTCCAAGTGTGAGTTTTGGCTAAACGAGCTCATTTTCCTAGGTCATGTGGTGTCAGCTGCTGGAGTAGCGGTGATACCAAACAAGATTCAGGCAATCCTGGATTGGCCTACTCCCAGGTCCGTCAAGGACATCCGTAGCTTCGTTGGGTTGGCAGGTTATTACCGTTGATTCATCGAGGGCTTTTCCAAGATAGCCAAGGCACTGACAGACCTCCTCAAGAAAAACAAACAGTTTGTGTGGTTAGACAAAGCTGAAGAGAGCTTCCAAACTCTCAATGTCAAGCTCACGACCACCCCTGTGCTTGTCCCGCCTGACACAGACAAGGACTTTGTTGTCTACTGTGATGCATCACTCCAAGGTTTGGGCTGTGTGTTAATGCAAGAAGGCCATGTGGTCGCCTATGCATCTCGTCAACTCAAGCCGCATGAACAAAACTATCCAACTCATGATCTAGAGCTTGCTGTCGTGGTTCATGCTCTGAAGCAATGGAGGCCCTACCTGTTGGGCAACCGTTGCAAGATCTTTTCTGATCATCAAAGTCTGAAATATCTCTTCACCCAGCCGGATCTGAATCTGAGACAGAGAAGATGGTTGGAATTAATCAAGGACTATGATGTGACCCTCAACAATCAGCCCGGCAAGGCCAACGTCGTGCCAGATGCTCTGAGTCGCAAGGCTTATTGCAACACTCTGATGGTTGAAAAAGCTCAACCCGCTCTTCATGAGGAGTTTGCCCGACTGAATCTGGAGATTGTTAGCTCCGGATATCTAGCAAATATAGAGATCAAATCCACTCTTGAGGATGAAATCAAGGCTGCCCAGCAACATGATGATGGCATCCGCAAGATCAAAAAGAATATTGCAAGTGGGAAGGCCAAGTGTTTCTCCGTTGATGATTCCGGTGTTGTCTATTTTGGGAACCGTCTTGTGGTGCCCAAGAGGGGAAATACCAAGGACTTGATATTCCAAGAAGCCCATGAATCTCCCATATCCATCCATCCTGGTAGCACCAAAATGTACCAAGACCTTCGCCCCAAATTCTGGTGGACTCGCATGAAGCGGGAAATTGCCAAATATGTAGCTGAATGCGACGTCTGTCGCCGAGTGATGGCTAAACATCAACGGCCAGCTGGTACCCTTCGCCCCATAGCCATTTCCGAGTGGAAATGGGATGAAGTAGGCATGGATTTCATCACTGGTTTTCCAAAGTCGCAAAAGGGCAACAATGCCATCTGGGTCATCATCGACCGTTTGTCCAAGGTCGCCCACTTCCTCCCGGTCCATGACGATATTCGAGCAAGCCAACTAGCTGACTTGTATATGGCCCGGATTGTTCCTTTGCATGGGGTTCCTTTGCGGATCATCTCCGACTGTGTAAGTCTGTTTGTGTCCAAATTTTGGCAAAGTTTCCAAACGGCTCTCGGAACCCGCCTCAACTTCAGCACAACCTATCATCCTCAAACTGACGGTCAAACTGAAAGGGTGAACCAAGTTCTTGAAGACATGCTTCGGGCGTGTGTCATCTCCTTCGGGAAGGGTTGGGAAAAGTACCTCCCTCTCGCCGAGTTCTCCTACAACAACAGCTACCAAGCCAGTTTGTAAATGGCTCCCTTTGAGGTTCTTTATGGGAGAAAATGCCGAACTCCTCTAAATTGGTCTGAAACCGGAGAGAGGCCACTCTTCGGTCCTGATGTAATCAATGAGGCCGAGGAGAAAGTCCGTATCATTCGGGATAATCTCAAGGCTGCTCAATCCTGGTAGAAAAGCTACTATGACAAGCATCATCAAGAGGTTCACTACGAAATTGGTGATAAAGCCTATCTTCGAGTCTCTCTCCTCCGAGGCGTTCATCGCTTCGAGATCAAGTGCAAATTGGCACCTCGCTATGTTGGACCTTTCACCGTCCTAGCCAAGCGAGGAGATCTCTCCTATCAACTCGAGCTACCCTCCAACTTCCCGGATGTGCATGATGTGTTTCATGTCTCCCAACTCCGGCGTTGTTTCAAGGATCCTATCCGTGGGGTGGATCATGAGGTGTGGGATATCCAAGAGGATTTGACCTACCGCGAGCATCCTATCCGCATCTTGGATGAAGCGGAAAGGAAAACCCGCAACAAGACCATCAAATTCCTCAAAATCCAATGGTCTAAACATTCTGAAGACGAAGCGACTTGGGAGCGAGAAACTAGTATTCGTCAGGAATATCCCGCCTTCTTTACTCAAGCCTAGAATCTCGGGACGAGATTCCTGTAAGGGGGGTAGATTTGTAACAGCCCCAGTTTGGTACCCTAAAATATGGGCCAAATTTTCACTTTTTGCTTTGCAACATTGCATCCATATTTAAATTGCTCAACATGAAATAATGTTAAAGCAACAATTGATAAATCAATGATGGTGAATATTATTGGACAAACCAAATCCAAATTGAGCTTGCATATTTGTCCAGGAAGTTCTAATACATTCAAATATGTTTGTTGCAAAAATTAAAGCAATTGATAACTCAAATAATTAAATAAAGCCAAAATGAAAGTGAGCAATTCTAAAATAATTAACACATGAAATCTTTTTCAAATGGGCTGAAAATTTTATGGCAGGTTCCAAATATATTATCTTGGCTCTGTGAATTTTTCCAGAATTTTAGAAAATATTTAAAGGCCTCAAATTAAATCCTAAAATGGCTGCTCGACTAAGTTGTAATTAAATTATTTGAGCCAGGGTTTTTTTTTGTAAAACCACCTTCTTCCCTGTGGCGACAGCGGCGCCACTGTTGCCATGCCGCCGACACTCGCGTCCCCGCACGTCGCGCTCCGGTACCCCCCTCGCGCCCAGGCCCCCCATGGAGGATAAGAAGCCCTCCCGCGACGCCCTGCTCTCCCTCCCCCTCTTTTTCCCCCATTGCAGAAACCCTAAACCTAACGGCGCCATGGCCGTGACCTAGCTGCGATGCCGCCGCCCACCGCCATCGACTCCGGCCGCCCGAAGCAGATCGAAGCACACCATCGACACCGCCTCGTCGCGCAGAGCTCGCCCATAGTCTCCGTTAGGGCTAGATCGCCTCCTTGCGTTGCATCTGTGCACGGCCGTGCCGGCGGTCACCGCCGCGCTCGCGCCGGTCTCGATATCGTCCCGGGGTCAAACCGACCCGTGGGCCGCCGTGCCAGCGTGGCAGCCACCGTGGCACCTGGACCCAGCCGTCAGTGGCTGTGGCTAGCCACTGGCCGGTGGAAAACGGTTCGGCCTGCTTTTCTGAAATTAATTAAATAGACAGAATTTGAATTATACTTTGAAATCCAATATCTTTTGAACCACAAATCAGAAAAATGCACACAATATGTCAAAATGCTCAGAAAAATCATATCTATCTGGTAGTGTCATTTCCATGATCAACTAAAATTATTATATTGCCTTTAATTAATGAATACTAAAATGGCAGAATTAATTAAATATTTAGCAAATTCATAACTTGAGAATTACTTATCCGAAAATTATGAATGAGGTATCAAAATGTTCAGTAAACAATGAACTATAAGTTTATGTCATTTTAGAGAGTTGTAGAATTAATTTTGGTGCTGTTTATTAAAATTAAATAAAATGGCAGATTTAAATCAATAATTGGAAATATCATAACTTGGTAAATATTGATCCAAAAATGGAAAATGATATACCAAAATGATCAGCAACTCAAGGGTTGTTTAACTATGTTAAGATCACAGCATGAAACCAATTTTTACTTTGATGTCATTTTTCGAATTGATTAAAATGGTTAAAATTGGATAACCGTTTAAATCACCATTTCTTCATCGTTAATCGAAAAATTGCAAACGAAGTATCAAAATGATCAGGAGAACAATGCCTACCTAGTAATGTAATTTTCATGCATGTAGAACTCATATTCTAGTACTGTACATTTTGGGCAAATGTTTAATTCACTAAATTAAATATGGAGTTTTAACCCGTTAATTGCGATATTTATTTTCGGGGCTCCATTTAAATTATAGGTCGTGCCCAAGACCATTTCAGTGCATAATTTGACCATCTCATCATGAGTGTGCATTGCACCTTTTATTCGTGTTATTTATTTCGTTTCCTGTTATTGTTTGTGTTTCGGTAGATTCTGGAGTCGAGGTTCCACCACAATACCTCGACGACTCGAGCGACCAGCACTATCAGCAAGGCAAGAGATAACCTAACCTTCTTGGCATCTAGCATCCTAGTGTTTTATAAACTTATTTTATCTACCATAATATTGCATTCGATTCTATGTCAATCTTGGTCAATACTAGAGTATCCTATGAATGCATGTTTTCCCCCGAACCAGTCCATGTTTCCCTACCTATGAACCATAGGTTTGAAGTGTTGGCCTGAGACAAAGATATAATTGCTGTTTATATATGCTTAGCTATGCTTAGCCATGCTTAGTCGTATGCTATTCATGTCCGTTGATTAAATTCCATAATGATGCTGTTGATGGAATGTTTCGGGCATGGTGGTTACTTGTGGTGCTTAATTAAAATGCTAAGAAGGCTTGGATGGGTTGCCATCGGGGATGGTGTTTTGTCTCATTCTGGCCCCTAGGTGCGAGTTATTTACCTCTTGAACCAAGACGAGTGTGCTTCCAATGGTGGGGACATATGGAATCCTCTTTAACTGAATAACTTGTGCGGGCGTATCCAAGGCTCCTCTAGATTTGCGCTTTCCATTTGCGTGTGCGTTGCAGGTGGATGCTGGCGTGAAGAAGGGGTGTGTGTGGTGGTGTTTAGGATGTGGCGATGGGGGCAGGGGCTGAAATAGGTTGGGAAAATTTGCCCTGTCGCCATTGATGATCCTTGGATAGTCTCACGCGAGGTAAAGGTTTAACCGCGCCCACTTGCCAGCTTTCCCCGGAAGAGAGCTAATTAGGCGTGCCGGACGGTACTGGTGGGTAAAATAGTACACCCCTGCAGGGTTAAATCTTTTCGAAAAGCCGTGTCCGCGGTTATGGACGACTTGGGAATAGACGATAAGATCATAGAGAACCTTAACTTAATTGATATGGCAGCTAGAGGTTGCATAATCAACGTGTGATAAAGGTTCATTTCCTCGAGGGTGATTCGAGGAAGTGCCTTGGTGGTGACGAGTGATGATTCTGGTTACAAGTAGGTTCGATGAGAACCGAAGGAAAAAGTTACTCTCTTATCCCTTTTATGAAAAATCTTCTGAGTAGTCGAGGCCATGGGTCAGTTAGGTCCTTTTAAATGAAAACTGGCTTTTTGCAAAATAACTAGTATACAGCTTTAGAGCCTCTGTCATCATTGGGCCTATATCGCCCTACTAAACTTGCGAGTACGTCGTACTCAGTCTCTCTTTGCTGCTTATTAATTTGTTTCAGAGGAGGACGACACTGAGCAGATAGGTGGGTTCTTCATGGACATCGACGAGTAGTCTGGGGTTTCCCAGGTGGCAGCTTGGGACGTCGGAACAAGCTGGCTGGGTTATGTTTATCTGTAGGCCTCTTAGGCCCTATTTTGGATCTTGTTATTAGACAACACTACTTCGCTTGGGGTGAACCCTGGGGTGTGAACCCTGGGGTGCTATTTGTATCTTTCTCATATATGAGTTGCTATATGAACTTTTGTGTCGTAGAGTCTGTGATGTGCCAGTTGTTCCACAAGTCTTGATCTCTTTATTATACATTGATAGCTATGCCAGTGTTTATGGCATGATCAGAGTGTTGCGTGGGAGCGGTAATCCCATGCCCTTCGGTTGTGTAGCATAGCCTGTGGGTTACATAGCCTCTCTGTATATTTCCGGGGTCGGGGTGTTACACCCTCCGGGGCCCCCTCGACCCGGAAGCAGGTCTGGAGCTCCCAGGACCCCGACGCCCGGCAGGAGGCCAGGCTTACCCCGGGAACCAACCTCCAGTGCGCTAAGAGGATAAGCTTGCCAGCCCTGGCTGGAAGCTCCTAGAAGACTTGGGCGCCAAGAAGATGGAGGCGCCAAAGGGGTCAGAGGTGGAAAAGCTGTCAGCCTCTGTCCGCCCTCCCTGGAAAAGGTGGGCGACCTCACCTACCCCCTCTGAGAAGAATACTTGGACGAGAGGAGGCCACGTCGCCTCCTAAGGAGAACCCAGAGGGGTTTTCCCGCCAAACCCCCTCCGGCCCCAAGGGTGCACCTGTGGTATCCCCTTAGCCTATAAAAGGAGGACCAAGACACCCAAGGGGAAGGGGGGTGGAGACAAGTTAAGGGACAAGTGGGAAGGGGACAAGTTCGGGAAGGCTAGGCTAGGTAGTGCACAAGTCCAAGAGTAGCTTAGGCGAGAGGTGATCTCCTCCGGGCCAGGATCTGCTCGTCTTCAACCTCTAGCCAACACATCCCGGGTTCTCACCCGCGATCACCATTGTAAAGCTACACCATGATACACCTCTCAATGCAGACATGCAGGAGTAGGGCTGTTAGCCTCCGGGCGGCCTGAACCTGGGTAAACTCCTTGTGTCTCTGTGATGCTTGCTAGTACGTAGATCTCGAGCGTAGACGAAGCCCCCGGGCGGAAGACGTCACTCAGCCTCCTTTGCGCCCCATACCGAACCTAAAAGGGGGTATCCTTTACTCCCAGTGTCCGTGATCCAAGACACGACACAACCACTGCAATTCGGCAATTTGACACCGCATCAGCTTCCCCACCCATTCTGCACCACACAACTCGTTCAAACAAATGCCTTCCCACCACCAAACACCACAACTTCTGTTCCGATCATGACCACAATTCCAATTTCGTCCCCCTTCCACATAACTCAACACACCAACCCAATGAGCCAACCACAGTACTACAATCCACCAAATCCCCAACCTTTCCCAACCCAACAAGGCCAAACCAGCCAAATTCCACCTATTTCCCCACCATATGTGCCCTACTACCACCCACCCTTCCAAACGCAACAGCAACTGAACCACTACCCAACCTATCAACCAACATATCCACCAAATCCTTACCAACTCACTCCATAAATACACCAACATGACTACTGATGAGGACATCCCTACTGTAGATGCAACCGCAGCTACTACACCATCTCCATTACAAGGTCCTATCACTAGAGCTCGTGCACGACAACTTAATCAACAGGTACTTTTGTTTTTACAAGCTACTCCTAATATACATGAGAATATGATGCTGCCTAAATTAGATGTGTTTTTCTCTCTTAGGAATGATGGACCAAGCATGGATGCGAGGGACAAGCTATGGAGCATGTACGTGCAAGGAGATGGCAGCAAGAGTGCTCATGATGGAGATGATTATACCACCAATGGAGAAATATGATGATTGAAGACTTGGACGAAATATTCATGCCTATACTTCATATTTTCGTCCATAGTCCCATATGGTGCTGCGCCACCTTTATTTATGGGCCAGGGCCCATGTAAATTCGAGTCAGACTTTTTAGTGCGTTTTTAGAGTCCGTATGGAGGAAGTAAAGTCCACTTAGGGTTGGATTCGGCCACCATCCCTTGGTTGGCCGAAATCCCTTTCTCTCCTCCTTATATACCCCCCTTAGGTCATCGTTTAGACTTGGATTTTGTTTAGTTAAAAAGAACTCAGCTTTTGCTAGTCTTCGCCATAGGCACGAGTGTCGGCTAGACCTCCTGTACTACGCACTTGCAAGATCCCACCTTCATCAATAAAGTTCCTCTTCCATCCGCAATTCTTGATTGCATTATTGGTTCTTACTTGTTTCTCAATTGCAGGAAGAACTAGATCTTTTAGATCAGGCCGATCGTGCTTTCGCAGGATTGGTAACTCCCGGAGATTGGTTTAGCGATTGCATTGGCGCTGCGTACGTGTGCGTAGAAGTCGGATCGCCAAGGTCGAACTCCACCAAAATCGACTTATCACATCTCATCGAAAGATCGGACTACCTTTGCCCTATCAAGTGGTATCAGATTTCAAGTTGATCGGTGAGATTTACAGTTTTACTAGTGTAGATTGCATCTGTTTTATTCATACCTACAGTCCACGAAAAAGCCAAAAAAATATTAGTGTTAGATCATCCCGTCCTAAAACCAGTCCAGGCCTGTTGCATAATCTTTTCAGTGTATTGCATCGTTGAGTCTTCGTCTGCATCGTTGTGTCGAGTTGCTGGCCTTAGTGTCTAGTCCCTTAGAGTATTCGAGTTCGAATCACATCTAGTCATCGCTGCCGCCGCACCATCTTCCACGCTTGCAAATCACCGCCTTCCTTCCACCAGTACTTCCGCCGCCACTACCAACATCCACCACTACTCTCCGCCGCCAAACTCCCCTCCACAGCTACTCTATCACACCACCGCCACGCCGATATACCCTCTCGCCGCCACATCCGTTGTTGTGCCACCATACCAAGTAGGGTTAGGGTTTTGGAGATTCGTTTTCAGTTTGTTTCCTTATCCGCCAAGTATACTGATGAGGACATCCCTGCTATAGATGCAACCGCCATTACTACACCACCTACATTACAAGGACCTATGACTAGAGCTCGTGCACGTAAACTTAATCAACAGGTACTTTCGTTCTTACAAGCTAGTCCTAATATTCATGAGAATATGATGCTGCCTAAATCAAATGTGTTTGTCTCTCTTAGGAATGATGGACCAAGCATGGATGAGAGGGACAAGCTATGGAGCATGTACGTTGGAGGAGATGGCAGCAGGAGTGCAACCAACGGAGATGATGTCGCTACCAATGGAGACTACCGTGAATTGAAGCCACCATAAAGATGCTTGAAGGCTTGGACGAATTTTAGAAGATATCAATTAATGAATTTCGTCCAAGGCTTTTCATAGGTGCTGCGCCACCTCGTTTTTGGGCCAGGCCCATGTATTTTCGAGATACCTTTTAATAGGCAGTTTTAGAGTCCGTATCTAAGGAGGAAAGCCTTCCTAGGGTAGGATTCGGCCGCCACCCCATGGCTGGACGAAATCCCACACCTCTCCTCCTTAAATACCCCCGTTAGGTCATCCTTTAGACTCGGATTTTGTTTAGTTAAAAGACTGCCTAGCGAACCGCTGCATCTTCGTGTACTCGATTAGTGCTCAACAGCCTGATCAAGACCGCTTACGAAATCCCACCTTTTGCAATAAAGCTCATACTTCATCCGCAATATCGTGATTGCATCTTTGGTTCTTACTTGTTCCTCGATCGCATGTAGAACTAGACCGATTGGTCAGGCTGATCGTGCTGCTGCAGGATCGGTAACTCCCGGAGATTGGTTTAGCGATTGCATTGGCGCTGCGTACTTGTACGTGGAAGTCGGATCGCCAAGGTCGAACTCCACCAGAATCGACGTATCTCTATCTCATCGAAAGATCGGACTACCTTAGCCATATCAAGTGGTATCAGATTTCAGGTTGATCGGTGAGATTTACAGTTTTACTAGTGTAGATTGCATCTGTTTTCTTCATACCTACAGTCCACGAAAAAGCCAAAAAAATATTAGTGTTAGATCATCCCGTCCTAAAACCAGTCCAGGCCTGTTGCATAATCTTTTCAGTGTATTGCATCGTTGAGTCTTCGTCTGCATCGTTGTGTCGAGTTGCTGGCCTTAGTGTCTAGTCCCTTAGAGTATTCGAGTTCGAATCACATCTAGTCATCGCTGCCGCCGCACCATCTTCCACGCTTGCAAATCACCGCCTTCCTTCCACCAGTACTTCCGCCGCCACTACCAACATCCACCACTACTCTCCGCCGCCAAACTCCCCTCCACAGCTACTCTATCACACCACCGCCACGCCGATATACCCTCTCGCCGCCACATCCGTTGTTGTGCCACCATACCAAGTAGGGTTAGGGTTTTGGAGATTCGTTTTCAGTTTGTTTCCTTATCCGCCAAGTATACTGATGAGGACATCCCTGCTATAGATGCAACCGCCATTACTACACCACCTACATTACAAGGACCTATGACTAGAGCTCGTGCACGTAAACTTAATCAACAGGTACTTTCGTTCTTACAAGCTAGTCCTAATATTCATGAGAATATGATGCTGCCTAAATCAAATGTGTTTGTCTCTCTTAGGAATGATGGACCAAGCATGGATGAGAGGGACAAGCTATGGAGCATGTACGTTGGAGGAGATGGCAGCAGGAGTGCAACCAACGGAGATGATGTAGCTACCAATGGAGACTACCGTGAATTGAAGCCACCATAAAGATGCTTGAAGGCTTGGACGAATTTTAGAAGATATCAATTAATGAATTTCGTCCAAGGCTTTTCATAGGTGCTGCGCCACCTCGTTTTTGGGCCAGGCCCATGTATTTTCGAGATACCTTTTAATAGGCAGTTTTAGAGTCCGTATCTAAGGAGGAAAGCCTTCCTAGGGTAGGATTCGGCCGCCACCCCATGGCTGGACGAAATCCCACACCTCTCCTCCTTAAATACCCCCGTTAGGTCATCCTTTAGACTCGGATTTTGTTTAGTTAAAAGACTGCCTAGCGAACCGCTGCATCTTCGTGTACTCGATTAGTGCTCAACAGCCTGATCAAGACCGCTTACGAAATCCCACCTTTTGCAATAAAGCTCATACTTCATCCGCAATATCGTGATTGCATCTTTGGTTCTTACTTGTTCCTCGATCGCATGTAGAACTAGACCGATTGGTCAGGCTGATCGTGCTGCTGCAGGATCGGTAACTCCCGGAGATTGGTTTAGCGATTGCATTGGCGCTGCGTACTTGTACGTGGAAGTCGGATCGCCAAGGTCGAACTCCACCAGAATCGACGTATCTCTATCTCATCGAAAGATCGGACTACCTTAGCCATATCAAGTGGTATCAGATTTCAGGTTGATCGGTGAGATTTACAGTTTTACTAGTGTAGATTGCATCTGTTTTCTTCATACCTACAGTCCACGAAAAAGCCAAAAAAAATATTAGGGTTAGATCATCCCGTCCTAAAACAAGTCCGGGCCTGTTGCATAATCTTTTCAGTGTATTGCATTGTTGAATCTTCGTCTGCATCGTCGTGTCAAAGTGCTGGTCGTAGCGTCTACTTCCTTTAGAGTTTCAAGTTCGTGTCACATCTAGTCACCGCCGCCGCACCTTTTGCACGTCGCAGTTCAACTTCCGCCACCACCTGTCCGCCACCACCATCCGCCACAACCTTCCGCCGCCAACACCGACCACCCCTACTCCATCGTACCCTCGCCCCCATACCCTCCTTCTTGCCGCCACACCCCTTGTTGCGCCGCCAGATCAATTAGGGTTAGGGTTTTGGGAGAGTACTTTTCCGCTTGTTTCCTTATCCGCCAATTCTACGTAACGACGTAGATTTCAACTCGGTTAATCCTTGCTCGCGTCGCCCCACTCATCCATAAAAAAAAATCAAAAAACAAATTTCGCACGCTTTTCAAAGCACTGCGTGATTTTTTGACAAGCCTAGCACGCTTTGCAGAGCAATTTCGAAAAGAAAATTTGAGCCTACCCTCGTTTTTCAGTATGGGGATTCTTTTGAGACAGTTGTCATTATAGTGATATTTTTGCGACTTTTTCGCGTTTTCAGCACGTCGCACGCTTCACAGAGCATACCATCTCACTTTCAGTGCATATTGTTATGGGTATCTTACTCACGTACCTGTTACTTTTCTGTGATCTTCACTTATATCTTGCTGCTGAGAGCTGTTTTTGTGTGGCCTCATTGTGCCGCGCCGTGACTTCATCGGTGCCCTCGGCTCGTGTCTCTAGTACGGTCTAGCCTAGGACCAGCACGGTACCGTCGTTGAGCATTGTTTCAACTTGCATTCCTGTTTTGATTATTGCTATACCATATATAAAGCCGTCCTAAAGCTCCACAGATTTCTCCTACAAGCTTTGTACCTCGCCTGGTGATCGCTTTGCCCAATCTTCGGAGTGCTGATCTTTGTGGTTGCCGTGACGCTCTCCTGCTTCGTAAGGAACTTGTAAGAGCTTTATATTTTGCTTAACGGATTGCGTGTTTTCTACCACACCCTAGTAGTCGATAGGAACATATACTTGTATTTGTTTCTTGTTTTCTACTAATCATGTCAGGGGACGAGAAGATCGAAATGACCAACAAGGAGCTGCAGGAGCACTTTGAGAAGATGGTTACGGACCATGCTTTGGACACCGAGGACCGGATCCGTGGTGCTATGGACAAGATCGATGGCTTGGAGGTTGCTTTCAATGCGAAGTTCGACGACGTCAACACCACCTTGGCTGAATTGTCCGGCAAGTTTGATCGCTTGTTGGGACAGTTGCAGCCACCCCGCATACCGCCTCCCGTGGTGCAAGGCGCCGCAGTTCCACGGGCAGGTCGTGTACCTCTCCAGGACCCTCAAGCTTCGGCAGCATCTGCTGCTGGCCATGTCGTCAATCCCGTCGAGCATGGTGACGGATACGCAGCGGACGCCGAATATCCACCGGGTCGTCCACATGTACATCCACGCAACCTTGCACACCGGCAGCAAGCGCAGGTATGTGAAGACGACCATGTTGCTAAACTGAAATTAGTTATTCCACCTTTTGAGGGTCGCTATAACCCTGATGCTTATCTTACATGGGAACTAGAAGTAGAACAACGTTTTGCATGTTTACAGTATCCCGAGGATAGACGTGTTTGTGCCGCCACTTGGGAATTTACTGGCTTTGCTTCTGTTTGGTGGTCTGAACATTGTCGTCTTTATCATGATAATATTCCTACTACTTGGACTGCTTTAAAAGATGCTATGCGTACTCGTTTTGTACCTCCTTATTATCAGCGTGAAATGTTACAAAAACTCACCCGTTTACAACAAGGTAAAAAATCTGTAAAAGAGTATTATCAAGAATGCAAACAGGTTTGATTCGTTGTGGTATTATTGAGGATAATGAAGCTATGTTTGCACGCTTTTTGGGTGGGTTGAATAGGGAGATTCAAACAATTCTTGAATATAAGGAGTACAATACTATCACCCGTTTATTTCATCTTGCTTGCAAAGCTGAACGTGAAGTGCAGGATCGTCAACCGCGGACAAGGCCTAATTTTTCTACAGGTCGTACGTCTTCATGGACGCCACGCCAACCGGAGGCCAGCTCCCGTGGTTCTGCACCTCCTCCTTCGACCAACAAGTCTAGCATGCCACCTTCACGCACACCGGCACCGAGTCCTCCATCAACATCTAATGGGCCAGCTCGGAGTTCGGTGTCCACGGGAAGAACAAGGGATGTGCAATGCCGCCGTTGTTGGGGATACGGTCACATCGAGAGAGAGTGCAAGACACAGCGTGTGATGATCGTGCGTGAAGATGGAGAGTATGATTCTGCAAGTGATTATGATGAAGAGACTCTCGCGCTTATTTCTGCACAACAAGAAGATAATGAAGATTCTGAGCAGGACATAGAGGTCATGGGCGCTGAGGATGCTGATAATTATAGGAGCTTGGTTGCACATCGCGCTTTGAGTGTGCAGCTTAGTCAAGAACAGAATCAGCGCCACAACTTGTTTCACACACGCGGTGTTGTGAAGGACCGTGCTATTCGAATCATCATTGATGGTGGAAGCTGCAATAATTTAGCAAGCATTGAGATGGTGGAGAAGCTTTCTCTCCCTACACGGCAGCACCCCCACCCATACCATATTCAATGGTTCGACAGCACAGGTAGACTAAAGGTAACACGAACTACACGTGTGCATTTTAATATTGGGACATATTCTGATTTTGTTGATTGTGATGTTGTGCCCATGCAAGCTTGTTCATTGTTACTTGGTAGACCATGGCAATATGATAAAGAATCTGTGCATAATGGTAGAACTAATCATTACACTCTTATGCATGATGGAAAGAAAATTGGTCTTAAACCTATGACTCCTGAACATATTTTGAAAGATGATCTTGCTAGAGCTAGTAGAGCAAAAAATCAGGAGAAACAAAAGAGTGAAAACCAGATTGTTGCTAATGAAGTGATGCCACATAAGAATACTACTAAATCTGGTTCCAAATTACCTAATGAAATTCGTTTGAAGCATCCAACTTTACTTGCTACCAAATCTGATATTTCTGACTTGGATGTGAATACTTCTGTTTGTTATGCAATCATATGCAAAGAGGTCCTGTTTTCTTTTGAGGATATGCCTTCCTCTTTGCCACCCGCTGTTGCTAACATTTTGCAGGAGTATGCGGACGTTTTTTGTAGCGGACCTGCACTTAGAAATATGGCAAGATCCCTGTGTATAGTGCTAGTCCCTGGATCGAATCGCTAGCACACACAGTTTACGATGAATACCTTAACATTGTATCAATTTATTACACGAATAATCCCGAATTTACAACTATCCATTACAACTTGCATAGCTCAAGGCTAGCCTTTACAGAGATCAGCACAGCGGAAATAAAATTAGCAATGAGTCTCCATCATCTTCATGTGCCACAGGCGAACATGTTGGTTGCAGACTCGAAACCCAAACGTAAACCTTACTCATCGTCAGAAAAATCTGCATCAATTAATAATTTGCAACAGAGTGGGTCAGATACCATTAAAAATGGATCTGGCAAGTGACACTATGTGGACACTTAGTGGAATGACTCTATAGCCTATATGCATATTTGGCTGGTGGAGTTCAAGGCTATTTTGCATAAAAGCCAATTTTTGCCTAACACTTTGTAAAACATTTTCCTCGAATGTTTGAGACATGGCATGAAATCCATAGTCTCGTCTACCCTTGTTCACCCATCAAATTTTACTTAGAGAAATAAGATGTTGGGAGCCTCCGTTGCCATCCTTGATCAGCTGCTTGAATTGTCCGTAACCGGGGACACGGCTAAGTACTTAGTTTTTAACTCTGCAGAGGTTGTGCACTTTCACCATTAGACCCAACAAACCCAAACTATCCTCAAGCACTCAATTTGTGTTAAGGAAAAGGAGAGAGTTGAGACGAGACTTTTCAGAAGCATTTTCTCCTTCCGTACTGGCTTGACCCGTTCCACCTACATCCTCTACATCTGCTTGTCAAGCCCGGAGGAGTCCACGCAACTTAATTCATCTAGCCAGAGCCCATATGACTAATGGCTGCACGGGAAGCATCTTCAGTTAGAGAAAACTTTGGTCCCTTTGCTCCTGGGTGGCAATCCACAAGTGAATATCCCATCGGTAAAACCCCTAGGGACAACACTCAACTCATACAACCATTCAAGCCCAAATCCACCCAGGTGATAAATTAACTTAGTAGAATTAAGCTTTTCAATAAAACACTTTTGCATAGCATCAATATATCTACTAAGTTATTAATAGGATTCTAGACACAACTAGTGTAAAGGAGATAGTAGTTTTAGCATAGCAATACTATCCAACACATGCATAAAGAAATACACTAAGTCATGCTTAGAAAATACTTAGGAGGTTTATGAGGTGTGCCACTTGCCTTGGCAAACAGGAGCAGTAGATGCAATTGCAACCACTTTCGTCTCTCTCCGGAATTTCTAACAAGTCAAACAAACCACAAATAAACATACAATCATAAATGCAACACTTTAGAAAAATATGACATGCATGAGATGCAGAATGATACAAGAAAAGAAATGGTATGAAAGACATGCAAAACAAATTAAGGAAATACATAACATGACAAAATCCCATTTGACTAAGGCAAGGCCAGGGTTGAGTAAAATTTGATAAAACAACAACTTGAAGAGTTGTAGGGCTATTCTTAAGTTTTCACAAGTTTGGTCTTCAATAATCTTCACTTCCTTTGCAGCTTCATTTGATCTTCAATGGTCTTCATTGATCTATGTCCAAGGTGAGAGATAGAAAGTAGAAAGAAGAAAACATAGAAAGAATGGAGTAGTTGGTCTTCCAAGCATCTTCAACTTCTTTGTAACTTTCTCCTTGGTGTGTTGACTCCATTGAAAAGTTGTGGACTTGATGGTTTTGTAGCCTTGATTGTTGGCATCAACAAGGTTGGTCTTCGAATATAACTTAGTCACCATGAAGTCTAAGAGAAGGAAGAAAGGAAAGAAAGACTTAGAAACATGTAGGGGGGGTTGGTCTTCAGGAACTTCCTCTGGATTTCTTCTGAGTACTTTTACTTCTTGGAGATGCTTCTGGAGTCTTGTTTCCTTGGCTAAGTCATTCATGAGTTCTTCATTGTTTCCACTAATTTCTAACTTAGTGGTTTTGACTAGAGGGTTCAAAAGAGCTAACATGCATCCTCAAAATTTCTAAGGAGGAAGTCATGTAAGAAGTACAAAATAATACTAAGGACTTAAAATGCATGCCATGCTTATGAAAATGCTCTAAGTAATGCAAACAAGAAAGACGATCCAAAATAACTAAGGACCAATGGTCAAACAACAAGTCACAAATAATTTCTAAGAAAAAGTTAACAACATAAGAGGAGCTAAAATTTTCTAAGGAAAGGTGTTTGTCAAAAATACTTATCAAATATTTTCTAAGGAAGAAATAGTTTTGTTTTGAGAGACAAAAATATTTCTAAGTACTTTTAGTACTAAAGTCTTCAAAATACTACTAAGTTATTTTATAACTCGAATATAAAAATAATTTTTAGTACATTTTATTTATTAAAATAACACCTAAAAGCATTTAATCAATATTTACTCAAAAATCAAAGAAAATAATTTTAGGAAAAATAATGGAGTAGTCCTACGGCCAATACTTAGGCATACTAAACTATAGCAAAAGAGTTTGCTCAAAAATCTATTTTTAAACTCAAGTTATAGCCAAAATACTATTTAAACCACTTTTGAAAAACAACTAATTTAATTTCGACAAAACCTAAAAATAACTATGCTAAAAGTTTCTACAAGTCCTAAGCTTTCCAAAAATATAAAGTTTGCAAAATTTGGCCGAGCCGTTTTAAAGTTATGGAATTTACAACTTTTCATAAATTAAAATACCAATTAACAAAATTCTAAAAATACAGAAAATAATTATTTGGTAAAAGCTGAATTTTATTTCAGATCTTGGTAAATCTTACTTTTCTGAATCGTTTGGTATATTAAATGTTAAATTTGGGCTTACGGTTGATTTATTATTGAATTTACAAAATCTATCAAATTTCTGGAAATTTTAAAACGGAAAAGATTCTACTGCAGGGGCTAGGGGTGACTGGGCGCTGACCGTGTGCTGATGTGGCTGGCACGTAGTAGCTGACGAGTTGGTGACGAGGATGACACGTGGCTCTTCCTGATTGGCTTGAATAGATCTGTTTTTAGAAAAAGATGCGTAACTCAAATCGAAAAACTTTTTTCGGAGGAGTTGTAGGGATTGATGAGATCTACCTCCTGTAAAACTTTCACCTGATTTGGTTGGATGGTTGAAGAGTAATCGACGTATTACTCCGTCAGATCTGAAATCTTGTGGCACGAAATTCTCCGGCTGTGCTTGATGAAAAGTGATGATCTTTGTCGGGATGGAAAGATCTCGACAAGATCTACAACTCTCGTGAAGGAAGAATCAGCATACGAGCAAAGCTCCAACCGTGACAAGTAGAAGATGAAAACGAGATCTAAAATCGAAGTTTCGAGTTGGAGGCCGAAAATTGGGCAGCCTGGCGGCGGAAAATTGGGGATTTTTAGTGGAGATGTGGTGCGGGGTCGCTGGGTATTTATAGGCAGAGTTTGGAGGCGAAAAGGTTTAGCAAACGTAACAAATCGAGAGATTTTTCGGAGCAGGTTCGGTACGTGACTTCCTGGAGGTCGTTCTGACCTGGGAGGCGATGGTGCTGGGCCGATCGGGTTGCTGCTGGGCTGCTACTGGATGGGCCGTGTTGGGCTGGCTCGCTCCTGGCCGGTTGCTGGCCGTGGCCTCGTGTCTGGTCGTGGCTAGCTGCCGCGCGTGCTGCCTGCCGTGGCTGGCCTTTTTTTTTTTTTTTTTTTTTGATATTCAAAACTGAATCAAAACATTTCAGAAAAATTCAGAAAAATACTTTTTGGAAACCTTATTCAAAATACAATATTATGGCACTCATTTTGTCAACAAATAAGGTTAAATTATTTAAAATATTGACTAGGGTTACTTTGCACCCTCTATGTCAATTAATAAAATATATTTAAAATTTTGAAATCTTTTACTAATTCAAGCAATTTTAATGCAACAAACACATGATGCTTATGAATGCCCTGCATGATTTTGGGTTTTTAAACTTAAACAACAAAAAGTTTTTGATCCCTCTGAATTTTCAAAAATTTGAAATTCTTGGGATGTTACACACTACCACCCTTAAAAGGAATCTCGTCCCGAGATTCGGAGAGGCTAGAAAGAAAGATAGGTTTCGAACCTTCGGGTTTGGTCAACTGGGTTTTGAAAACTGGGTGGGCTACCACCCTTAAAAGAAATTTTTATAGGTAGTCCAAAACTCTCGTCTTTGGGCTAAGGTCCCACCGATTACTCTTGATTTATCACTGGAGTCAAATATGTCTTCCATTAATACATGACTGAACGTACCACTCACAACATAATCATTGCATCAAAACACCAATTACAATTTATTCTGGAACCAAGCTCGTATTGGGCTTTTATTGGGTTGATGCTGCTACCTCACGGACATGGTTCATGTGTCCCATCTTGAGAGAAGTTGACTTGGCAGCTTTTGCAGCCTTCCTTTCCGGACAATCGCTGGAATAGTGCCCCATCTCCTTGCACTTATAACACTGTATGTGACTAAGGTCCTTCTTCTTGTTGTTGTTTCCTTCCTCATGTAAGTTGCTGGTGTCATGCTGGGGTTCCTTCTCTGGGCATTTGTCGGCATAATGTCCCTTATCCTTGCACTTGTAACATGTCACCTGACTAATATCTCTGTTAGGTTTATATTCGTGGTGCTGCTGGCCATTTTCATCGCTGTGACCGATGTGTACATTTATTTTGTCTCCCGCATCGTCTCCTTTGAGTCCGTCATGGTGGTTAAGATCATGTTGTTTATGGTCCTTACCATAACCATGATGGTTCCCATGCTTGACTCCATCATTTCCTGCAAACTTGGTGTGTCTCTTGTGTGAAGGTTCTAAGTAGAGTTTGTTAGAAATATGCTTCCTCTTCTTTGTTGCTCTTTCTGAAAAGATCAGATCTCTGTAATCCTCTTCATCATAATCTACCTCAACAGTTGGGAACTTTGTTGTTCTCTTAGCAGGGCATTCTCGTGAAAAATGACCTTCCTCATCACATGAATAACAACACTTGGTGGTGCCTTTGGCTGTGTGGGGGTGAGTTCTGAGTCTGGCTTCCTCCTCCACCTTGGCATGAATTGTAAGTCTATTTTGATATTGTTTCGGCTTGACTCCATCACCATCCTTCTTCTCTGGGCAACTGTGGAAATAGTGTCCTTGATGTTTGCATATGTAGCAAGTGATATGTCTCAGGTCCTTTTTCCCCTTAAAAGCTTGGTGTATCCCTTTCTTGACCTGTTCATTTGCTTCCTGTACCAGGGGGTAAAGGTGGCACTGTGTAGGAATGTGATTATTTCCTTCACACAGATAGCAGGTGACTTGGGTTATGGTATAACCCTTATCCAAATAACTTGCATCACAATGGGGCCACTCATCATGGCACTCCTTGGACATGTGTCCTATCTCTCCACAGATTGTGCAGGCTCTAGGTCCTTCCAGAATATTCTCCTTGATTTCAACATCAACCTGTGCTAATTGGTTAATATTACTCGCCATCAGCTGCACCAATTGAGTCTGGTTGTTTAACAGTTGTTGAATAACTGTGTTTAACTCCTTCTTGGGGTTGTTGGCTTGCATTTCTTTCATCACTTGAGTCATTCTAGCGTGAGCTGCTTCGAGTAGTTGCACTGCATAAGGAAACTTGATGTGGCTCTCCTTCTCAATGTTGTTGGCAGGTGGATGGGACATCTGGTTTGGTTTAAGAATAGATGAGTATAGATAGAAAGAGCTAAAGAAGTGTTCTACCCAAAATAGCAGATCAAGGCAATTCATATTACAAACAACATTCAGCAAACATCAAACAACATGGTTCAAACAAAAACAAACGACCTAATATTGCCATACCAACTAAGTTAGTATGATCAATACACTATCACGTTATCATTGTTCTAACAAGGTAACTAAAGTGGTGGCCTCATCTATCTCTTCTTGAATTTCTTCAAATTCTTGTTTGACCTTAAACTTTGTGCATCTTGGCGAAGACAATGTACTGGTTTCATGAAGTTGTAAACTTCAACTGTCTTGTCTTCGTCTCCTTTGTTCTTCTACCACCAAAGTTGTATCCACAAAATGAGTCATACTAAATAAGGTAATATATCGTAGAAAATGAATAGTAGATGAGAGTATGAGAAAAGATAACTTGCAAATATTTCCTTTTTACTAGGATTGAATAAAATAGATTTTCAATTCTAGGTCTTTTCCTAGTTCTAATCCAAACCTAGGGTTTCGAACCTACAGGCAACACAATGCTCTGATACCATCTGTAGCGGACCTGCACTTAGAAATATGGCAAGATCCCTGTGTATAGTGCTAGTCCCTGGATCGAATCGCTAGCACACACAGTTTACGATGAATACCTTAACATTGTATCAATTTATTACACGAATAATCCCGAATTTACAACTATCCATTACAACTTGCATAGCTCAAGGCTAGCCTTTTACAGAGATCAGCACAGCGGAAATAAAATTAGCAATGAGTCTCCATCATCTTCATGTGCCACAGGCGAACATGTTGGTTGCAGACTCGAAACCCAAACGTAAACCTTACTCATCGTCAGAAAAATCTGCATCAATTAATAATTTGCAACAGAGTGGGTCAGATACCATTAAAAATGGATCTGGCAAGTGACACTATGTGGACACTTAGTGGAATGACTCTATAGCCTATATGCATATTTGGCTGGTGGAGTTCAAGGCTATTTTGCATAAAAGCCAATTTTTGCCTAACACTTTGTAAAACATTTTCCTCGAATGTTTGAGACATGGCATGAAATCCATAGTCTCGTCTACCCTTGTTCACCCATCAAATTTTACTTAGAGAAATAAGATGTTGGGAGCCTCCGTTGCCATCCTTGATCAGCTGCTTGAATTGTCCGTAACCGGGGACACGGCTAAGTACTTAGTTTTTAACTCTGCAGAGGTTGTGCACTTTCACCATTAGACCCAACAAACCCAAACTATCCTCAAGCACTCAATTTGTGTTAAGGAAAAGGAGAGAGTTGAGACGAGACTTTTCAGAAGCATTTTCTCCTTCCGTACTGGCTTGACCCGTTCCACCTACATCCTCTACATCTGCTTGTCAAGCCCGGAGGAGTCCACGCAACTTAATTCATCTAGCCAGAGCCCATATGACTAATGGCTGCACGGGAAGCATCTTCACTTAGAGAAAACTTTGGTCCCTTTGCTCCTGGGTGGCAAGGGTGCAAAGTAACCCTAGTCAATATTTTAAATAATTTAACCTTATTTGTTGACAAAATTAGTGCCATAATATTGTATTTTGAATAAGGTTTCCAAAAAGTATTTTTCTGAATTTTTCTGAAATGTTTTGATTCAGTTTTGAATATCAAAAAAAAAAAAGGCCAGCCACGGCCAGGCAGCACGCGCGGCAGCTAGCCACGACCAGGCACGAGGCCACGGCCAGCAACCGGCCAGGAGCGAGCCAGCCCAACACGGCCCATCCAGTAGCAGCCCAGCAGCAACCCGATCGGCCCAGCACCATCGCCTCCCAGGTCAGAACGACCTCCAGGAAGTCACGTACTGAACCTGCTCCGAAAAATCTCTCGATTTGTTACGTTTGCTAAACCTTTTCGCCTCCAAACTCCGCCTATAAATACCCAGCGACCCCGCACCACATCTCCACTAAAAATCCCCAATTTTCCGCCGCCAGGCTGCCCAATTTTCGGCCTCCAACTCGAAACTTTGATTTTAGATCTCGTTTTCATCTTCTACTTGTCACGGTTAGAACTTTGCTCGTATGCTGATTCTTCCTTCGCGAGAGTTGTAGATCTTGTCGAGATCTTTCCATCCCGAGAAAGATCATCACTTTTCATCAAGCACAGCCGGAGAATTTCGTGCCACAAGATTTCAGATCTGACGGAGTAATACGTCGATTACTCTTCAATCATCCAACCAAATCAGGTGAAAGTTTTACAGGAGGTAGATCTCATCAATCCCTACAACTCTTCCGAAGAAAGTTTTTCGATTTGAGTTACGCATCTTTTTCTAAAAACAGATCTATTCAAGCCAATCAGGAAGAGCCACGTGTCATCCTCGTCACCAACTCGTCAGCTACTGCGTGCCAGCCACATCAGCACACGGTCAGCGCCCAGTCACCCCTAGCCCCTGCAGTAGAATCGTTTCCGTTTTAAAATTTCCAGAAAATTGATAGATTTTGTAAATTCAATAATAAATCAACCGTAAGCCCAAATTTAACATTTAATATACCAAACGATTCAGAAAAGTAAGATTTACCAAGATCTGAAATAAAATTCAGCTTTTACCAAATAATTATTTTCTGTATTTTTAGAATTTTGTTAATTGGTATTTTAATTTATGAAAAGTTGTAAATTCCATAACTTTAAAACGGCTCGGCCAAATTTTGCAAACTTTATATTTTTGGAAAGCTTAGGACTTGTAGAAACTTTTAGCATAGTTATTTTTAGGTTTTGTCGAAATTAAATTAGTTATTTTTCAAAAGTGGTTTAAATAGTATTTTGGCTATAACTTGAGTTTAAAAATAGATTTTTGAGCAAACTCTTTTGCTATAGTTTAGTATGCCTAAGTATTGGCCGTAGGACTACTCAATTATTTTTGTAAAATTATTTTCTTTGATTTTTGAGTAAATATTGATTAAATGCTTTTAGGCGTTATTTTAATAAATAAAATGTACTAAAAATTATTTTTATATTCGAGTTATAAAATAACTTAGTAGTATTTTGAAGACTTTAGTACTAAAAGTACTTAGAAATATTTTTGTCTCTCAAAACAAAACTATTTCTTCCTTAGAAAATATTTGATAAGTATTTTTGACAAACACCTTTCCTTAGAAAATTTTAGCTCCTCTTATGTTGTTAACTTTTTCTTAGAAATTATTTGTGACTTGTTGTTTGACCATTGGTCCTTAGTTATTTTGGATCGTCTTTCTTGTTTGCATTACTTAGAGCATTTTCATAAGCATGGCATGCATTTTAAGTCCTTAGTATTATTTTGTACTTCTTACATGACTTCCTCCTTAGAAATTTTGAGGATGCATGTTAGCTCTTTTGAACCCTCTAGTCAAAACCACTAAGTTAGAAATTAGTGGAAACAATGAAGAACTCATGAATGACTTAGCCAAGGAAACAAGACTCCAGAAGCATCTCCAAGAAGTAAAAGTACTCAGAAGAAATCCAGAGGAAGTTCCTGAAGACCAACCCCCCCTACATGTTTCTAAGTCTTTCTTTCCTTTCTTCCTTCTCTTAGACTTCATGGTGACTAAGTTATATTCGAAGACCAACCTTGTTGATGCCAACAATCAAGGCTGCAAAACCATCAAGTCCACAACTTTTCAATGGAGTCAACACACCAAGGAGAAAGTTACAAAGAAGTTGAAGATGCTTGGAAGACCAACTACTCCATTCTTTCTATGTTTTCTTCTTTCTACTTTCTATCTCTCACCTTGGACATAGATCAATGAAGACCATTGAAGATCAAATGAAGCTGCAAAGGAAGTGAAGATTATTGAAGACCAAACTTGTGAAAACTTAAGAATAGCCCTACAACTCTTCAAGTTGTTGTTTTATCAAATTTTACTCAACTCTGGCCTTGCCTTAGTCAAATGGGATTTTGTCATGTTATGTATTTCCTTAATTTGTTTTGCATGTCTTTCATACCATTTCTTTTCTTGTATCATTCTGCATCTCATGCATGTCATATTTTTCTAAAGTGTTGCATTTATGATTGTATGTTTATTTGTGGTTTGTTTGACTTGTTAGAAATTCCGGAGAGAGACGAAAGTGGTTGCAATTGCATCTACTGCTCCTGTTTGCCAAGGCAAGTGGCACACCTCATAAACCTCCTAAGTATTTTCTAAGCATGACTTAGTGTATTTCTTTATGCATGTGTTGGATAGTATTGCTATGCTAAAACTACTATCTCCTTTACACTAGTTGTGTCTAGAATCCTATTAATAACTTAGTAGATATATTGATGCTATGCAAAAGTGTTTTATCGAAAAGCTTAATTCTACTAAGTTAATTTATCACCTGGGTGGATTTGGGCTTGAATGGTTGTATGAGTTGAGTGTTGTCCCTAGGGGTTTTACCGATGGGATATTCACTTGTGGATTGCCACCCAGGAGCAAAGGGACCAAAGTTTTCTCTAAGTGAAGATGCTTCCCGTGCAGCCATTAGTCATATGGGCTCTGGCTAGATGAATTAAGTTGCGTGGACTCCTCCGGGCTTGACAAGCATATGTAGAGGATGTAGGTGGAACGGGTCAAGCCAGTACGGAAGGAGAAAATGCTTCTGAAAAGTCTCGTCTCAACTCTCTCCTTTTCCTTAACACAAATTGAGTGCTTGAGGATAGTTTGGATTTGTTGGGTCTAATGGTGAAAGTGCACAACCTCTGCAGAGTTAAAAACTAAGTACTTAGCCGTGTCCCCGGTTACGGACAATTCAAGCAGCTGATCAAGGATGGCAACGGAGGCTCCCAACATCTTATTTCTCTAAGTAAAATTTGATGGGTGAACAAGGGTAGACGAGACTATGGATTTCATGCCATGTCTCAAACATTCGAGGAAAATGTTTTACAAAGTGTTAGGCAAAAATTGGCTTTTATGCAAAATAGCCTTGAACTCCACCAGCCAAATATGCATATAGGCTATAGAGTCATTCCACTAAGTGTCCACATAGTGTCACTTGCCAGATCCATTTTTAATGGTATCTGACCCACTCTGTTGCAAATTATTAATTGATGCAGATTTTTCTGACGATGAGTAAGGTTTACGTTTGGGTTTCGAGTCTGCAACCAACATGTTCGCCTGTGGCACATGAAGATGATGGAGACTCATTGCTAATTTTATTTCCGCTGTGCTGATCTCTGTAAAAGGCTAGCCTTGAGCTATGCAAGTTGTAATGGATAGTTGTAAATTCGGGATTATTCGTGTAATAAATTGATACAATGTTAAGGTATTCATCGTAAACTGTGTGTGCTAGCGATTCGATCCAGGGACTAGCACTATACACAGGGATCTTGCCATATTTCTAAGTGCAGGTCCGCTACATTTTTCCCAAGGAGATGCCACCGGGGCTGCCACCTATTCGAGGAATAGAGCACCAAATTGATCTCATACCGGGTGCTTCGCTTCCAAACCGTGCAGCCTACCGTACCAACCCTGAGGAGACGAAAGAGATTGAACGACAAATTCAAGAACTACTCGACAAAGGTTATGTTCGTGAGTCTCTTAGCCCATGTGCTATTCCTATTCTTTTGGTACCAAAGAAAGATGGTTCTTCTCGCATGTGTACTGATTGTAGGGCTATTAATAATATCACAATTCGTTATAGACACCCTATACCACGTTTGGATGATATGCTTGATGAATTGAGTGGCTCTACCATGTTCTCTAAAGTTGATTTGCGTAGTGGTTACCACCAAATTCGTATGAAATTAGGAGATGAATGGAAAACAGCATTCAAAACAAAATTTGGTCTCTATGAGTGGTTAGTGATGCCTTTTGGTTTAACTAATGCTCCTAGTACTTTCATGAGATTAATGCATGAAGTTTTGCGTGCATTCATTGGACGTTTTGTGGTGGTCTACTTTGATGATATATTGATTTACAGCAAATCTTTAGAGGATCATGTGGCTCATTTGCGTGCTGTTTTTGATGCTTTGCGTGCTGCACGTTTATTTGGTAACCTTGAGAAGTGCACCTTTTGCACCGATCGAGTTGTGTTTCTTGGCTATGTTGTTACCGCGCAGGGCATTGAAGTGCATCCCGCAAAGATTGAGGCGATTTCTAGTTGGCCGACTCCGCTAACGGTCAACCAAGTGAGGAGTTTCCTTGGCCTCGCTGGGTTCTACCGGCGTTTTGTCAAAGACTTTGGGTCTATTGCAGCGCCGCTGAATGAGCTTACAAAGAAGGACGTGCCCTTTGTTTGGGGCAATGCACAACAGGAGGCTTTCATGCTATTGAAAGATAAGTTAACACATGCTCCTTTGCTCCAACTTCCTGATTTTAATAAGACTTTTGAGCTTGAATGTGATGCTAGTGGAATTGGGTTGGGAGGTGTGTTATTACAAGATGGAAAACCTGTTGCATATTTTAGTGAAAAATTGAGTGGGCCTAGTCTGAACTATTCAACTTATGATAAGGAATTATATGCTCTTGTTCGGACTTTAGAAACTTGGCAACATTATTTATGGCCTAAAGAATTTATTATACATTCTGATCATGAATCTTTAAAGCATATTCGTAGTCAAGCAAAACTGAACCGTCGTCATGCTAAGTGGGTTGAATTTATTGAGTCTTTTCCTTATGTCATTAAACACAAAAAGGGTAAAGACAATGTTATTGCTGATGCTTTATCACGACGCTATACTATGTTGTCTCAGCTTGACTTCAAAAAATTTGGATTGGAAACCATTAAAGAACAATATATACATGATGTTGATTTCAAAGATGTGTTGCAGAATTGTAAAGAAGGGAGAACTTGGAACAAATTCGTCCTCAATGATGGATTTGTGTTCCGCGCTAACAAACTTTGCATTCCAGATAGTTCCGTTCGTCTTTTGTTGTTGCAGGAAGCACATGGAGGAGGATTGATGGGTCATTTTGGTGTGAAGAAGACGGAGGACGTCCTTGCTGCACACTTCTTTTGGCCACGGATGCGTCGGGACGTTGAGAGATTTGTTGGCCGCTGCACAACATGTCAAAAAGCTAAGTCACGTCTTAATCCACATGGTTTATATATGCCTCTTCCTGTCCCTAGTGTGCCGTGGGAGGATATTTCTATGGACTTTGTTTTGGGATTGCCTCGCACACAGAAGGGGAGGGATAGTATTTTTGTTGTTGTGGATAGATTTTCGAAAATGGCACACTTTATTCCCTGTCACAAAACTGATGATGCCACACATGTTGCTGATTTGTTCTTTCGTGAAATTGTTCGTTTGCATGGTATGCCAAATACTATAGTTTCAGATCGTGACACTAAATTTCTTAGCCATTTTTGGAGATGCTTATGGGCAAAGTTGGGTACTAAGTTGCTATTTAGTACTACATGTCATCCCCAAACTGATGGGCAAACTGAAGTGGTTAATAGAACTTTGTCTACTATGTTAAGGGCTGTTTTAAAACAGAATTTAAAAAAGTGGGAAGAATGCTTGCCTCATATTGAATTTGCTTATAATCGTTCCATGCATTCTACTACTAAAATGTGTCCTTTTGAGGTTGTGTATGGTTTTGTTCCTCGTGCACCTATTGATTTATTGCCTCTTCCATCATCGGTGCCAAATGATCTAGATGCTACACAACGTGTTGATTTGGTGTTAAAGTTGCATGCCACTGTTAAAGAAAATATTGAACGCATGAATGCAAAATATAAAATGTATGGGGATAAGGGGAGAAAGAAAATTGTGTTTGAACCTGGAGATCTTGTTTGGTTACATTTGCGCAAAGATCGTTTTCCTGATTTGCGCAAGTCCAAGTTAATGCCACGAGCTGATGGTCCTTTTAAGGTGTTAGAGAAAATAAATGATAATGCATATAAACTTGAGTTGCCTGCAGATTTTGGGGTTAGTCCCGCATTTAACATTGCAGATTTGAAGCCATATTTGGGAGAGAATGATGAGATGGCGTCGAGGACGACTTCAATTCAAGAAGGGGAGGATGATGAGGACATCCCTGCTATAGATGCAACCGCCACTACTACACCACCTACATTACAAGGACCTATGACTAGAGCTCGTGCACGTCAACTTAATCAACAGGTACTTTCGTTCTTACAAGCTAGTCCTAATATTCATGAGAATATGATGCTGCCTAAATCAAATGTGTTTGTCTCTCTTAGGAATGATGGACCAAGCATGGATGAGAGGGACAAGCTATGGAGCATGTGCGTTGGAGGAGATGGCAGCAGGAGTGCAACCAACGGAGATGATGTCGCTACCAATGGACAAGCTATGGAGCATGTACGTGCAAGGAGATGGCAGCAAGAGTGCTCATGATGGAGATGATTATACCACCAATGGAGAAATATGATGATTGAAGACTTGGACGAAATATGCATGCCTATACTTCATATTTTCGTCCATAGTCCCATATGGTGCTGCGCCACCTTTATTTATGGGCCAGGGCCCATGTAAATTCGAGTCAGACTTTTTAGTGCGTTTTTAGAGTCCGTATGGAGGAAGTAAAGTCCACTTAGGGTTGGATTCGGCCACCATCCCTTGGTTGGCCGAAATCCCTTTCTCTCCTCCTTATATACCCCCCTTAGGTCATCGTTTAGACTTGGATTTTGTTTAGTTAAAAAGAACTCAGCTTTTGCTAGTCTTCGCCATAGGCACGAGTGTCGGCTAGACCTCCTGTACTACGCACTTGCAAGATCCCACCTTCATCAATAAAGTTCCTCTTCCATCCGCAATTCTTGATTACATTATTGGTTCTTACTTGTTTCTCGATTGCAGGAAGAACTAGATCTTTTAGATTAGGCCGATCGTGCTTTCGCAGGATTGGTAACTCCCGGAGATTGGTTTAGCGATTGCATTGGCGCTGCGTACGTGTGCGTAGAAGTCGGATCGCCAAGGTCAAACTCCACCAAAATCGACTTATCACATCTCATCGAAAGATCGGACTACCTTTGCCCTATCAACTACACTCCCTCCCAGCAAAATTCTGAGCCCCATCTCCGAACACCACATGTGGAATTACCCACCTTCATAGGCCACAACCCACGCTCCTGGATACTAGAATGCGAAGATATCTTCAACTTGGTGGGCATTCCAACAGAACAAAGAGTACGTTGGGGTCTGGCACACATACGTGGTCAAGCAAAAATTTTGGATAAGCAGCTCAGGTATTCAATTGGCATCCCTGACTTGGACACACCTCTGTCACATCCTCCTGGAACGTTTCCCAGACATGCAACTCGTAGACCCCATGGACCAGCTACAGCAGTTGAAGCAACTCACCACTGTCAACAAGTACATCGATGACTACGAAAGTTGGATGAAAGTTATGAAGCGTGAACGGAGCTATCTGCCACAAGAATTCTTTGTTGACAGGTTTATCAGTGGATTGAAGGACAACATCAAAAACATGGTCTAGTGTCAAAAACCAGTAAATCTGCTCTTGCCATATTGGTATTCACGATAGTGTGAGAAGGCATATCTGTCAAACACATGAAGAAACACTGGCCCCCTCATGGCAAACACACAAGCAAGAGCAACTCCAGCTAGAGAAGCTAATGGGACACCCAGACCTCGACCTCCTCGCAAGTGCTGGTACTGTCCTGACAATTGGACATTGGGAGATAAATGTGCAGCCATGCAAAAGGCACTAAACGCCATTCAGATGCAGGGGAATTCAGCAAATAGTTGAATAGCTTGAACAAATGAATGAACTGAATGATACACCTGAACAAGAGGCAGCTGAGAAAGTGATGATATCTCAACATCAGCATATACTGGCACTCCTAGTGGTGAAACAATTTCTCTTCTGCTTGCTTTCAAAGGATTCAAAGCAGTTGCATTGGCAGATACTGGGAGCACAAATACCTTTATGGATTATTCTCTTGCACTCAAACATAACATTCCTATGACACCTATTAAAGCCAGGAAAGTTACAGTGGCTGGAGGCAGTGAACTCATTTCAGATACAAGGACACAAGTTCACAACAAACTTTAGAATATTGAAGCTATAGGGCTCTGATGTTATATTAGGAGTAAACTGGTTCAAGGAATATAATCCAGTTACCTTTGATTTCATCCACAGAACCCTAACTGTTAAACACCAGTAAGGGGAAATCACCTTCCATGACCACCTCCTTCCCATGAAGAACTTCTTGATATCTAGTGAGGAATGCACCAAACTGTTGGAACATGGAGCAGATGGTTATGTACTGATGGGACTCCAAGACTTACCTGCTACTACTGATAACTCTGCAGTCATTCCAATTCACAAGGAACTGGAAGCCTTGCTAGCAGAATTTGAGGAGGTTTTCCAAGCACCAGAGGGACTCCCTCCTCACAGAGCAGCAGATCATGCAATACCAATCTTACCTGGAGCAAAACCCCCAAACATTAGGCCATACAGAATGTCCCATAGTCAGAAAAACATTATGGAGCAGCTGGTCAAGCAGATATTGAAAAATGCTGAAATAAGACCTAGTTGCAGCCCCTTTTCTTCCCCGGCTATATTGGTAAGGAAAAAAGACAAATCATGGCGCTTGTGTGTGGACTACAGAGGCCTAAATGACATGACAATCAGAAACAAGTTTCCTATACCAGTAATTGAAGATATATTAGATGAATTACATGGAGCTACTGTTTTTTCCAAACTGGACCTTCGCTCTAGTTACCATCAAATTCGCATGAAGGAAGATGACATTCCAAAAACAGCTTTTTCCACTCATCTGGGACACTATGAGTATCAAGTGATGCCCTTTGGATTAAGCAACGCTCCGACCACCTTCCAAGAGCTCATGAACTCTGTGTTTGGTCCATTCCTGAGAAAATTTGTCCGTGTCTTTTTCGATGATATCTTGGTGTACAGCAAGACAATGGAAGAACATCAACAACATCTAAAAATAGTGTTGCAAACATTACAACAGCACCAATTAAAAGCCAAACTCAGCAAATGCACTTTTGGCCAATCTCAAGTGGAGTATCTTGGCCACATTATATCTGGCTTTGGAGTAGCAGCAGACCCAGCAAAAATCGAGGCAATTGTTGAATGGAAACCTCCTGCCAATATTAGGAAATTAAGAGGGGTGCTGGGCATGACAGGGTATTATAGACGGTTTATTCGTGACTATGCTATTATTTGCCAGCCACTCTACAATGCTTTAAAAAAGAATGTTTTTCACTAGGGACCTGAGCAGGAACGAGCCTTCAGTCAACTGAAGTTGGCTATGACAAACCCCCCCCCCCCCTCAATCCTAGCTCTACCTGATTTCACATCTCCTTTCATCTTGGAGACTGATGCATGTGCTACTGGTATCGGTGCTGTTCTCATGCAACATGAAAAGCCCCTGGAATTTTTCAGTCAGTGTTTGGGACCCAAAAAGAGTACTGCCTCTATTTATGAGAAGGAAGCTTTGGCCATCTTCCAAGCCCTGAAGAAGTGGCGTCACTCCTTCCTTGGGAACAAGATAATCATCAGAACAGACCAGCAAAGCTTGAAGTATCTCAATAGCCAGAGGCTGCTGGAAGGAATTCAGCACAAGCTCATGTTAAAACTGTTGGAATTCGATTATTGCATTGAGTATAAAAAAGGACCAGAGAATAGAGTGGCAGATGCTCTCTTTAGGCAATTCCAAGACAATGAAGCTGACACTTGTATTGCTATATCACAGGCAATCCAACATGGGTAGAAAATATTCACAATACTTATGAAGGGGACACACACGGCTCCAAGATACTCCAGGAATTGGCAATCAACAACAGCAGTCACACAATTTTTTCCCTGGAGAGTGGCATTATAAGATACAAAGGAAGAATCTATGTGGGAGCCAACACTGACTTGCGCAGCAAACTGTTCCAAGATTTTCATGCCTCCATCTTTGGTGGTCACTCAGGAAATAGAGTCACTCACCACAGACTAAAAAGACTATTGTACTGGCCAAAGATGAAATCTTTTATTGCTCAACAAGTTGCCGAATGCCTTGTCTGCCAGATATCAAAATCTGAGAAAGTTTCCTATCCTGGTCTTCTTAACCCATTGCCAATCCCAAAGATGAAGTGGACAGAAATAAGCTTGGATTTCATTGAAGGGTTGCCAAAATCAAAGGCAAAGATGTCATCTTGGTGGTAGTAGATCGACTTACCAAGTATGCTCACTTCATCCCCTTAGCCCATCCTTACTCAGTACACACTGTGGCAGACCTCTTCTTTGACAACATCATCAAACTCCATGGGCCTCCATCTGTGATAGTCATTGACCGAGAAAGAATCTTTACAAGCAAACTCTGGAATGAATTATTTGGTGCTTTGCAAACATCACTACATTTCAGCACAGCCTATCATCTGGAATCTGACGGCCAAGCTGAACGCGTCAACCAGTGTCTCGAACAATATTTGAGATGCATCGCGTTCAAAGAACGAAAAAATGGTCACAATGGTTACCTGCGGCAGAGTTATGATACAACTGCTCCTACCATACATCAATCAAAATGATAAGGTAAAGGGGTCCGATCTTTCGATGAGATGGATTTCTCTCGATTTGGGTGGAGGTCGACGTTGACGATCCGACTACAAACGTACGTGACGTTGCGCCTTAGCAATCGCTACACCAACTTCCGAGGCTATTGATCTCGCCGGGGCTAGATCAAACTGATCCGAAGATCAATTCCTGCAAGCAATCGAAGAACTAGCAAGAATTATAGATGCAATCAAGATATTGCGGATTAAAGATGAAAGCTTTATAGATGGGATTCTGCAAGTGCGTAGTACAAAAGGTCTGAACCGACACTGTTGTCTATGGCGAAGAATAGCAATGGCTAAGTCTTAAACTAAACAAAATCCAATTAACCCTAATTTACAGGTAGCTATTTATTAAGGAGGAGGCAGGCGTCGGCGCATGTAGACGTGGTTGATCTGGACCGCATGTTGGACTTCTTTTCTGGCACAGCAGTCGAGGCCCAAAGCCCACGTCCTGTCAAGGTCCTGCTCGTGCATGGCACTATGAAGCTGCTCTTCTTTGAAGACTCACACGTCAATGCTGGATGCATGCAAGGCTTGCATGTGTATTTGCTTGGTGCTGCTACGTACTTGCATGTGTGTTCGCTTTGTGCTGCTACGTGCCTGGCCCAGACCAGAATTGGAAACATGCCTTCGTGTCCACGTCGATCTCGCATTTTTATGCGTGGCTTGTACAAATACTCGATAATTCTGCATATTAAAAATACAGATGTAGTAATGTTGTTCATAATAATAGAATAATAAATTCTGTATTTCCTACTAGAATTCACCTGAAAAATATGCTCGCGAGTAGTAATTTTGGTCGTATCCAAGGTAACCATGTCCACATCATCCTCCCTTTCTTGAAAATAAAGCCGTCCTCGGCGATGTTTATTCTGTAAACATGCTAACAAAAGAGACATGGTGTATACGTGGTATATATATACGTCATCCATTTTAATTCCTCTCCCTTGTTGGACATTTAATGTTGAACAAAAAGAATTGTCGTAGTAGCTCAGAAGATCATCAGTAATATTCCAACATGCATCGCAACTCAGTTTGCAAATATAAGTGAAGCATATATCCATAATATTTATTTTGCAACGCTCATCATTAAACCATCCCAGAATAGGCGAGTAAAAATTCATGGTATCCAAATTATAAGCTACAGCATCCTTAAATAAGGAGTCGTGGAACCAACTAGTTTGTAAAAATTCAATACCAATACTGGAGGTCATATCAAAATGATTGAGCAGTTGCACAGACTTATCTTCTCTCAAACAAACAGAGTCATCACAGACGATGCAAATCCTATGTACCATATAAATATTGTCTGCGTCATAATCTCCAACCAAATAAAATGTAAACTCAGGGACGTAAACACTCTTCAAACATGTGATTTCAGCAATCTTATCTCTAGCATGTGACAAAGACACAGGTGGATTCATTGTGACAGAAAAGAAAGAATTAGCATGACAAATTCTAGCCAACACTTCATTATTCCTTACCAATTTTATATGATCCAAATCAGATTCAACTATCAAGTCACAAGGTTCATTCTTACCCGCACTAAGTTCAATGGGTACACTCAAATCATTAGAAGAATTATTTTCAGCTATAGGTCCACCCAAAACAGTAGGTGTCTCAATTGTTTGATCACACGGTGAGTTTGAATCAGCAACATAATCCTCTAGGATAGACGGTGTGATCAAAGCAGATAGTTCAGCACATGATGTATTTAATTTAACGGTGCGTACATCAATCTCTTCGGAAGGGACAACAACAGTACCTTTACCATGACCTCGCAGGTTTGTTTCAGATGATGATGGTACCTTCTGTGCTGACACGGCACAAGCTTGTCGTGGTGAGACCCCATCAAAAGAAGGTATGGCTGCCAAAGTAGGTGCAGCAATCGTGGAAGTAACCTTCTTTGCTGCTGATGACGGTGATTTTGTCGCGCACTTGTTGGTCTTATGTCCACATCTTCGTATTTTCTGTTCAGCTTTACAAGCAAGACGAAACAAATGGTTGACAGAATACAACTCTTCATTCATTATTATGTCCTGGATATCACGGTTTAAACCTCTCCAAAATCTATCCATAAAATCTTCTTCACTTTCTTCTAAAAATGAATACAACAAGGTAGTTTCTAGAGCATCATAATATTCTTTTACACTGTTATTACCTTGTTTTAAATTTTGCAATTTTTTAATCATGTCATTGGTATAGTATGATGGAACAAATTTATATCTCATAGCAAGTTTCAGGTCATGCCAAGTAGTAGGTATATAATCAGGATATAAACGACAATATTCATTCCACCAAATAGAAGCCAAACCAGTGAATGTACCAATTGCAAACTTTACTTTCTTACGCTCAGAAAAATTGTGGAAAACAAATATAGCATTTATCTCAAATTCCCATTCAATATATAAATCAGGTTTATACCGACCCGCAAATGGTGGCATCGAAACAGTAACCTGATCATGTGCATGGGTACGTATTTGCACCTCCCGTGGTGGTTGTTGACTTGTTGTAGGTGCCGGCACATCTCCAACGATAGACGAAGCCCAAAAACTTCTAACTCCAGAACCTGTCATGATTAGTAGAAAACAGGAAACAAATCACAAGTATATGTTCCTATCAACTATTAGGACGTGGTGGCAAGTCGCATAATCCATCAAGCAAAATACAAAGCTCTTACAAGTTCCTTACCAAGCAGGAGGGCGTCACGGCAACCGCAAAGATCAACACCCCAAAGATTGGACAAAGCGATTACCAAGCGAACGCTATCGCACGGTGTAGAAATATGTGGAGCTGTAGGTAGGCTTAAATATATGGAGAAAATTGATAGAACCACGTTAGTAAATGTAAAGGTGAAAATGCGCTCAAAGTTGTCAAGTGCTGGTCCTAAGCTAGACTGTGCTAGAGACGCGAGCCTAAGACACAGACGTAATCACGTAGCAACGGAACGAAGATTCGGAACAGCGAAACACCGATTAGTATAATCAGAGCAGAAGCAGTTGTTTGTGGAAAGCCTGACGTAGTGCTGGATGTAAAACCCGGCAACACGGCCAGTGACCCAATGCGATACAAGAGCGCAGGCCGATGACGGGAAAAGATCAACACCGGATCAGCGAGCACAGAGGCGTTGAACTAGAATGCAGTTGATGTCGGTCGTGTCGGTAAAGTAACCAAAACAGCACGATCTCTGTGGCAACGCCTGACCGAAGATAGCAGAACTGATGTGCTTTGAACTTGTTGGAAATAGGCCACGGGTTGCCGAGAAGATGTGGCGGACAAATAGCAGTTGATTCCTCCGATAAACGTGTCAAGCTGGGAAAGTAGCCAGGATACCTGCCCAAGATTAATAGCACAACAAAAACTCGTAGTAACCAAACTGATTCCTTTCCAAACTATCCTGATCGGTTTTTTTTTCACGGTTCCCAAGAAGATAAAAGCAAGTAAAGCAACTTCCTAACCAGACGACAGAACCTGGTCGGTTTGATTTTTTTCTCTCTCACCTTTTTTTTCTCCTTTTTTTTACTCTCCTTTTTTTTTAACTCACACTTTTTTTTTCTAATGGTGAATGACGGTGGGGGTAGACAGATGAACAGGCGGAGGCGGTGGTAGACAGATGAGCAGATGCAATGGCGACGGAACGAAAAGATGTGATGAATATGTGATGAAAACACAGATGCAACGACGTGATAAAAAGTGACTAGAACTCGAAACTCTAAAAGACTAGACACTAAAACCAGCAACTCGACACACGATGCAGCGGAAATTCAACAAAACAAAAACTAAGTGATAAAAGCGAAAAGGCTGAGGCTGGTTGTGGGACAAGAATATTTTTTTTGTAGGCTTTTTCTGGACTGTAGGTAAAACAAAACTAATCTAAGGATAAATTGATCTCACCGAGCAACCTGAGCTCTGATACCACTTGATAAGGTAAAGGGGTCCGATCTTTCGATGAGATGGATTTCTCTCGATTTGGGTGGAGGTCGACGTTGATGATCCGACTACAAACGTACGTGACGTTGCGCCTTAGCAATCGCTACACCAACTTCCGAGGCTATTGATCTCGCCGGGGCTAGATCAACCTGATCCGAAGATCAATTCCTGCAAGCAATCGAAGAACTAGCAAGAATTATAGATGCAATCAAGATATTGCGGATTAAAGATGAAAGCTTTATAGATGGGATGCTGCAAGTGCGTAGTACAAAAGGTCTGAACCGACACTGTTGTCTATGGCGAAGAATAGCAATGGCTAAGTCTTAAACTAAACAAAATCCAATTAACCCTAATTTACAGGTAGCTATTTATTAAGGAGGAGGCAGGCGTCGGCGCGTGTAGACGTGGTTGATCTGGACCGCATGTTGGACTTCTTTTCTGGCACAGCAGTCGAGGCCCAAAGCCCACGTCCTGTTAAGGTCCTGCTCGTGCATGGCACTATGAAGCTGCTCTTCTTTGAAGACTCACACGTCAATGCTGGATGCATGCAAGGCTTGCATGTGTATTTGCTTGGTGCTGCTACGTACTTGCATGTGTGTTCGCTTTGTGCTGCTACGTGCCTGGCCCAGACCAGAATTGGAAACATGCCTTCGTGTCCACGTCGATCTCGCATTTTTATGCGTGGCTTGTACAAATACTCGATAATTCTGCATATTAAAAATACAGATGTAGTAATGTTGTTCATAATAATAGAATAATAAATTCTGTATTTCCTACTAGAATTCACCTGAAAAATATGCTCGCGAGTAGTAATTTTGGTCGTATCCAAGGTAACCATGTCCACATCACAAAATGTCCCCATTCGAGGCCCTGTACGAATACCCACCTCCTTTGATCCAAGAAATTGTTGTGTCATGCAACATATCTGAAGAAGCCCAGGTGACACTCACAGAGAAGGATCGTATGATCAAAACTCTCCAACAGAACCTAACTCAAGCCCAGCAAAGAATGAAAAAGTTTGCGGATCAGAATCGCACAGAGAGAGAGAGTTTGCTGAAGGTGATGTCATTTACCTGAAGATGCAGTCATACCGCGAAACAGTGCTTGGTCTGCGAAATTCTCTGAAGCTCACCTCCAAGTGGTATGGCCCTTTTAAAATCACCAAGAGGGTAGACAAAGTGGCTTATCAACTGCAGCTCCCTGAAGGTACACAGTTACACAATGTGTTCCATGTCAATCAACTTAAGAAGCACCTGGGGAAATTTATTGTTCCAAATGCAAGACTGCCTATATTGACAGCTGATGGCAAGGTAAAAACAGCACCTCTCGTTATCTTGCAACATCGTCAGATCCCTCGTTCTGCAGATGAATTTGACGTTGCGTACATCCAAGCAACATTCAAGAAATTCAAGCCCTGAGGTCTTGAGTTGAGCGGGCGGCAGTGTCAGGACCCTAGCATACCGACAATAGAGAGTTGAGCTACATGCGACAAGGAGGAGCGGTCCTGATGAGAGGGTACCGTTTCACCTAGATCGGACGACCCACGTCTCTCATAGAGTTAATCCTATATGTTTAGCTTAAATTCCATTTAGCAGTTAAGCCTGCTTGTAATCGCAATCATTGTAATCTCGAACCAAAGCTTGGGCACGCCACTTCGATATAAAGGGGCGTGCGTGGGAGGTGGGGAGGCAAGCTATCAAACCCTAAATTTATCTTTCATTTCCTCTTTCCAGTTTTTCTTGGCCTTAGAGTAAAGTAGATCTGGAGCACCGAGCTCCCTCTTCTTTCCCTTCCCACCGTCACTGGCCACCGGGTCCTGACATGGCATGTAATGATGGTCCCCCTCCATCTCTCCTCGCTCGCGTCTCTAACGATAGGCTTTCAAGCTAGCGGCGCCAGCTCCCGGTCCAGAAACTGTGAAGAGGCGGAACGTGCTGGTAGGTGGCAGAGGAAGGCAAGGCGTGCCTGGGGCTGAACAACGAATGAGATAGATGAGGCTAGCTAGCTTCTATCTCACATGTAGCTAGCTAGTGAAATTCCCTCTTCCTCTTTCTTTTTATTATTGTGATTTTTTACTTTTTGTTTGGGAAAACAGATGGATGATAATAACATGCAAATGAACGAGACTATGCACTAATTTTGTGTTTTTGTCTTTAGAAGAGTGACATGGCAGCATGATTGCTTGATTAGAATTGGTATCCTCAACCGAGTTTATTTTCTATCCATAAATGTATTCTCACCATCTCAATGAAAGTGGTGACCACATTAGCTCGTCCACTCTTAATCCACTAAACCAAAAGAAAAAATGGTTATCCCTAACCAACTTCCAACCCACCCAACCAAACCAAAAAATGGATATCCCTAACCAGGTGGTTGGGGATGCCGTCATCCACTAAATCTAATTCTCTGAACCAAACACACCCTTAGGGCTCATTTGGTAGTAAGGGAAAAGTCTGGGATCCCTGTCTTTTCCCCAGGTGAAAAAACTACGGGCGAATCTGGCCCGGGTAGCCCCACGGGCCCATTTGGCGCTCCGCGAGAGGGGAAAATCGAGCCCTTCCATGGCCTTTCCCCGGGTGAGGTTTCCCCTAGTCGGGAGGTCGGGCAGGAAAACCGCTTGCTCGCTCGCTCTCGTTCGCTAGGCGGCGGCGCTCGCTCTCGCCTTCCTCCGGCGACGCGACGCCTTCCTCCGGCGACGAGACGCCTTCCTCCGGAGACCAGGAGCAAGCCTGCCCTCCCGGACGCTGCCTCTCCCCTCTCCGGCCGTGTCCTTCTCCGTCCCGAGATCTACTACAGCTCGACCTTGTACTCTCCGGCCACGGCGACGGCGGCGGCCCAGCGGTCACGAGCTCAGGCTTGGACGAAGGTTAGCATCCTACTCCTTCTCCCCACCTCCTTCTCTCCTCAGCTCAGGCTTATCCGACCTAGTAACGATGGGCTTAAACTCCAGATCTTGCAGCTGCCGACACCGACGAGATTCACATCTTGGAGCGTGATTTCAACTAGCTCTGCCAGATTCACATGTGAGAAACTCCTTCCCTTTTTTCTTCTCCTTTTCTTCCCAGTTCTTGGAGCATAATCTATCGTGATTGTTGCTTTGCATTATCGATATCGCCAGGAGCAATTGTGGATTTGTTGCCATTCTATTCTTGATCTGTCGTGATTGTAGCTGCTTTCCTCTGTATGTGTGTCGGCCCCGTTTTTCCTGTTGCTTGCCCTTTAGCTGCCGGTAGAGGTGGTCAATTTTGTTGATCTGTCATGGAGCATGCTCGTGAATTGTGATGGCCGTGTTCAGTAGGTGGAAACTGTTTTGGACACCAAAAGATTTTCTGTCGTCGGCTAATTTGGGTGAATCTAATGATATGCTTGTCTTAGTCAGAAGGATTTGTGGCTATCTTATTCAAGAAGGTCGGTTCGTCATCTAGGTGCACTAATCAAATAACAGTTGTATCTAGCTCAGGGGGAAAGTTTAGAGGAGACTTTAGTTCCTTGACCTGCTTGATCAGCTTAGATCGTCAAGCTTACAAGTTGATAGTAGATTGGTGGTGCTTGGGGCCACCAATCAGCCTTGAACATTCTATAGCTCAAGGCTACCAACGGATAAATTGTTATGAAGTGAACAAAATAAATGAACAGGAACAACGTACTAACAACCGTTCATTTCATGACAGTATGATGCTATGACTATTTGGAATGGTAAGGTTTTAAGAAGGTCGATCTGCATGATTACTTGTCATCCAGTTCAGTCGTCCAATACTATAAGCATGACAGCCGGCGACCTTAGCCTTGCTTTTCATACAACATTGGTTGTACTTGCATTATTTAGGAACAGAGGTAGTAGTATAAGATAAATAGTCATAGTATCAATTTGAATTTGAAGGGTAGTTGGATGCAACAATATGTCGTGTCTTGGATCACGGACACCGGGAGTAAAGGATACCCCCTTTTCAGGTTCGGCACGGGGCGCGAAGGAGGCTGAGAGACGCCTACTTCCGGGAGAACCTCGTCGAGACCTCTGATCTACGTACTAGCAAGCAACACAGAGACACAGGGAGTTTACCCAGGTTCAGGCCGCCCGGAGGCTAAAAGCCCTACTCCTGCATGTCTGGATTGAGTGGTTCATCATGGTGTGGCTTACAGAGGTGGTTGTGGGTGAGGACCCGGGAGGTGTTGGCTAGAGGTTTGATGCATGTAAAATGCATACATGAACTTTGCATTATATTACTTATATTTCAATCATATTTGCATCATATAAGGTTTATATCATTGTTTTATAATGATTTTGGGAAGATTTCACAGTTTTCCTATTTTTCTAAAATTAACCCTGCACTGGTAGAAACCCCTATTTTCTATATTTTGATGTTTCAGGGACCCAAACGACGTCCAAATGACCTGAAAATTTACGAGCATCAGTTTTTGGAAGGAACAAAGCGTAGGAGCGAAGGAAGCGAACAAACGGCGGCCCGAGGGCCAGAAGAGGTTGGCCCAGGCGGCCAGATTCCTTGGACACGTGGGACCACTCATATGGGCCCTCGTGGCTCCGTTGCCATCGATCTTTCTTCCAGAAGCTTCGTCTTGACCAAAAAACGACTATAAAAATAGTCTCCCGACGCCTTTCGGAGAGGAGGCCGCCGAAAACACAGAAACACGGAAACAGAGATCTGGAGCTGCAGATTGGAAGGGGAAAACTCCGGCAGGGCACTGCCGGCGTGGTCTCCATCTCCCCCAACGACATCTCCACCGTCTCCATGATGAAGAGGGAGTAGTCCACCCCTGGACTATGGGTTTGAGGAAGTAACTTATGTATCTCTCCTCTCTCTTTAGCTTCACTAATTAGCACCGTATGAGTTGCCGAACATGATTACGGTCATCTATGTAATTCCTTTGTGGTGGATCTCTTTATGAATTAATATATGTTTGAGATTGCAATTGTTTTGTTTCAGTTATGAAAGTAGATGCATATTATGTACCCCGTTCTTGTCTACTTGTTTTTATCAAGCATGTTTATGAGAGCGTGTGTGGGGGAACGTGTGCATTAGTTGGAGTAATGAGGGGGTGGCTAGTGCGGTGAAAGTGAGAGAAGTTCCGCGATCCACTTGGATATTTTTACCTTACTTTGTTGCCTCACTAGGGATAAAGAAAAATACCATGCTACCGGAGGTGTGGGTGTGACCATTGCCACTTCTACATGACTAGATCTAGCATGTTCTTATTTTAACTTCATGTCATAAGACTCGAAGCTATACTCTGATTTATCTTAATTACTGAGGTGCTAAGATTTAATTCACATCTTGGTGGGGTGTAAGAGAGATTAATAAACAAAAGATCTCTATGTTAGGACGTGATGCCCATATAATTAGTAACTTGTCATGAAACCTTTTTGTTGCAATCTCATATGTCAATTCTAGTGTTCCATTATCTACCACTTTATTAAAGAGAGAGTGCATTTGTGAAACCATGAACCCCGGTCTATTTTTAATCATAAGAAACACCATTCCAACAACTTTTATCTATTTTCCATTTTTGCAATTTAAAAATCCGAAAATACAAAAACACTTTTATATCTTGCATTCACAATACAAAACCCAAAAATATCATCCATCATTGTTTCCACCATCCTTGCATATTTATTTATCATCATTGCATATTTATTTCTTGTTTGCATTTGTTATCTTTTCATATCATTTTCACACCTTGTGCTTGACAACCACTTGGTGAGGTTGAGGGCACAAAACAATTTACTTTGTTTTGCAGGTTTTCAAGAGAAGGATAAGAAGATAAATCTTTCACTATTGATTCCCCGAGAGTTCGATATTAAACCCTCGAGTCACCCCTCGTGGGGAAAACTGTCTTTCCTATACTATACACTCTGCACTTGGAGTCTCAACCTAACCATATTCTTTTCACGCAAGTAACTACGTCAAAGGCCATCAAGACGTTTTCTTGCGCCGTTGCCGGGGAATCATTGCTGTAATGATTTGTCCAAAGGAGTATCTCACAACAAAGTCAACTTCATCACCAACTTGTGCAAACACCTAAGCTTGGGGAGGTTGCACCTACGTGACCATCATCTTATCCATCTTTACCTTCAAAGCATTTTATTTTGTTTTGTTATTGTCTTACATATCATATTTATATTTCGGTTTGCATATTTTATTTTTAGTTTTGCATTTTGTGTTGCATTTGTTATTTCGGTTTGCATTGTTTAGTGTCATTTTATTTTCAGTTTTGCATTTAAAAAATTAAAAACACATAAAAAACTTGTAAAAATGGGAGACAGAACTAAGTTGTGTGACTACACAAACACTCCAAATGATCAATTTATTGCTAGGCCCATTGCCACACCTGAGATAAAAGCTGATAGTTATGAAGTAAGTCCTAGTTTGTTGAACTTGATAACTAGGGAACAATCTGGCGGTAGTGCTATGGAGGATGCCTCTATGCATCTTCATGATTTTGTTGAGATATGTGACATGGAAAAATTTAAAAATGTGGAAAGTGATATTCTAAAACTGAAGTTATTTCCATTCTCACTTAGAGGAGTAGCTAAAGAGTGGTTGCATTCACTACCTACTGATAGTATTAATTCTTGGGATGATCTAAAAGAAGCTTTCATTAAGAAATATTATCCTCCTATTAAAATTTTGCAAAATAGAAACAATATTCTTTCTTTTAGGCAAAATGAAAATGAACATGTTGCCATGGCTTGGGATAGGATAAAACTTATGCTTAGAACTTGTCCATCACATGGGGTCAACGAATGGACCATATTACACTCTTTCTACAATGGTCTAAATTACATGTAAAGAAATATTCTAGATTCTGCTGCTGGAGGGGCTTTTATGGGAAAAACTATAGTAGAAGCTAAGAACATCTTAGAAAGTATTTTGCAAAACTATAGTCAATGGAATACTGAAAGTGCACCTAATCCATCTAAGAAAGTAAACTCTATAGAAGAAACAAATGATTTGTCATCTAAAATGGACATTATTCTTGCTTTCATTAATAAACAAAATATTGAAAATGTCCCTTTGCAAGAACTATTTGGCAATAATCCTGAAAATGTTGATGTTAACTTCATTAGGAACTATGGTAATAATGGGTATGGTAACAACAATTATAATTCTTATAATAAAACCCCATATGTTCCCAACAACCGTCCTTTTATTCCATATCCTAATACTAGTGATAATAAATGGAAGCCTATGCCACCAAGTAATGATAATTTTGAGGCTAATAAAATTCTTATGGAACAAGTTACTAGTCATAATACCATGATACAAGAGTTGAATAAGTCTGTTGCTTCTATTAGTTCTGATATTAAAGGCTTACAACTCCAAGCTGTAGGACTAGACAAAGCCCTTTCAAAACTAGCTAATAACCAAGCCACTTTATTGAGTATGTCTGCAGGGAAACCACAAGCACCACCTGTGGTTGGAATGAATTCTATTAATATTGCTGAAAATGTTCCTCTTACTTTTGAGGAAACTCTTAATGAATTATTGAACTATCCTGAATATTTGTTGCCATTTATGTCTCAACTTGTTGGTTTAAAAGAAGAAGTTAATGAAACTGAATATGATGAATCTCTTCTATTAATTGAGTTAGAAAGAAAAGTTGAGGAAGTTAAAATGCTTAGTGAAGTCAAGGAACCACTACTTGACTTAGATAATTGTAGCTTGCATGAATTAATATCTATCTTACAAAAAATTGCAAGTGATCCTTCCATCAACTTGATGAGGACATCCCTGCTATAGATGCAACCGCCACTACTACACCACCTACATTACAAGGACCTATGACTAGAGCTCGTGCACATCAACTTAATCAACAGGTACTTTCGTTCCTACGAGCTACTTCTAATATACATGAGAATATGATGCTGCCTAAAGTAGATGTGTATGTCTCTCTTAGGAATGATGGACCAAGCATGGATGCGAGGGACAAGCTATGGAGCATGTACGTGCAAGGAGATGGCAGCAGGATTGCACCTGATGGAGATGATTATGCCACCAATGGAGAATATGATGATTGAAGACTTGGACGAAATATTCATGCCTATACTTCATATTTTCGTCCATAGTCACATATGGTGCTGCGCCACCTTTATTTATGGGCCAGGGCCCATGTAATTTCAAGTCAGACTTTTAGTGCGTTTTTAGAGTCCGTAAGGAGGAAGGAAAGTCCACTTAGGGTTGGATTCGGCCACCACCCCTTGGCTGGCCGAAATCCCTTTCTCTCCTCCTTATATACCCCCCTTAGGTCATCGTTTAGACTTGGATTTTGTTTAGTTAAAAAGAACTCAGCTTTTGCTAGTCTTCGCCATAGGCACGAGTGTCGGCTAGACCTCCTGTACTACGCACTTCAATAAAGTTCATCAATAAAGTTCATCTTCCATCCGCAATTCTTGATTGCATTATTGGTTCTTACTTGTTTCTCGATTGCAGGAAGAACTAGATCTTTTAGATCAGGCCGATCATGCTTTCGCAGGATTGGTAACTCCCGGAGATTGGTTTAGCGATTGCATTGGCGCTGCGTACGTGTGCGTAGAAGTCGGATCGCCAAGGTCGAACTCCACCAAAATCGACTTATCACATCTCATCGAAAGATCGGACTACCTTTGCCCTATCAAGTGGTATCAGATTTCAGGTTGATCGGTGAGATTTACAGTTTTACTAGTGTAGATTACATCTGTTTTATTCATACCTACAGTCCACGAAAAAGCCAAAAAAATATTAGGGTTAGATCATCCCGTCCTAAAAACCAGTCCGGGCCTGTTGCATAATCTTTTCAGTGTATTGCATCGTTGAGTCTTCGTCTGCATCGTTGTGTCGAGTTGCTGGTCTTAGTGTCTAGTCCCTTAGAGTTTTCGAGTTCGAATCACATCTAGTCATCGCTGCTGCCGCACCATCTTCCACGCTTGCAGATCACCGCCTTCCATCCACCAGTACTTCCGCCGCCACTACCAACATCCACCACTACTCTCCGCCGCCAAACTCCCTCCACAGTTATTCCATCACACCACCGCCTCGCCGCTATACCCTCTCGCCGCCACATCCGTTCTTGTGCCGCCATACCAAGTAGGGTTAGGGTTTTGGAGATTCGTTTTCAGTTTGTTTCCTTATCCGCCAAGTATACCCTAACGAGGTAGAGTTCATCTCGGTTAATCCTTGCTCGCGTAGCCCCACCCATCCGCAAAAAAAAAAAAATCAAAAACAAGTCTGGCACGCTTTGCAGAGCACTTTTGGAAAAAAAATTGAACCTACCCTCGTTTTTCAGTGCGGGGATTCTTTTGAGACAGTTGCCATCATAGTGATATTTTTGCGACTTTTCGCGTTTTCAGCGCATTGAACGCTTCGCAAAACATACCATCTCGCTCTCGTGCATATTGTTGTGGGTATCTTACTCACGTATCCGTTACTTTACTGTGATCATCACTTATATCTTGCTGTTACGAGCTATCCTTTTGTGCTTGTTGTTGCCACGCCTTGACTTTGTTGGTGATATCGGCTCGCGTCTCTAGTACGGTCTAGCCTAGGACCAGCACAGTACCATCTTTGAGCGTTGCTTCAACTTGCATTCCTGATTTGATTATTGCTAATCCACTATATTGAAGCCTTCCTACAGCTCCACATACTTTCTACTACGTGCATTGTACCTCGCCTAGTAATCGCTTTGTCCAATCATCGGAGTACTAATCTGTGTGGTCGCCGTGACGCTCTCCTGCTTGGTAAGACACTTGTAAGAGCCTTATATTTTGCTTGATGGATTGCGTGTTTTCCACCACATCCTAGTAGTTGATAGGAACATATACTTGTATTTGTTTCTTGTTTTCTACTAATCATGTCAGGGGACGAGAAGGCCGAGATGACCAACAAGGAGATGCAGGAGCACTTTGAGAAGATGGTTACGGACCATGCTTTGGACACTGAGGACCGGATCCGTGGTGCTATGGACAAGATCGATGGCTTGGAGGTTGCTTTCAACGCGAAGTTCGACGATGTCAACACCACCTTGGCTGGCCTGTCCAGCAAGTTTGATCGCTTGTTGGGACAATTACAGCCACCACGCATACCGCCTCCCGTGCTGCAAGGCAACACCGTTCCACGGGCAGGTCGTGTACTTCAGGAGGATCCACAAGGTTCGGTTGCGTCGGCTGCTGCTCATGTCGCAAATCCTGGTGAGCATGGCGACGGATACACGGCTGACGCCGACTATCCACCGGGTCGTCCACATGTACATCCACGCAACCTTGCACACCGGCAGCAAGCGCAGGTACGCGAAGATGAACATGTTGCTAAACTGAAATTAGTTATTCCACCTTTTGAGGGTAGATATAATCCTGATGCTTATCTTACATGGGAACTAGAAGTGGAACAACGTTTTGCATGTTTACAGTATCCCGAGGATAGACGTGTTTGTGCTGCCACTTGTGAATTCACTGGTTTTGCTTCCGTTTGGTGGTCTGAATATTGTAGATTAAATCATGATAATATTCCTAATACTTGGGATAATTTAAAACGTGCTATGCGTACTCGTTTTGTACCTCCTTATTATCAGCGTGAAATGTTACAAAAACTCACCCGTCTACAACAAGGTAAAAAATCTGTAGAAGAGTATTATCAAGAATTGCAAACTGGTTTGATTCGTTGTGGTGTTATTGAGGATAATGAAGCTATGTTTGCACGCTTTTTGGGTGGGTTGAATAGGGAGATTCAAACAATTCTTGAATATAAGGAGTATAATACTATCACCCGTTTATTTCATCTTGCTTGCAAAGCTGAACGTGAAGTGCAGGATAGTCAACCGCAGACAAGGCCTAATTTTTCTGCAGGTCGTACGTCTTCATGGACGCCACGCCAACCGGATGCCAGCTCCCGTGGTTCTGCACCTCCTCCTTCGACCAACAAGTCTAGCATGCCACCATCACGCACACCAGCACCGAGTCCTCCATCAACATCTAATGGGCCAGCTCGGAGTTCGGTGTCCACGGGAAGAACAAGGGATGTGCAATGCCGCCGTTGTTGGGGATATGGTCACATCGAGAGAGAGTGCAAGACACAGCGTGTCATGATCGTGCGCGAAGATGGAGAGTATGATTCTGCAAGTGATTATGACGAAGAGACTCTCGCGCTTATTTCTGCACAACAAGAAGATAATGAAGATTCGGTGCAGGACATAGAGGTCATGGGTGCGGAGGATGCTGATAATTATAGGAGCTTGGTTGCACATCGCGCTTTGAGTGTGCAGCTTAGTCAAGAACAGAATCAACGCCACAACTTGTTTCACACACGCGGTGTTGTGAAGGACCGTGCTATTCGAATCATCATTGATGGTGGAAGCTGCAATAATTTAGCAAGCATTGAGATGGTGGAGAAGCTTTCTCTCCCTACACGGCAGCACCCCCACCCATACCATATTCAATGGTTCGACAGCACAGGTAGACTAAAGGTAACACGAACTACATGTGTGCATTTTTCTATTGGGACATATTCTGATTTTGTTGATTGTGATGTTGTACCCATGCAAGCTTGTTCGTTGTTACTTGGTAGACCATGGCAATATGATAAAGAATCTGTGCATAATGGTAGAACTAATCATTACACTCTTATGCATGATGGAAAGAAAATTGGTCTTAAACCTATGACTCCTGAACATATTTTGAAAGATGATCTTGCTAGAGCTAGTAGAGCAAAAAATCAGGAGAAACAAAAGAGTGAAAACCAGATTGTTGCTAATGAAGTGATGCCACATAAGAATACTACTAAATCTGGTTCCAAATTACCTAATGAAATTCGTTTGAAGCATCCAACTTTACTTGCTACCAAATCTGATATTTCTGACTTGGATGTGAATACTTCTCTTTGTTATGCAATCATATGCAAAGAGGTCCTGTTTTCTTTTGAGGATATGCCTTCCTCTTTGCCACCCGCTGTTGCTAACATTTTGCAGGAGTATGCGGACGTTTTTCCCAGGAGATGCCACCGGGGCTGCCACCTATTCGAGGAATAGAGCACCAAATTGATCTCATACCGGGTGCTTCGCTTCCAAACCGTGCAGCCTACCGTACCAACCCTGAGGAGACGAAAGAGATTGAACGACAAATTCAAGAACTACTCGACAAAGGTTATGTTCGTGAGTCTCTTAGTCCATGTGTTGTTCCTATTCTTTTGGTGCCAAAGAAAGATGGTTCTTCTCGCATGTGTACTGATTGTAGGGCTATTAATAATATCACAATTCGTTATAGACACCCTATACCACGTTTGGATGATATGCTTGATGAATTGAGTGGCTCTACCATGTTCTCTAAAGTTGATTTGCGTAGTGGTTACCACCAAATTCGTATGAAATTAGGAGATGAATGGAAAACAGCATTCAAAACAAAATTTGGTCTCTATGAGTGGTTAGTGATGCCTTTTGGTTTAACTAATGCTCCTAGTACTTTCATGAGATTAATGCATGAAGTTTTGCGTGCTTTCATTGGACGTTTTGTGGTGGTCTACTTTGATGATATATTGATTTACAGCAAATCTTTAGAGGATCATGTGTCTCATTTGCGTGCTGTTTTTGATGCTTTGCGTGCTGCACGTTTATTTGGTAACCTTGAGAAGTGCACCTTTTGCACCGATCGAGTTGTGTTTCTTGGCTATGTTGTTACCGCGCAGGGCATTGAAGTGGATCCCGCAAAGATTGAGGCGATTTCGAGTTGGCCGACTCCACTAACGGTCACCCAAGTGAGGAGTTTCCTTGGCCTCGCTGGGTTCTACCGGCGTTTTGTCAAAGACTTTGGGTCTATTGCAGCACCGCTGAAGGAGCTTACAAAGAAGGACGTGCCCTTTGTTTGGGGCGATGCACAACAGGAGGCTTTTATGCTATTGAAAGATAAGTTAACACATGCTGCTTTGCTCCAACTTCCTGATTTTAATAAGACTTTTGAGCTTGAATGTGATGCTAGTGGAATTGGGTTGGGAGGTGTGTTATTACAAGATGGAAAACCTGTTGCATATTTTAGTGAAAAATTGAGTGGGCCTAGTCTGAACTATTCAACTTATGATAAGGAATTATATGCTCTTGTTCGGACTTTAGAAACTTAGCAACATTATTTATGGCCTAAAGAATTTGTTATACACTCTGATCATGAATCTTTAAAGCATATTCGTAGTCAAGCAAAACTGAACCGTCGTCATGCTAAGTGGGTTGAATTTATTGAGTCTTTTCCTTATGTCATTAAACACAAAAAGGGTAAAGACAATGTTATTGCTGATGCTTTATCACGACGCTATACTATGTTGTCTCAGCTTGACTTCAAAAAATTTGGATTGGAAACCATTAAAGAACAATATATACATGATGTTGATTTCAAAGATGTGTTGCAGAATTGTAAAGAAGGGAGAACTTGGAACAAATTCGTCCTCAATGATGGATTTGTGTTCCGCGCTAACAAACTTTGCATTCCAGATAGTTTCGTTCGTCTTTTGTTGTTGCAGGAAGCACATGGAGGAGGATTGATGGGTCATTTTGGTGTGAAGAAGACGGAGGACGTCCTTGCTGCACACTTCTTTTGGCCACGGATGCGTCGGGATGTTGAGAGATTTGTTGGCCGCTGCACAACATGTCAAAAAGCTAAGTCACGTCTTAATCCACATGGTTTATATATGCCTCTTCCTGTCCCTAGTGTGCCTTGGGAGGATATTTCTATGGACTTTGTTCTGGGATTGCCTCGCACACAGAAGGGTAGGGATAGTATTTTTGTTGTTGTGGATAGATTTTCGAAAATGGCACACTTTATTCCCTGTCACAAAACTGATGATGCCACACATGTTGCTGATTTGTTCTTTCGTGAAATTGTTCGTTTGCATGGTGTGCCAAATACTATAGTTTCAGATCGTGACACTAAATTTCTTAGCCATTTTTGGAGATGCTTATGGGCAAAGTTGGGTACTAAGTTGCTATTTAGTACTACATGTCATCCCCAAACTGATGGACAAACTGAAGTGGTTAATAGAACTTTGTCTACTATGTTAAGGGCTGTTTTAAAACAGAATTTAAAAAAGTGGGAAGAATGTTTGCCTCATATCGAATTTGCTTATAATCGTTCCATGCATTCTACTACTAAAATGTGCCCTTTTGAGGTTGTGTATGGTTTTGTTCCTCGTGCACCTATTGATTTATTGCCTCTTCCATCTTCGGTGCCAAATGATCTAGATGCTACACAACGTGCTGATTTGGTGTTAAAATTGCATGCCACTGTTAAAGAAAATATTGAGCGCATGAATGCTAAATATAAAATGTATGGTGATAAGGGTAGAAAGAAAATTGTGTTTGAACCTGGGGATCTTGTTTGGTTACATTTGCGCAAAGATCGTTTTCCTGATTTGCGCAAGTCCAAGTTAATGCCACGAGCTGATGGGCCTTTTAAGGTGTTAGAGAAAATAAATGATAATGCATATAAACTTGAGTTGCCTGCAGATTTTGGGGTTAGTCCCGCATTTAACATTGCAGATTTGAAGCCATATTTGGGAGAGAATTATGAGATGGCGTCGAGGACGACTTCAATTCAAGAAGGGGAGGATGATGAGGACATCCCTGCTATAGATGCAACCGCCACTACTACACCACCTACATTACAAGGACCTATGACTAGAGCTCGTGCACGTCAACTTAATCAACAGGTACTTTCGTTCCTACGAGCTACTTCTAATATACATGAGAATATGATGCTGCCTAAAGTAGATGTGTATGTCTCTCTTAGGAATGATGGACCAAGCATGGATGCGAGGGACAAGCTATGGAGCATGTACGTGCAAGGAGATGGCAGCAGGATTGCACCTGATGGAGATGATTATGCCACCAATGGAGAATATGATGATTGAAGACTTGGACGAAATATTCATGCCTATACTTCATATTTTCGTCCATAGTCACATATGGTGCTGTGCCACCTTTATTTATGGGCCAGGGCCCATGTAATTTCGAGTCAGACTTTTAGTGCGTTTTTAGAGTCCGTAAGGAGGAAGGAAAGTCCACTTAGGGTTGGATTCGGCCACCACCCCTTGGCTGGCCGAAATCCCTTTCTCTCCTCCTTATATACCCCCCTTAGGTCATCGTTTAGACTTGGATTTTGTTTAGTTAAAAAGAACTCAGCTTTTGCTAGTCTTCGCCATAGGCACGAGTGTCGGCTAGACCTCCTGTACTACGCACTTGCAAGATCCCACCTTCATCAATAAAGTTCATCTTCCATCCGCAATTCTTGATTGCATTATTGGTTCTTACTTGTTTCTCGATTGCAGGAAGAACTAGATCTTTTAGATCAGGCCGATCGTGCTTTCGCAGGATTGGTAACTCCCGGAGATTGGTTTAGCGATTGCATTGGCGCTGCGTACGTGTGCGGAGAAGTCGGATCGCCAAGGTCGAACTCCACCAAAATCGACTTATCACATCTCATCGAAAGATCGGACTACCTTTGCCCTATCACAACTCTAACCAAGCAGGTTTTGGTTTTTATATTGCTAATCATGTTTTAAAAGAAAAGATTGCTAGGTACAACCAAGAAGCTATGATACCACCTAATCTTGGGGATGTATGGATTCCCAAAGTACTAGTAACCATTGGAAAAGAGACACACCATGCTATATTAGATCTAGGATCTAGTGTCTCTGTTTTATCTAAATAATTACATGAAGTTCTTGAATTAAAGATTCTTGAAAAATGCTCTATTGAACTTGCACTTGCTGATGATTCCATTAAACATGCTTTAGGAAAAGTAAGTGATGTTATGGTAGAGTTGCATATGACATTTGTACCTGTTGACTATCTAATCATGGATATGGGGAATAAAACCTCTAGTCCAATTATTCTTGGAAGACCTTTTTTCGTACCACAGGTGCTATCATTGATTCAAAAGAAGGGAATGTGAAGTTTCAGTTTCCACACAAGAAGTGCATGGAACACTTCCCAAGGAAGAGGGACACACCAAAGTTCAAGCTCCCTCATGAGCTTCGTCCATCATAAATATCAAGTAAGAAGCCTAGCTATATGGCTATAAAGTAAGCGCTTTACAGGAGGCAACCCGGTTGTTTTTATTTTTGATTTTCTTTGTGTCCTCTTGCTGTAACAAGAGACTTAGTTTTTAGTTTTGTTTCTGGAATTTTTAATAAAGTACCAAGTTTTACCCATTTTGGTTTGAAAAAGTTGCTATTTGCATTTGGAGATTTTATTCCAGCACGAATCTGTTCATGGTTTGATTTTTCATTCCTATTCTGTAAATCCGAATGAGTTGAAATTTTTACTGTAACTGCAACTTTTCATTCTCTATATGCATGAATGTTTTCAGAATTTTTTGACATAATTAAGCTGTGTAGAAAAATGCGTTTCACAGCTGCTGTTTTTCTGGACAGATTCTGTCCCATTTTGTTTGATGCATTCTTTGAACTTTTAACTTGAATCTTTTTGATCCAATTGAGTTTATAAGTAGGCATACAACATTATACACTTTCTGTACATTTATATGAATTTTTTTAAGGATTTTACGCAGCAAGCAATTTATTTGTCTATCACTACTAATGTCACCCCACAGAAAAGAAATGGGAGAAACAATGTTTTGAAGTTTTTTCACAGGGATTAGAGGAGATGCACCAAGAGCTATCCAAGGATGGTGAAGACCATAAGTAAGGGCTTAGGGATGTGAAGACAGCCCCACTGGACCAACACACTCTCGGTTTGCACACGTCTAACTTCTGTTTTTCGATCAATGCACTTTATCGCATAAACTTGGAGCGTCTTTTATTTGCTTTTTATTTTGGTTTGATTTTTGATTTGAGACCACCACTATCATTTTTATATGAGAGAGATACTGAAAATTTGGGTTGAATTAAGTTGGATGCTATTAAAAAGATTGGGAAAGGGATGTTTGAGTTGATTTAAAAAGATACATATAGTTGCATGATTCATGTGCTTTTTAATGAGTGTTAATTTGCAAGTGTTTTATCAAGAGCTAACTCTTATTCACGTTTTGATGCTGAGTGTTACTTTACTTTGTTTAACCTGGATTGGTTAATTCTATGGACACTTGTGCATGCATTTAGACGGTCAACTTTCACCCTTTTGCTAGCCCAAAATTCCGACAAGTAAAAACTTGTTTTCCAACACCTTCAACCAAAGTTTTTCCAGTGAGTCCACCATATCTACCTATTAGCTTTATGCTATTCCGAGTATGTTTATCATGTTACTTTGTATTATCTATATCTCTGAATTTAAATGCTTATGTTATTGATTGTTATGGGAAAAGTTGGTTAAAAAGCTCTCACACCTTACTTTTATTGCACTTAATAAAACATGAACCATTGTGATTAAAACAAGAGTCTTGGTTGGGGGTTAGCCCATATGTGCTGTCACATGGCAAGCTTTCAACATGTTCTTAATTATATTTAGTTGATATCCTGTACTTTTGTTTATGGATGCCTATCATAGTGCCAAATAAATGTAGAAACTAAGCAAGTTTAAGTAGTTTGTACAAATGGCTAGAGAGACATCTGGGCCGCTAATCTAAGCCATGCATCATTCAAGGTGGAAATTTACTTACATACTATTGTGAACCTTCAGTGATGCACCTCACATAATAAAAAGCTATATCAATAGTAAATAAAAAGGGTGTTGAGATTGTTCCTTATGTTTGTTTGTCCTGTCATTTTGACATGGGCTTGTTCCATGTCCTGGGACAAGAGGTACCCCAGTTGACCCTCTTTATGACGTTATTTTTACAATGACTTTAACTTGAACTTGCTTGGTAGCCCAAATTGAGGAACACTATGGTGTAGGTACTCGTATTCACGGGGCATGAAGCTTTCAACCCATACTTTGTCAAGCACACTACTCATATTTGCTTTCACTTTAAACTTTAACCATTCAAGATGTTACGATGGGGGTAATGAGAGCTTCACACCAATGAATACCACATTGCAAACATTAACTTAAGTAGAAGCATTTGGAAGTTAGATGCAACTTATTCATGTTTTACCTCTACTCATTGTCCACCTTTTATATTCAGATTTACAAGAGTACTCTATGACCATCATAGGATGTTTTTACTTTTCATTATGCATACATTTGGTCCATAGTACTTTGCATTATATTACTTATATTTCAATCATATTTGCATCATATAAGGGTTATATCATTGTTTTATAATGATTTTGGGAAGATTTCACAGTTTTCCTATTTTTCTAGAATTAACCCTGCACTGGTAGAAACCCCTATTTTCTATATTTTGATGTTTCAGGGACCCAAACGACGTCCAAATGACCTGAAAATTTACGAGCATCAGTTTTTGGAAGGAACAAAGCGTAGGAGCGAAGGAAGCGAACAAACGGCGGCCCGAGGGCCAGAAGAGGTTGGCCCACACGGCCAGATTCCTTGGACGCGTGGGACCACTCATCTGGGCCCTCGTGGCTCCGTTGCCATCGATCTTTCTTCCAGAAGCTTCGTCTTGACCAAAAAACAACTATAAAAATAGTCTCCCGACGCCTTTCGGAGAGGAGGCCGCCGAAAACACAGAAACACAGAAACAGAGATCTGGAGCTGCAGATTGGAGGGGAAAACTCCGGCAGGGCACTGCCGGCGTGGTCTCCATCTCCCCCAACGACATCTCCACCGTCTCCATGATGAAGAGGGAGTAGTCCACCCCTGGACTATGGGTTTGAGGAAGTAACTTATGTATCTCTCCTCTCTCTTTAGCTTCACTAATTAGCACCGTATGAGCTGCCGAACATGATTATGGTCATCTATGTAATTCCTTTGTGGTGGATCTCTTTATGAATTAATATATGTTTGAGATTGCAATTGTTTTGTTTCAGTTATGAAAGTAGATGCATATTATGTACCCCGTTCTTGTCTACTTATTTTTATCAAGCATGTTTATGAGAGTGTGTGTGGGGGAACGTGTGCATTAGTTGGAGTAATGAGGGGGTGGCTAGTGCGGTGAAAGTGAGAGAAGTTCCGCGATCCACTTGGGTATTTTTACCTTACTTTGTTGCCTCACTAGGGATAAAGAAAAATACCATGCTACCGGAGGTGTGGGTGTGACCATTGCCACTTCTCCATGACTAGATCTAGCATGTTCTTATTTTAACTTCATGTCATAAGACTTAAAGCTATACTCTGATTTATTTTAATTACTGAGGTGCTAAGATTTAATTCACATCTTGGTGGAGTGTAAGAGAGATTAATAAACAAAAGATCTCTATGTTAGGACGTGATGCCCATATAATTAGTAACTTGTCATGAAACCTTTTTGTTGCAATCTCATATGTCAATTCTAGTGTTCCATTATCTACCACTTTATTAAAGAGAGAGTGCATTTGTGAAACCATGAACCCCGGTCCATTTTTAATCATAAGAAACACCTTTCCAACAACTTTTATCCATTTTCTGCCATTTAAAAATCCGAGAATACAAAAACACTTTTATATCTTGCATTCACAATACAAAACCGAAAAATATTATCCATCATTGTTTCCACCATCCTTGCATATTTATTTATCATCATTGCATATTTATTTCTTGTTTGCATTTGTTATCTTTTCATATCATTCTCACACCTTGTGCTTGACAACCACGTGGTGAGCTTGAGGGCACAAAACAATTTACTTTGTTTTGCAGGTTTTCAAGAGAAGGATAAGAAGATAAATCTTTCACTACTGATTCCCCGAGAGTTCGATATTAAACCCTCGAGTCACCCCTCGTGGGGAAAACTGTCTTTCCTATACTATACACTCTGCACTTGGAGTCTCAACCTAACCATATTCTTTTGACGCAGGTAACTACGTCAAAGGCCATCAAGGTTGAAGACGAGCAGATCCTTTCCCGGAGGAGATCACCTCTCTCTTATGCTACTCTCGCCTGGTGCGCTACCTAGTCTAGCCTCCGACTCTCTGGAATTCCTCCCTTCCCTAAGGTGCCTCGGTCCTCCTTTTATAGGCTAAGGGGATCACACAAGGGCACCTTTGGAGGCGGAGGTGTTTTAGGCGGGAAAACCACCCCGGGTTCTTCTTGTGGGGCGACGTGGCCTCTTCTCGTCCAAGTATTCTTCTGAGGGAGGTTAGCTGCGGTCGCCCACCTTTTGCAGGGCGGGCGGACAAAGGCTGACACCTTTACCGACCGTGTCCCCGCGCGGCGCCTCCATCTTCTTGGCGCCCAAGTCTTCTAGGAGCTTCTAGCAGGAGCTGGCAAGCTTATCCACTTCGCTTGAACAGAGGCTGGATCTCGAGGGTGAGCCTGGCCTCCTGCCGGGCATCCGGGTCCCCGGAAGCTCCGCGTCGTCTGCCAGGTTGAGGGTGACCCCGGAAGGCCACCCGGCCCTTAGTCGTGGTTGTCGATGTCGTCCTGGCCTGGTTGCCGTGGGGCAGATGGGGGGCCCATCTGCCAGTTTTGAACCCTTGCCTTGTTCGCCTTCTTGGTGGGCCCACTGGTGGTGGACCCACTTTGACCGCATCAGGGGAACCCCGTGTTCCACTGTTGTGACACAATAAGTCAACCTTGTCAGGCTAACAGTCATATTATTTTCTTTGTGTTAATCATATTATTTTGGTCTCTGTAGGATTGGACAGCTACTTGTGAATCCGGGATACAAATACAAGACAACCACTTTCTGCGGTATGTTTAACATGAATTTGGCAGCAACCAAATCAAGCTTGTACATTGTTGCTTCTTGCAATTAATTGATGCTGGTTATACTTTGATAAATTCTCAATTGCAATTTTATTTTTGCTTCCAAATGGGCAGGAAACAACTACTTAACTCTGTTTTCGATCTGGCCTTCTCTTCGGTGATATATTCATTCGTTGACGAGCCCCCACCCTCTTGGGATCCCCTGACAACTCTGAAATTCAGTGAGCCCCCACCCTCTTGGGATGCCCTGACAACTCTGAAATTCAGTGAGCCCCCACCCTCTTGTTTTCCATGAATATGTTGGCTTACTATCCATGAATATGGTGCTATTTATATGTTCCTGGTTACTATTTGTTCCTGGTTGTGCCTTCTATTTATATGTTCTTGGTTACTATTTGTTCCTGGTTGTGCCTTCTATTTATCTGTTCCTGGTTACTATTTGTTCTTGGTTGTGTATTTCCTATGTTCCTAGATGAGTCCTGATGTCGCCCTTGCCGTACAGATAGGTTCTTGTCGTGTCTTGGATCACGGACACCGGGAGTAAAGGATACCCCCTTTTTTGGTTCGGTATGGGGCGCGAAGGAGGCTGAGAAACGTCTTCCACCGGGAGGACTTCGTCTGCGCCTTAGATCTACGTACTAGCAACCAACACAGAGACACAAGGAGTTTACCCAGGTTCGGGCCGCCCGGAGGCTAACAACCCTACTCCTGCATGTCTGGATTTAGTGGTATATCATGGTGTAGCTTTACAGGGGTGGTTGCGGGTGCCAACCCGGGAGGTGTCGGCTAGAGGTTGAAGACGAGCAGATCCTGACCCGGAGGAGATCACCTCTAGCCTATGCTACTCTTCGTCTTGTGCTACCTAGCCTAGCCTCCGACTCTCTGGAAAATCCTCTCCCTTTTTACCGGTGCCTTGATCCTCCTTTTATAGGCTAAGAGGATCCCACAGGTGCACCTTTGGGGGCGGAGGGGTTTTGGCGGGAAAACCCCTCCGGGTTCTTCTTCGGGGGTGACGTGGCTTCTTCTCGTCCAAGTATTCTTCTCAGGGGGGTTAGGTGTGGCCGCCCACCTTTTGCAGGGCGGACGGACAGGGGCTGACACCTTTTTTCCGATCCTGTCCCCCCACGGCACCTCCATCTTCTTGGCGCCCAAGTCTTCTAGGAGCTTCCAGCCGGGTCTGGCAAGCCAGTCCTCTTCGCGTGTGTGGAGGTTTGTTCCCGGGGATGAGCCTGGCCTCCTGCCAGGCATCAGGGTCCCCGGGACCTCCGTGTCGTCTGCCGGGTAGAAGGGGGCCCCAAAAGATCCTCTGGTCCTTAGTCATGGTTGCCAATGCCGTGCTTGCCTGGTCGCCGTGGGGCAGATGGGGGACCCATCTGCCAGTCTTGAACCTTGGCCTTGTTCGCATTTTTGGTGGGCCCATAGGAGGTGGACCCACTTTGACCGCATCAGGGGAACCCCGTGTTCCACTATTGCGACAGTTCTGTTTTCACAGATTTTACCAAAAATCTGCTTGTACTTACTGATCTCATTTGGCAAGAAATAATTATCTGTTGTCTTGAATTTATTATGCACAATGCCCAGAGATGTTTGTATCGATACTGTACTATATCAGCCTAGTTGAAAAGAAATGGTGGCCTCGAAACAAACCGTGCATATACACTCACTTTCTTTTCAGTTTGCAAGATAACATTATGTTGACAAAGTTTTGGAACCTGAATGTGCGCCATGGTTGTGTTATGTTGGATGTGGCCCAAGAGCTTCTTTCTTGTTGTTCTTCTTTTTACTGTAGGAATTGCATGGTAGTATAATATACTCTTGTTCTACAGTACTAGCTTGCAAATTGGAGAGTTCATAGGAGGACAGTTATAGCTTTTAGTAAGTTTTCGGCAAAAGGAGGACAATAAGGATTGTAGGGGCTGGCGTTTCTACACCCGAGCACACCATTTGGTACATCTATAACTATTAGCAAGTTTATGTTATCTCCATCATGCGCCCAAGAATCTTCTTTGTTGATGCTCTTATTTTTTATTTATTTGTAAAAATATCAAGAATGAATTACAAGGTACGAAACACATAATTTTATTCTGCAGCATTAGCTTGGAATCTGGAGAGCTCATACCAGGGGTATCAAGAGTCAGAAATCATGAGGAAGTTGTGATATTTTTGTTGATAATTGGAGTCATGACCTACTTATAATTTATGAATTGCTTTTATGGAATGGGATTAATGTACGGAAGGATAAAAGCTTGTACTTTTGAACATGTAATAATTGTTATATGCTCCATCGAATCTGGTCATTTGTGTGAATACCTGACGCTTGGATGTTTTCACTTCTCATTTCTGTTCAAGAATTTAAATCTGTAATTTATTGTTATTTTGTGTAAATCTGTGATCTGATGATCTGATGTGGAGTCACATCTTATTTCGAATTTTCTGCGTTTTATTTTCTGTTTTGATTATATAATTTATCTATATTCTAGTACGGATTGTATTAGGTATCTGTATGCTGATTTTCCGCCACGTGCTTTCCCCTGTGCTGCCAAACGAACCAAGGGCTGGGGAGATCGCCCCAGCCCCACACAGGGATTCCAACGCGCACAAGAAATTCCCCTAGGGCCCCGCTTGGCTAGCTGGTTAAATTATACCTTAGTTTTAATCAACCGGCGTAACTGGTCGTGCACAAGAAAACGATCGGATTTTTTACGGATGTGGGATGGTCCGCATAAAATTTCGGGGTTTATGGGCCGAAACGACGCAGAAGGGAGAAACTAAACGGCCATCCAAGTAGCTTTTCGGGCCATCCCCGGTTTTGTCCACACCCTGGTGTAATACCCGGGTTTTTAGCTGGAATACGACATTCCAAGCGGGCCCTAGGGGAATCGCTACCCTGGGTTTTTTTACCCTTGCAACCAAATGAGCCCTTAGAGGGAACCAGGTCCTCTAACATTAAGGGGCACATTATCCTTCTGCCATAAGTTGTGTCCATGTGCTCAGTTTTGCCCTCAGTTTTACCCCTAGTCTGGGCGCAAGGACTTATTCCGTGAATCTTGCTGTCTCCGTCTGGTCAAGGTAGTTGACTAGGGCTTGTAGCCACTGCTTGTGGGACCCCCTGTCGACCGTTCTTGAGGGCAAAACTGAGCAAATGGGCACACACTGATGGCAGCCCGTCGATCGTTGCTGGCGCCGCGTCTGTGATAAAAGCAGCGTACCGCTCCCCCAGAGCTCGCAGCGGGGAGCAAGAATCAGCGAAGCGGGGTTGGAGGCGGCCACGCGCAGAGGTGGGCGGCGAGCTAGGAGCCGGGCGCGGGCGACCGAGAGGGCGGCGTCGACGGGGAGCGCCGCTGACGGTGGGAGGGCGCGGCCGTGTGCTACAGCTACAGGTGACGTGCGTGGACATAGTGAGTTCCCCTTCGGCTCCGGGCATTCGCGATTCGAGCTCCATGTCTTCTTCTAGCTCCCGCGCCACCTCATGGATCGAGATCCCGGCGCGCACGGAGATGTCGATCTTCGTCTGTCCGCGGTGCCGGATGGACGTTGCTCGGTGGATTTTGCAGACACCGAGGAACACAAATCGTCTGTTCTACATGTGCACCAGCGCGATTGGGGTAAGAATCGGGGCAATTTCACAATTTTCATTGATCGGCATCCTTGAGCAATCCATTTGATCTGTTTGGCGATTTTGTAGTTGAAATGTTTCTTACTTTGGGAAGATGTTCTGGTCCAGAATGGCTGCCACAGACAGCAGTGGCCGCAACGCGAGCTCCAGAAGAAGAGACGGAGAGCGGAGCACGCATTGATATAGAGGTTGCTGACGAGCTAAGGAGATTGAACCAGAAGATTAGGAAGCTCGAATATCAAGCACAATTTCCCATTTGCATTTGGGCATTTGTAGGGGGTATGTTAGTCGCAGTGGGTGTAATGTTGAAATTGTATGGAATGACATGAATTTGGGAGGAATTTGTAGGAGGAATTTGGGAGAAATTGTATGGTAATCGCACTGGCTGGGTGTAGTAGGAGTTTGTAAGCTTGAAATTGTACGAATAAAGGTTGAAATAAGGGGAAAAATGGGAAATTCAGAAGATTCAGTGTAGCAAATATCTCCTGTGCGACACTTTTCATCGGAATGGTGAAAAATGCAACATCGTTCGAAGAAATAGCTACTGCGCGACGTTTCTGACGGCCAAAATAGCCAGCACACGACATGGTTGATTAAACGGTCGTAACGTTGGATTGATTCCGACAGGTGGGTCATAGACTCGTGTACTCACTTAATTGTGCTCATAGATTTAGATTTACCGAGGGATATTCAGTTATTTCGACAGGTGGGTCCGAACTATTTTGCCCTCCCCCACCGGCATCCCCTAAACGGCCGGACACCGAACACAGTTTTCAAATACAAACTTCAATACAATTTTCGATTCAAATACAAACTTCGATACAATTTGATATGATTCAATTCGATACAATTTGATATGATTCAAATACAACGGGCGGCTACGTGGAGGCGAGCACACACGAAGGACACGAAGTCAGACACACATACACTTGTTCCATGCACCGCGTCATTCTAGGTTGCCGGATCTTATGGAACGGCTTAGATCGAACCAGCAGGCCGATCCAAACCCCATCTATCCAGCCAATCAGCGCATCATATGCCCACGAGCCAATCAAATTGTAGAACGAGCGCACACGCGGATCGGCGCGTCACCTGCGCACACGCGGATCGGTGTGTCTGATCCCAACCGTTCACTCACCAGTGATCAAAGGTTCGGAAGCGGGAGGGGTTTCGGATGGGGTTTCCGGGATTTGGGGTTAGGGATTTCGAGGTTTTCAGGGTTTAGTGTTAGGGTTAGGGCTAGGGTTTCACTGAGCTAGGGTTGAGCATAACTAATTAAAAAAATCAAAAATATATAAAACTTTCGCACATTGTCGTATTATGCAACTAAGTTGCTATAAAAAATATATAACTTGGATTTCGAGTCGGTCAACGTTTTTTTGTGAGGTTTGACCAAACATTAAAATGAGCACAAATAATTCAAAAAAATCATAAAAATGTGAAACCAGCGCACATTGTCGTATTATGTGACATAGTTACGATATAAAATAATAAACTTGGTCTATGTGTATTTTCATGAGAAAACCTTCACACAAATGACTTACCACACCACGATCGATGTTGCAGAGAGTTCAACACAAGTGAGAGGGTTTAGAGTTATGAAAAATAAAAAAATCAATAAAATCGGCAAAGCTTCATTTCAGAGTGACTAAGAAGGATCTGCACTTAGTTTTGCATTTTCACATTTTAAACTTGTTTTGGAGACGGTCAAAGTGGGTTTGACCAAACATTCAAATGAGCACAAATAATTCAAAAAAAATCCAAAAAATGTAAAACCAGCGCACATTTTCGTATTATGTGACATAGTTACGATATAAAATAATAAACTTGGTCTATGTGTATTTTCATGAGAAAATCTTCACACAAATGACTTAGCACTATCGATGTTGCAGAGAGTTCAACTCAAAGTGAGGAGAAGTGGTTTTGGATTTGGAACATAAAATTTTCTAAAACCTCACCAAAGCTTCATTTTGGAGTGACTAAGAAGGATCCAGGCTTAGTTTTTCATTTTCATGTTTCAAACATGTTTAAATGTTGGTCAAACTTAGGTTTGGCCAAAATTGAAATGAGCATAAAAAATTCAAAAAAATGAAAAACCAATGCACATAGTCTTATAATGTCATATACTAACGATTCAAGGAGAGTGAATAGGTTGAACATGGGTACATTTGCACCCGTTTTTTTGAAAAAACATTTAAAACACGTTTAAAATATGTTTAAAAAATCTGAAAAAAAGTACACGCATACATCTCGCATAATGTGTTGATGACACAAAGTTTCGTGAAAAGTTTACATTTAGTTTTTCATCCACAAAAAAGAGAAATTTTTGTGACTTACATATAACACATATATGTCAGATTTTGTCTTTTTCACACAAGTCAAGTAAAAAGTATTTTTGGGACGAAATTTTTGGCGCACACTAGAAACTACAATATGTACGCGTGCATATTTTTTTCGGAATTTTTGGACATTGCGAAAATGCATTTTGAAAGCGGGTGCAAATGTACCCATGTTCTCCACCTTATTATCCCGATTCAAGTTGATAAACAAGGTCTACATACATTCAAACGAAAATTAATGCATCTTGGCTCATATCGCCCAATCTCAAACTCCGTCGCATTCAAATGAGGATAAAAAATTCAAAAAAAAAATGAAAAACCAGCGCACATAGTCTTATAATGTCATATACTAACGAGTCAAGTTGATAAACAAGGTCTACATACATTCAGACGAAAATTAATGCATCTTGGCTCATATCGCCCTCCGTCGCATTCAAATGACCATAAAAAATTTAAAACAAATCAAAAAAATGAAAAACCAACGCAAATAGTCTTATAATGTCATATACTAACGATTCAAGTTGATAAACAAGGTCTACATATATTCAGACAAAAATTAATGCATCTTGGCTCATATCGTCCTGTGTCGCATTCAAATGAGCATGAAAAATTCAAAAAAAATCAAAAAAAATGAAAAACCAATGCACATAGTCTTACAATGTCATATACTAACGATTCAAGTTGATAAACAAGGTATACATACATTCAGACGAAAATTAATGCATCTTGACTCATATCGCCCAATCTCAAACTCCGTTGCATTCAAATGAGCATAAAAAATTCAAAAAAAAAAATGAAAAACCAACGTACATAGTCTATATATATGGAATAGATATGTAGGTAAGTTATTTGGCTGATTTAGACAAGGTCGAAATAACCTTGCTTAGAAATGAGGCCATTTACCCTACCTTTGAAGCTATTTTTTAGAACATTTTTCATGAATGTGAGTTTACTTCGCAAAAGGGCTCGGATTGATGACCAAGTTAGAACAAGCAAGTTCACCATAGTTTGGAAAGCATTGCAACATCCAAATAGCATGTCAATTTTTAAGTTTGGATCAAATTTGAAGTTTGGATCACATATTTCAATCACTCACCCATTTGGCCCTCATTTTGACACGACTTGCTCAAAACATGTACCATCATCATCCAAACACCATTAAAACATAGTTGTAGCATAGGTCCAACATCATTCAACATAATATAACATCAATCATAATGTTTCATAAATTCTACTTGGTTCCAACTCAATATACAAAACGCGTCGGGGCTTCTTTTTGATCCATGTGCTACTTGCCACCACTGTGCTCGTTGTGCTTCTTTTGCTTCTTGCCACCATTGTGCTCCTTGTGCTCATTGCTTCTTCTCTTCTCCTTTTGGCAGTACTTTTCAGATTCTGTTCCAACCGGCTGCTGATCATCATCATTTTCATCGAAACACTCTTCGAACGCTGGATCTACTGTGTTATCACAATATCCATCGAAATGACCAGACCCACCACACCTTGTGCACTTCCGCTTCCTCGCTCCAAGTCCAGCTCGTAATGGTACAACTGCCGGCACAACCACATTATTTTGCAGCCTCACTTGAAAATTTTCTCTTTCCTTATGCTTAGCAAACATGGTAGCGAGCTCTTCATCATTTGTAACTTTCACCCATTTATTCCCCCCATCGTAGTATTTGAATTCCACTTCATCATGCAAACCCCAAGTATATGGGCTGCAAATTACCTCCCCAAATTGTCTAAAACTCCAATTGCAATCCATTGGCAAAGGATAATCGAAACGTCTCGCGAATTTCTTCTTATTCTGTGTATCCACGAGGTACCGGTCCCTTCTAATATTCACCAAGAAAGCAAACCGCAATTCCATCCTAACCCACGAAAAGTAGAGACGAATTCAGCACACCAATAGCAAAATCAACTAAAACCATTGGCGTCTCATGTCTAATCGAATGTTCAAATGCACAAGTGATCTCAAACTTACCACTCAGGAACCCAGTCGTGGACGCGGCGGGTCTCCGGCCCGACGTTTGCCTCACCAGCTACTCCGGGGTCGCTGCCGCTCGCCATTTCGCCCTGGAGTTAACCCTCTTACTTTCTCTGTCTCGCCAGCCCCAGCGCTCCCGCCGGGCGCACGGAAGGAGACCCCGCCGCGGGTCGAGCAGGTGGCGGGCGCAGTGGCAGAACGAGCGGGACAAGCTGGTGGCGGTGGAGCTAGTGGCGGTGGAGCACGTTGCGGTGGAGCAGTTGGCTATATTCGCGGCGGCGCAGGTGGTGGCGGCGCAGGTGGTGGCTGTTCGGGAGTAGGGGTGGTGCACGGACAGATTGGGGGTAGGGTTCAGGTCGTTATTTTTGGCGCTGATGTGCCGTCCCACCTATAAGATGCGGACCCACTTCACTAACGCCTACAGACGGAATCCGCTTCAGACTGACCGTTTGGCCTCGCCATAGCAGCTGCGACTGAAATAATGGCAAAATTGAGCACCATTTAGAACTAGTGGTAAAACTGAGTCATACCAAGCCTCTAAGCGCAATCTATTTAACGACACAACATTAAGAAGGGAAGTCAGGTAAGCTCCAACGGGTCCACTGGACTTGGAGGGCACGGGTCCTTCCCCCGACCCTATCCACCATCTGCAGTTGGCACGGCACGCCAGAGGGGGAGGGAGGCGACCACGCGCCTCCGCGTCCGCCTCGATCATGGATCCGCGCGGCCACACGCCGCAGGAGGAGGACGGCTTCTTTCACGCACACGACGGCGCTTGCCACGCCGACCAGAGGTCTTTCTTTCTTTCTTTGCTCTCTTCTTTACCTCAATCAGTTACCGCGGCTTCTTTACCGTCTCTTCCGTCGCGACTCTTGGTTCCGATTCCGGGGACCTTCCGGTTAGAAGCGAGTAGTTCAATCAGAGTCCGCTTCTCGCTCGAATCTGGGGAGTCCTGGAGGGGTGTTATGGGGTTTGCGGGTTCGGCAATGTCAATAACTGGGTGATGATGCAGAACGTGCGAAGCTTCTCATCATCCAATTCGGTCGATATCTGCTCGAAGATTTGTCAGATGATTACGCATTCGGTTTACCCCCAAGTTATTTTCTTACATAGCGCTTATGTATATATTCCAACAATTTTATACTTATGCATAGGATTTTTTTGTGGCTACTAGAACAAGACACGCTTGGGTGGAAACATTGTCCATTAAGAAAGTTATTATCTTGGGGATCAGATCAACAGTAGCCTCAACGTCCTGATCTGATTGCATTGAAAGCAATTGTTACTAGTACACTTGATCGATCTGCTATTGTGTTGACAGCAACCATTCCATCTTTTGTTCGCAGTCAAAGGACCGAGTGCAAAGCAAATCCTTCGGTTACTGCGCGCAAAGTTCAGAAGGCTGACCGTGAGAGAGTGCGAAGGGACAAGCTGAATGTGCAGTTCCTGGAATTGGGAACCACGCTTGGTATGTATGACGCAGCTCCTTCCTCATGCACAGAAACTTCATAGTTGCTACATGTAGTAGGCCACCGAGTCATTTTCTTGCCACTGGCTGCTTCTGTGGGTTCTGATGGTGCATATAAAGTGGCAAGTCGCAATTCCCAATTGAAAATAGAAAATAATTTTAAACTCTAAATAAAGTGGCAAGTTGATATTCCTTCTGAGCTTTGTCTACCAGCGCTCGTGATTTTTAATCCCCATACTCAGCCACATCGTTACATAAGCAGCTAAGAAAGGTTGTTCTTTCAACTAGTATGCAGCCTGATTCTTATACAAAGATGATCAAAATACTATGTAGTTACTTGATTGAAAGTTAAGTAAAAACATGACATTCTGGGGGCCTGACCCCCTCTGTAATTCTGTATGGACGCCGTTTTGTAGTTTCTATGCAATTAAGATGAAAGAATTAGTTGTTCTATGTGGGCCACATGTATAGCTGTGGTTCATGAAATACAACTCAGCAACAATCAACCTGAGTCAGCCCATGTGGACAATTCGCCGATAAATTGGTCTCTGGATGAAGATTATTCAAGTTAGGCCAGTCTAGTGAAGTCAAGTCCTTGGTCTTCTTGAGCTGTTTTTTTTTCCGAGAAATTGTCTTATTGATTTGTTAGGTCAACTGTGTGGACTGAATTAGGTTAGGTAATTTTAAGGAGCGAGTGGTTACTTGTATCATGTCATCCTGGCTCATTGAGAAAAGCTAATGCAGGCTTTTCTAGTCGACATAGGTTGAGTGATGAAACATATTTTATCCACTCAATCAAGCGGTTGATTCACAGAAATCCACAAGGGGAAGATAAGAACAAAAGTCTTCTCCTCAAGGGATGCCTTGGTCTTGGAGAAGGAGCGAAGCTAAGCTAATGTATAATATTTTCAAGTCTTACCCTAATGGGAGGTGGGGGAGTGGTATATATAGCTCTACCCTTAACCATATATTTAGGTGGGCCGAAACCCACTTACAAGCCTATGGACTAAGTTGCCCTCTACGCCTGGTGGACGGATTTGGAACTCAGAGGTTCCGGGATGATCTTCTGGATTGCCTTCAGTCCATGTTGATTTCCTCCGAGATTTGCATCCCGGAGATCCGAGTTGGTCTTCAGCTTGGGCATATGATTCCTGGAGGTGTGGGCAGCGGCATATGTACTTCTTTTTTTTTTTTTTGCGGGGAAGTGGCATATGTACTTAGTTATGTCAGAGGTCCCAAATTCTCTGAGGTTCCACAATGGTGTCAGAGTCTCTGAGGCTAGTCTCTTACTTGGACTTGTCCATCTTAAACCACTATTGGGAATCGTGTGTAGCTTCTCTTTGATATAGTAATGACCACAGCTGCCACCATATCATGTACTGCCGAACTACGATGAACTTCATTCGAGTCCAGGAACTGGAACGACAAAGAAAAACTTCAGTCCAGTCCAATTCATCAATAAAGTGGCCTCTACCTGGCAACATGAAAAGTGCAAGTGCCGCTTGCATGTACTTGATTGCACAAGTGTCTGTTTTGTTAATTTCTTCGTGTTTGTGTTTCTTTTTTTTTGTTACTTTGTGTGTGTGTTTGCGGGAGTTGTAGACTCTGCGCTGTGTTTTCACATGATCACATGTCTGCTACATGTTCAAATGTGCAGACCCGGATCGGTCCTGGAACGATAAGTCTACTATTCTTGGTGATACAATCCAGATGCTCAAGGATTTGACTTCTCATGTAAATAAGCTTAAAGCTGAATACTCTTCTCTCTCCGAAGAAGAATGTGAGGTAGCCTCATGATATTAATCGAAAGAAGCATATCAGCCATACAAATGTTCAACATCTCGCTTACAGTTTTTTTTTTCTGGTTTTTGTAGTTGACTCAAGAGAATAATGAGCTTCAAGATGAGAAGGCTTTGCTGAAGTCTGATGTTGATAATTTGAACAACCAGTATCAGCAACGTATTCGACTGTTGTACCCGTGGACTGCAATGGAGCCTTCTGTTGTCACTGGGACACGTCCATCATTTCCCTTCCCAGTCCCAGTTCCTATACCCACTTGTGCTGTAACTATGCATCCACAGCTTCAGGCACACCCCTTCTTCGGAAATCAAACTTTGGGAGCCATCGGCAATCCCTGTACTGCATACATGGCATACAGGCAACCTTGTCGACCTCCTAGTGATCAACCATCTAACCATTTTAGTACTCCAGTTTCGCATTCAAGTATTAGTCGATCTCGCTCTCCTGCACAAGAATGTGGAAGCAAGTCATCTACGCTGCATCATGCAAGCTCTGGAGGGAGAAATGATGGTTTTGGTTATGTTGCAACTGACTTGGAACTAAAAATTCCTGGTTCCTCAGCTCCTTCGCATTCAGATCTTACTAACAAGGTAAGTGCCAACCATTACTCAGTTTCACCTTAACTGATTAGTGAATTTTTTTGTAGCGGTTTAAGCTATTGCTTTGTTTAGTTCTACAGAAAATAGAGACAAAATGCATTCTCTGTTGTTTTTAGCATTTTATTGTGCAAATTGGATAAAAGAACAAAACCGCACAGTTTTCTAAAAGGGCACTTCTCATTATCACAGGATTCCTCTTCTGACTTGAAACGGAAGAAGCAATGCATGAAGCAAATTAATGGTAGCACTCTTACTGAAGACACTAGTTCAAGCAAATGTTCTTCCGTTGCCCCACTAGATGTCTCTAATAGTGTTGGGGATTGTTCAGTTGCTGATGACCCATGATTGACAGGATTGTACGTATACAAGTATAGATGAAGTATAGATGATATTTTTTAGTTTGTTTGAGGCGTGGTGAAATCTACTTGCACTTGAAGCTTTATACATAGGAATATGAATCCTAGTTCTTACTAGAATGAAACAGACTAAGAGGCCTATAACTCACAGTGTCGCGATTAGGATTCATGCATTGCTATATCTATTTGTCAATAGATATATCTGTAACCATATTGGTTAGCACCATTCTCGTCCAATTGTATAGTTTGTTGTGGAATAACATTTTACATGAACATTAATGTTAAATAACTTGTGATTAGCCATATTATTTATCATAGGTCAGTTGTCATTGCCGGTGTCGCAACAGTGGAACACGGGGTTCCTCTGATGCGGTCAAAGTGGGTCCACCGCCAGTGGGCCCAACACGAAGGCGAACAAAGCAAGGGTTCAACACTAGCAGATGGGCCCTCCATCTGCCCCACGGCAACTAGACAAGGATGGCATCGACAATCACGACTAAGGGCCGGGTGGCCTTTCGGGGTCACCCTCAACCCGGTAGACGACGCGGAGGTCCCGGGGACCCGGACGCCCGGCAGGAGGCCAGGCTCACACCCGGGATCCAGCCTCCGTACAAGCGAAGAGCATAAGCTTGCCAGCCCCTGCTGGAAGCTCCTAGAAGACTTGGGCGCCAAGAAGATGGAGCCGCCGCGCGGGGACACGGTCGGTAAAGGTGTCAGCCTTTGTCCGCCCGCCCTGCAAAAGGTGGGCGACCGCACCTGACCCCCCTCAGAAGAATACTTGGACAAGAAGAGGCCATGTCGCCCCATAAGAAGAACCCGGAGGGGTTTTCCCGCCAAAAACCCCTCCGCCCTTAAAGGTGCTCTTGTGGGATCCCCTTAGCCTGTAAAAGGAGGACCGAGACACCTGAGGGAGGGGACGGAATCCAGAGAGTCGGAGGCTAGGCTAGATAGCGCACCATACGAGAGTAGCTTTGGCGAGAGGTGATCTCCTTCGGGAAAGGATCTGCTCGTCTTCAACCTCTAGCCAACACCGATTGCGACAAGCTCATGGCCGACCTCAAGACCATCCGCGAGGAGTTCGTTGCCGGGTTATCCAAGTTCTTCACGCCCTCACATGACTCTTCACCGAGCTTATCGTCGACGCCACTACAAGTTGGTGACCAAGAAGATGGCGAGAAGACGGTCGAGCATGGGATTTTCCCTTCGACCAAGGAGGCGAGCATGGAGGATGCTTCCAATATGGATGTCAAGTCAAGTGGAGATGCCGAGCATGGGATGTTCCCTTCGGCAAAGGAGTCGAGTGATGATGCCCACCCTATGGCATTCACCTTTTGAGGCGAAAAGGTTGAGGAGGTTGAGCTTGGGAGTTTCCCTTCAACCAAGGTGGCGTTTGGAGTTGAGCATACCGAGCCTATCCCTACATGCTCGAATGAAGATATGGCACCAATCCCATGTGAGCATGAGAGCCACCTAGCCCACTTGAGTGAGAGTGCAAGTGAGTTGAGTGCCTCCACCATATGCGAGATTAAGTGCTTCCATTTTGAGGGAATGAGTGATACACACCTTGAGTTGGGAGAGGTAGTTGATAGGTCAAGTGAGGACATTTTGATTTCTAACAACTTACCCTCTACCTCTAGTGTGTTCTCTCATGTTCTACTAGGTTCCATGGATGATGAGACGCCAAGCTTCGCCATGATGGGCCTCTTATGGAGAAGATGTACATGGAGGATGAAGACGATGCCACCCCATGCTTACATGAAGATGTACAAGTCGGCTACATGGACGCCGCTACCTCTACCACAACACCTACTTCTCTTGAGCGGGACTACAAAGGTACGCATATGGGTGTTGATGATGCCATGATCCCACTAGTGGACATGATGACTTGTGATTGCTTGCATGATGTGGATGTTTCTTTCGATGTCACCTATGATTCTTTCATATTCCCATGTGATACCTTGTTCCAAACCAATGTTGATCATGTGGAATTTCCGATGTGTGATGATCTTGCCACATGCATGCCTTGCTATGAATCTTTCCAATTTTCTCCCATTGTTGCATGCAATATGTCGAACAATTTCTCTTTCCTATGTGTTGCTTGCAATGATGATAAAATGCTTGATAATGAGTTTGCCCCCATAGCATTCTCAATTTTTGGAGATGGTTCCTTTTGCTATGTTGAGAATTTTCCTTCCTTCATTTTGCATGTTGACCATCCGCATACTTCACACTTCCATTTTGAACGTGCTGTGTTTGGTGATGTGCAAATGAAGAGACGCATCATGATGGATGATGCATTCAAGTACCATGCACACAATTTCTTTTTGTGGAATTTCGTGTGTAATGGCTCATGCTTCATAATGTCAACTTCAACTGAACATGAGTTGACAAAAAGAGCTCTTGAGAGCACTTACCATGAGAGTTGTGGCTCCGACCAACCTCTATTTCCTTTTCCATGTTTTGCATCGAACAAATTGAATAATTGATCTTTCCTTTGGTTCGCGTGCAAACATGTGAGTGCTTTGGTTTTCCTTTGTGACATTCATGCTCCCTTGATCTTCCTTGCAGATGATTTATGTGTTGCCGCAAACTTGATGAGCAATTTCTCTTTCCTTATGTTTGTTGGTCACCATAATGATATTTTGAGCATGTCTTGTCATGAGGCCTTGGGATGTTGATGAGGACATCCCTGCTATAGATGCAACCGCCACTACTACACCACCTACATTACAAGGACCTATGACTAGAGCTCATGCACGTCAACTTAATCAACAGGTACTTTCGTTCTTACAAGCTAGTCCTAATATTCATGAGAATATGATGCTGCCTAAATCAAATGTGTTTGTCTCTCTTAGGAATGATGGACCAAGCATGGATGAGAGGGACAAGCTATGGAGCATGTACGTTGGAGGAGATGGCAGCAGGAGTGCAACCAACGGAGATGATGACGCTACCAATGGAGACTACCGTGATTTGAAGCCACTATAAAGATGCTTGAAGGCTTGGACGAATTTTAGAAGATATCAATTAATGAATTTCGTCCAAGGCTTTTCATAGGTGCTGCGCCACCTCGTTTTTGGGCCAGGCCCATGTATTTTCGAGATACCTTTTAATAGGCAGTTTTAGAGTCCGTATCTAAGGAGGAAAGCCTTCCTAGGGTAGGATTCGGCCGCCACCCCATGGCTGGACGAAATCCCACACCTCTCCTCCTTATATACCCCCGTTAGGTCGTCCTTTAGACTGGGATTTTGTTTAGTTAAAAGTTAGCCAACTGCTGCAACTTCGTGTACTCGGTTTGTGTCCAACGACCAGATCAAGACCGCTTACGGAATCCCGCCTTTTCAATAAAGCTCATACTTCATCCGCAATTACGTGATTGCATCTTTGGTTCTTACTTGTTCCTTGATCGCAGGTATAACTAGACCGATTGGTCAGGCTGATCGTGCTGCTGCAGGATCGGTAACTCCCGGAGATTGGTTTAGCGATTGCATTGGCGCTGCGTACTTGTACATGGAAGTCGGATCGCCAAGGTCGAACTCCACCAGAATCGACGTATCTCTATCTCATCGAAAGATCGGACTACCTTAGCCATATCAGATGTTATCTTCTTGGTGTTGCAACAAAATTGATGAACACTTGCTCTTCTCTTTGCTTTGTTTGCACCCATGATGGCGATGATAAGAGCCTGTCTCACCTTGTGTGGTTCACAAACCTCTCTTTCCGATGCTTTCAATGCAATGAACATCATATGGTTAAAAATGAGATAGCTACCTTAGCCTTCTCAAATTTTCTTGGAGATTTTGTGTTCCCAAATTTTGAGGATGTTTGGACGAGTTGTTTGCACATTGACCTTGCATTTGTATTCTATTCCATATATTTGTGTTGTGCTAATGGTGTTATGAACAAATTTGGACATGTCATCAATGATGTGCTCCTCTATCATGCACACACATATTTTGCTTGGTCTTTGGTGCGTATAGGTATCAATAGCGGCATGGTGACTTCCACTTCAACGTCGAGACATCTATCTCCTTCACTTGATGAGGACGTGCTAGCGTCGTGGACGACGCTTTTCGAAGGAGGGGGAGATGATGTAGCCCAACCCACGTCCATCACAAGGACAAACCATCCGACACATGCCAAGTCACCATGGGCGTCAAAGGTGAACTCTTTCCTCTTCGAGATCTCATTTCCTACCCTTTGGAATGGTATGCTACTTGAGCATCCGCCCCTTTGCATTGCTAGGTTTGACACGATGGATACGAAGCCGATGGGAGGTGCCGAGGAAGCCCAAGAGTTGATTTCATCCAAGGCATACGCGTGGATGAGGAGGAGGAAGCGTCAAGGCAAAAGCACAAGGCAGGAGCGAGCCGGCCCCCAGGCCGGCCTAGGCTGGCTCCCAGGCCGGGCCCCCTACAGACGACGCCAGCCTCCAGGCCGGCCTAGGCCGGCTCCTAGGCCGGGCCCCCTACAGACGACGCTGGTCTCCAGGCCGGCCTAGGCCGGTCCCCAGGCCGGTCCCCCACCAGACGACGCCGGCCTCCAGGCCGGACCCCCACCGTTTTGTACTAGACTATAAATAGCTTTCCCCCTTTTCCATTTGAGGTAGAGAAGAATGAACTAGAGTTGAGCGTTGCTCCTTCCCGTGATGGGCTCCTCCGAGGAGGATGATGAATATCTTGTTGTAGCTACTCTTTCACTTAGGTGTCTCTAGTAGTGCAAACCAATCTTTCACTGCGGTGATTCTATTGGATCGGTGGACCGACCGGTAAGAGAAATCGGGTTCATTAAGCGTGTTGTTGACTTGGGTTTTGGGATCCGGAGGCTGCTCCATTGGGGGTTTGTTGCCGGGTGATTCTCCCTTGTAGGCTTCGCGAGTTATCCCCACGATTTGCCCTTTTTCCCCCGTTTCCCCTTCGTGTTCATCGTGTTCTTCGTGTTCATCCACTTTTCCCCCTCAAATCCGTGAAGATCGGGCCAACCCCCCTACATCACACCGTCGGGGTAGGGACACTGCCCCTAGTCATGTCGCCCATCATCCACAACTTCAAGGTCACCAAGATGCTGGTCGACGGAGGCTCCGGCCTCCCCCTGCTGACGGCAAAGGTCCTGGCCACTTTGCAAATCCCTTTCTCCCGCCTGCAAGACACCGGCGTGTTCCAAGGTGTGAATGGGAATATCACACGGCCTCTGGGGAAGATCTCTCTCCCGGTCATGTTTGGTGGCCCCGAGAACTTCCGCACCGAGGAGATCATCTTCGACATCGCCGACATGCCGCTCCCCTACAATGGCATACTCGGCCGACCCGCGCTGGCCAAGTTCATGGCCGTCTCCCATTTCGCCTACAACATGATGAAAATCTCGGCGGCTTGGGGTGTGATCAGGATCAAGGCCGACATCGACGACGCCATATACTATGTCCAGAGACTGAATCAGACAGTGGCCGCAACGGCGGACACCCGACAAGACATGCAAGACGCTGGCGCTGATGCTGCTCTCGGGGGCGGAGGGAACCCCGGAAGCTCGGCACCCGCGGCCTCCAAGAGGGCGCCATTCCGCGGCGACCCGCAGATGACCAAGAAGGTGGCACTCACGAGTGAAGGCTCTCGCACCATCACCATCGGTGCCCACCTCACCGACAAATAGGAAAGCGCGCTCGTCGCCTTCCTTCGGGAAAATTCTGACGTCTTCGCATGGGAAGCATCGGGTTTACCCGGTGTACCAAGGGAGGTGATCGAGCACAAGCTGGCGGTGAACACGGATGCTCGCCCCGTGAAGCAAGTTTTGCGGAAGCAGAGCAAGGAAAAGTTGGAGTTCATCGTCTCCGAGACTGACAAGCTACTGGAAGCTGGTGTCATCAAGGTGGTACCTCATCCCTCCTGGGTAGCCAACCCAGTGGTGGTGCCAAAGCCGAACTCCTCCAAGCTGCAACTCTGCGTCGACTTCACAGACCTGAACAAGGCCTGCCCCAAGGACCCGTTCCCTCTGCCGCGCATCGATCAGATCATGGACTCCACAGCCGGCTGCGAGTTACTGTGTTTCCTAGATGCCTTCTCCGGGTATCACTAGATCTTGATGGCGGTCGAGGACCAGGACAAGACGGCCTTCATCACCCCCAAGGGCTGCTACTGCTACACCCAGATGCCTTTCGGCGTCCGGAACGCTGACGCTACCTTCCACCGCGTGATGCAAGCGTGCCTTGGGACCCAGCTGGGCTGCAACGTTGAAGCCTACATCGACGACATCGTGGTCAAGACAAGGTTCCAGGACTCCCTTGTCCAGGAACTGCACGAGACTTTTGACAACCTCCGCTGAGTCAACTTCAAGCTCAACCCCGACAAGTGCGTGTTCGGGGTCCCATTCGACAAGCTGTTGGTTTTCCTGATCTCCCACCGGGAGATTGAAGCGAACCCCGACAAGATAAAGGCCATCGAACGAATGGAAGCGCCCCGGCGAGTCAAGGACGTGCAGCGCCTCAACGGGTGCATCACTGCACTCGGGCGCTTCATCTCAAGGCTTGGAGAGCGGGCTTTGCCGTTCTTCAAGTTGCTCAAGAAATCGGGCCCCGTGGAGTGGAGCCCCGAGGCTGAGGAAGCTCTCCAATCACTCAAGAGCTACCTCGCCTCGCCACCCGTCCTCGTGGCCCCAATGGAGAAGGAGCCACTACTGCTGTACATTGCGGCCACTAACCAAGTGGTCAGCGCTGTGCTGGTGGCCGAGCGCGACGCATCTCCAAATAAGCCAAGCAAGGGCAAGCGTCGTGGGGACCCGTTCCCGGGGCAACCAAGCAAGAAGGGGCGGCCGGGTGTTCAGGGGTTCGAAGATCCCAGCATCCCGCCCCCTCCCGTCAACGTCGAGCCACGCGTTGATGACGAAGGAATACACTCCAAGGCGACGTAGCCACGGGCTACTCCGACAACACCCTGGAGCGCCAATGACGTGGAGAGCGTCGAACCCGCCAAAGGATCGGCGACCCGCAAGGTGCAGCACCCGGTCTACTTCGTCAGCTCAGTGCTGCGCGACGCCCGGGAGCGGTATCCCATGATGCAGAAGCTGCTACTAGCGATCCTTATCGCCTCCCGCAAGATGAGGCCATACTTCGAGGGGCACCCAATCACGGTGGTGTCCAAGTACAACCTAAGGAGTCCTCTGGAGAACCCGCTGGACACCGGACGCATCTCGGCATGGGCCATGGAACTCCAGGTCTTCGGCCTCAAGTTCAAGCACACGGACAACATCAAGAGCCAAGCACTGGCTGACTTCACAGCCGAATGGACCGAGACGGCGATCGACAACCCGGAGGAGGAGACGAGCCTTCCCGGGAAGGAGGATCCCAACACCTGGACCATGCACTTCGACGGCTCCTACACCAAGGGACAAGGAGCTGCCGGGGTCGTCCTCACTTCACCAACCGGTGAGCGCCTGAAGTACGTCATCCAGATGCACTACCAAGGAGACATCTCCAACAACACGACGGAGTACGAGGGTCTGCTCGCGGGACTTCGTGCTGCCATCGGCCTCGGCATCGGCAAGATCATCATCAAGGGTGACTCTCAGCTAGTCATCAAGCAAGTCAACAAAGAGTACGCCTGTCCTCAGATGGCGCCGTACGTCGAAGAAGTGTGGAAACTCCAGCGGCGCTTCAGTAGCTTCAGAGCTGCTTACGTGCCGCGGGAGGAAAGCACATCTGCGGTGGAGCTATCACAACTGGCGTCCAAGCGAGAAACGGTACCTCCCGGGATCTACATCGAGGTGCTCAAGCGGCCTTCAGTCTCTCCCGAGAGGCTGAAGCCAAGTTCTTCAGCAACAAAGGAGGCTGGCAACCCTTCTACGTCAACAACACGGGTAGCCAGCCAGGAAGCCCAAGACCCGGCAGTGCCCGCGGCCGAAGAAGCTCTGCTTCCTTCTGGCCAGGAGGTACTGCTGGTGGAACGGACCCATCCACCCTGGGCCCAGGAGATCATCAAGTACATGGTGGAACACGTCCTCCCGGAGGATGACCACGTAGCCGAGGAAGTGGCCCACCGGGCAAAGCTCTACGTCCTAATCGACGGCGAGCTCTACCGGCGGCGCGAAAACGGAGTCAAGCTATGGTGCATATCGCAAGAACAAGGCCGAGAACTACTGAGGGACATACACGAAGGGATATGCTCTAGTCATGTGGCTTCGAGATCTTTGGTAGGGAAGGTTTTCCGCCAAGGGTTCTACTGGCCAGCGGTACTTCATGACGCGGAGCAGCTAGTCAAGACCTGTGAAGCTTGCCAGTACTACGCCAAGAACACGCACCAACCAGCTCAAGCGTTGCAGCCGATACCAATCTCCTGGCCGTTCGCGGTCTGGGGGCTGGACATCGTCGGCAAGATACCAAAGTCTATGGGAGGTCACGAGTACCTGTTCATGGCAATCGACAAGTTCACAAAGTGCATGGAAGCGATGCCAGTTCCACGTCAGACGGCTCAGGCCGCCATCAAGTTCGTCGAGGGAATCATCTACCGGTTTGGAGTACCGAACAGAATCATCACCGACAACGGCACTCAGTTCACAAGCAAAGCCTTCCTCAACTTCTGCGAAGAAATGGGCGTCAAGGTGTGTTTTGCCTCGGTGTCCTACCCAAGAAGCAAGGGGCAAGTAGAGCGGGCAAATGCAGAAGTCCTCAAGGGATTGAAGACCAAAGCCTTTGACAAGCAGGAGAACAAGGGAAAAAACTGGATTAATCACCTGCCAAGCGTACTGTGGTCACTCAGAACAACACCAAGCAGAGCCACTTGAGAGACACCTTTCTTCCTCGTCTATGGAGCTGAAGCTGTCCTGCCATCAGAGCTCAAGTACGGATCACCCCGGGTGCTCGCATACGATGAGAACATGAAGAAGAGCGGAAGATCGATGACATAAACCTGCTGGAAGAGAGAAGGTGCCGGGCCTCCTTACGGTCAGCTCGGTACCAGGAAGGACTCCGCCAATACCACAGTCGTCATGTTCCCTCGCGGGAGCTGCAACCCGGGGACATGGTACTCCGATGGAGGCAAAACATGCAAGGCCTGAACAAAATGTCATCAAAGTGGGAAGGACCCTTCCGGGTGACACATACCCTGAAACCCGGAACGGTGTACCTAGAGGACGAGCAAGGCCGGCCGGAAGGCAACGCCTGGAACATCGAGAATCTTCGGAAATTCTACCCCTGATTACGAACATGAATAGAAAACGCCGGATCCATTAAAGCACGCCTGAGGGGCTAGTGTTCTGTAATAGGGTGTAAGAATCGTCGCCAGGAGAATAAAAGATAAGTTATTTCAATTCCCGTGAGCCTCAATCCTTCCATGGAAGCGTGTTATCCTTAGCAACCCGTAAGCAGGGGGATGGTATGTGCCGGTGGCAGATGGGTAGAAGCGCCGCGAGTGGCCTCGCAGGCAAAGGCACCGCCGCCCGATCATGCCGTGCTGCCGCGGAAAGGGGAATCGGGCAGTGCTGTGGTGAAACGCACCTCACCACAGAAGTGTACTACCAACTATGCTTGCGGTTTGCTTCGGACAACACGCTAGCATGATAGGAAAGAGGATCCATTCTTTTCCTACTAAAAGTTTGCTGTGTGTAGCTCCTTCCCGGGACAGGATTGGGCGGCGGGACACGAAAAAAAGGAGTTCGACACCCGGGAAGGACTGGATGGGCTGGAGACGCAACAGGAAAACAGCTAAGTTCTTGCATCACCATCCTGCATTTAGGCAGAACATCTCGCTCAGAGTCAATATACCATCGACCTGCACATGCTTGACGGTTGATGAGAGCCTTTGCGGGGGTATGCGACCACCCCGGTGAACGGTCCGTTTCCCTCTGGCCTAGTACCCGTGGACAGTGGCGAAGGACTCCCGGAAGGTATAGTCTGACTTAGGCGGTACATCTATCTTGCGGAGGTAGAGTGCCTTGCACCTAAGTGGCCTCCTCTGAAAACCAGACGGCGCGTTAGTGCAAAGGAAGATTTGGGAAATGACCCCGCGAGTTGAGTCTAGTGTTGCATACATCCGAATTGACATTCTGAATTACATTCTTGAATTTACATTCGGTTGTGCAACTACTAGACCCTATGCTACTATGGCCAGCTTGGAGTTAGCGCTCCTTGCTGGGCGCCCTTGCCTTGTTCGCACCCAACGGGGGACCTCTCAATTCCCGGGGACGCCTGGGAGGAGAGGGGAAACCCGGAAGGATTTTTTCAGGCGTCTCCTGGCTGTTTGGTGCGTCCTGGCGCCAGGCAGGGGAGCAGGGAGACTACCTCGGCCGCCACCTTGCTCATGGCGTTGTCGTCCGCCTGCGACAGGGGACAAGCTCGGTCAGGATCTAGACCAGGCCCAACAGGAGCAAGGGGCCGAGAAAAACGCAACACTGACCTGTTCGATGGCGTCGAACTCCTCCCAGAGCTGGGATGCCTCTGGGATCCCCGCGGTCTTCTCCTTCAAGGCCGCCAGAAGCCGACCCCTACGGAGCGCACGCACCCGAGCCTCCTCCTGGGCTACGGGACCCGAGATCGTCACCAAGCGTGAATCACCCATAGCGAGGGCCAGGCGCGACATCACCTCATCTTCTTCTCTAGCGGCACGGGCCCCAGTTCCCCTGGGAGCCTCCGGCGCGCCCCGGTGCATGGACGCCGCCGTCGACGTCCCTGAGAAGGACATCCCTACCTCCCCCGACATGGCCTTGTGGTTTGTGATGGGGCAGGGAGGGCAAGAAGCAAGAGGAAGCAAGACTAAGGGTGGCCAAGGAGCTGGGGGCTAGAGAGCCTTTTATAGGCCGTCTGTTCCCCATTGGCCCCTCTGACGGTTCAGCTAACGCCGCAATCAAGAGCGAGTTTTGCAGAAAACCATTCACGATCGCATCTATTTAGCATGAAGGCCAAGCGACAGCAAGAGTACAAGTTTTTCGTCATCCAATAGTCTACAATGGGCCCTACTTTTTACAAAGAGAGGTTGGCTCCTACGCAAGCCAGGAGCATCCCCGTACCACGGAAGGCGCTACTTCTAGAAGTACGTCGACGAGGCCTCCAAGAAGGAGGTCAAGGACATCTTTGGGGGGCGCTGCCGCGGTGCCGCCCCAGCCTCTTCAGGGAAGCGGGCTCCTCTCGGCCTTGATGCTGAGGTTGTCCTCTTCATCTTCATCATCGCCCCCGTCATCGTAGCTGCTGATGAGGACATCCCTGCTATAGATGCAACCGCCACTACTACACCACCTACATTACAAGGACCTATGACAAGAGCTCGTGCACGTCAACTTAATCAACAGGTACTTTCGTTCTTACAAGCTAGTCCTAATATTCATGAGAATATGATGCTGCCTAAATCAAATGTGTTTGTCTCTCTTAGGAATGATGGACCAAGCATGGATGAGAGGGACAAGCTATGGAGCATGTACGTTGGAGGAGATGGCAGCAGGAGTACAACCAACGGAGATGATGACGCTACCAATGGAGACTACCGTGATTTGAAGCCACCATAAAGATGCTTGAAGGCTTGGACGAATTTTAGAAGATATCAATTAATGAATTTCGTCCAAGGCTTTTCTTAGGTGCTGCGCCACCTCGTTTTTGGGCCAGGCCCATGTATTTTCGAGATACCTTTTAATAGGCAGTTTTAGAGTCCGTATCTAAGGAGGAAAGCCTTCCTAGGGTAGGATTCGGCCGCCACCCCATGGCTGGACGAAATCCCACACCTCTCCTCCTTATATACCCCCGTTAGGTCGTCCTTTAGACTCGGATTTTGTTTAGTTAAAAGTTAGCCAACTGCTGCAACTTCGTGTACTCGGTTTGTGTCCAACGACCAGATCAAGACCGCTTCTCGGAATCCCACCTTTTAAATAAAGCTCATCTTTCATCCGCAATTTCGTGATTGCAATTTCGGTTCTTACTTGTTTCTCGATCGCAGGTAGAACTAGACCTTTTTGGTCAGGCCGATCGTGCTGCTGCAAGGTTGGTAACTCACGGAGATTGGTTTAGCGATTGCATAGGCGCTGCGTACTTGTACGTGGAAGTCGGATCGCCAAGGTCGAACTCCACCAGAATCGACGTATCTCATCTCATCGAAAGATCGGACTACCTTAGCCATATCAGCTGCTGTTGCGACTGCTGCTGTCGCTCTCCATGCAGCAACCCTCGCGTCCTCCATCGGCACGGAAGATCTTCACGGAGAGCGTCTCATCCCCGTCGTACTCGAACGACAGGTACTGCCCCCGGGTAGGGCGACGGGAGCGCGCAAACGCTTTGCATCCCTTCCCCAGGAGCATGGAGCCGTCGACGGTGTACTCCGCTTTGACCCAGAAGGGGCCGTTGGGACAGCCCTTGATGTGGACATGGTTACCTTGGATACGACCAAAATTACTACTCGCGAGCATATTTTTCAGGTGAATTCTAGTAGGAAATACAGAATTTATTATTCTATTATTATGAACAACATTACTACATCTGTATTTTTAATATGCAGAATTATCGAGTATTTGTACAAGCCACGCATAAAAATGCGAGATCGACGTGGACACGAAGGCATGTTTCCAATTCTGGTCTGGGCCAGGCACGTAGCAGCACAAAGCGAACACACATGCAAGTACGTAGCAGCACCAAGCAAATACACATGCAAGCCTTGCATGCATCCAGCATTGACGTGTGAGTCTTCAAAGAAGAGCAGCTTCATAGTGCCATGCACGAGCAGGACCTTGACAGGACGTGGGCTTTGGGCCTCGACTGCTGTGCCAGAAAAGAAGTCCAACATGCGGTCCAGATCAACCACGTCTACACGCGCCGACGCCTGCCTCCTCCTTAATAAATAGCTACCTGTAAATTAGGGTTAATTGGATTTTGTTTAGTTTAAGACTTAGCCATTGCTATTCTTCGCCATAGACAACAGTGTCGGTTCAGACCTTTTGTACTACGCACTTGCAGAATCCCATCTATAAAGCTTTCATCTTTAATCCACAATATCTTGATTGCATCTATAATTCTTGCTAGTTCTTCGATTGCTTGCAGGAATTGATCTTCGGATCAGGTTGATCTAGCCCCGGCGAGATCAATAGCCTCGGAAGTTGGTGTAGCGATTGCTAAGGCGCAACGTCACGTACGTTTGTAGTCGGATCGTCAACGTCGACCTCCACCCAAATCGAGAGAAATCCATCTCATCGAAAGATCGGACCCCTTTACCTTATCAAGTGGTATCAGAGCTCAGGTTGCTCGGTGAGATCAATTTATCCTTAGATTAGTTTTGTTTTACCTACAGTCCAGAAAAAGCCTACAAAAAAAATATTCTTGTCCCACAACCAGCCTCAGCCTTTTCGCTTTTATCACTTAGTTTTTGTTTTGTTGAATTTCCGCTGCATCGTGTGTCGAGTTGCTGGTTTTAGTGTCTAGTCTTTTAGAGTTTCGAGTTCTAGTCACTTTTTATCACGTCGTTGCATCTGTGTTTTCATCACATATTCATCACATCTTTTCGTTCCGTCGCCATTGCATCTGCTCATCTGTCTACCACCGCCTCCGCCTGTTCATCTGTCTACCCCCACCGTCATTCACCATTAGAAAAAAAAAGTGTGAGTTAAAAAAAAAAGGAGAGTAAAAAAAAAGGAGAAAAAAAAGAAGAGAGAAAAAAAAATCGAACCGACCAGGTTCTGTCGTCTGGTTAGGAAGTTGCTTTCCTTGCTTTTATCTTCTTGGGAACCGTGAAAAAAAAACCGATCAGGATAGTTTGGAAAGGAATCAGTTTGGTTACTACGAGTTTTTGTTGTGCTATTAATCTTGGGCAGGTATCCTGGCTACTTTCCCAGCTTGACACGTTTATCGGAGGAATCAACTGCTATTTGTCCGCCACATCTTCTCGGCAACCCGTGGCCTATTTCCAACAAGTTCAAAGCACATCAGTTCTGCTATCTTCGGTCAGGCGTTGCCACAGAGATCGTGCTGTTTTGGTTACTTTACCGACACGACCGGCATCAACTGCATTCTAGTTCAACGCCTCTGTGCTCGCTGATCCGGTGTTGATCTTTTCCCGTCATCGGCCTGCGCTCTTGTATCGCATTGGGTCACTGGCCGTGTGGCCGGGTTTTACATCCAGCACTGCGTCAGGCTTTCCACAAACAACTGCTTCTGCTCTGATTATACTAATCGGTGTTTCGCTGTTCCGAATCTTCGTTCCGTTGCTACGTGATTACGTCTGTGTCTTAGGCTCGCGTCTCTAGCACAGTCTAGCTTAGGACCAGCACTTGACAACTTTGAGCGCATTTTCACCTTTACATTTACTAACGTGGTTCTATCAATTTTCTCCATATATTTAAGCCTACCTACAGCTCCACATATTTCTACACCGTGCGATAGCGTTCGCTTGGTAATCGCTTTGTCCAATCTTTGGGGTGTTGATCTTTGCGGTTGCCGTGACGCCCTCCTGCTTGGTAAGGAACTTGTAAGAGCTTTGTATTTTGCTTGATGGATTATGCGACTTGCCACCACGTCCTAATAGTTGATAGGAACATATACTTGTGATTTGTTTCCTGTTTTCTACTAATCATGACAGGTTCTGGAGTTAGAAGTTTTTGGGCTTCGTCTATCGTTGGAGATGTGCCGGCACCTACAACAAGTCAACAACCACCACGGGAGGTGCAAATACGTACCCATGCACATGATCAGGTTACTGTTTCGATGCCACCATTTGCGGGTCGGTATAAACCTGATTTATATATTGAATGGGAATTTGAGATAAATGCTATATTTGTTTTCCACAATTTTTCTGAGCGTAAGAAAGTAAAGTTTGCAATTGGTACATTCACTGGTTTGGCTTCTATTTGGTGGAATGAATATTGTCGTTTATATCCTGATTATATACCTACTACTTGGCATGACCTGAAACTTGCTATGAGATATAAATTTGTTCCATCATACTATACCAATGACATGATTAAAAAATTGCAAAATTTAAAACAAGGTAATAACAGTGTAAAAGAATATTATGATGCTCTAGAAACTACCTTGTTGTATTCATTTTTAGAAGAAAGTGAAGAAGATTTTATGGATAGATTTTGGAGAGGTTTAAACCGTGATATCCAGGACATAATAATGAATGAAGAGTTGTATTCTGTCAACCATTTGTTTCGTCTTGCTTGTAAAGCTGAACAGAAAATACGAAGATGTGGACATAAGACCAACAAGTGCGCGACAAAATCACCGTCATCAGCAGCAAAGAAGGTTACTTCCACGATTGCTGCACCTACTTTGGCAGCCATACCTTCTTTTGATGGGGTCTCACCACGACAAGCTTGTGCCGTGTCAGCACAGAAGGTACCATCATCATCTGAAACAAACCTGCGAGGTCATGGTAAAGGTACTGTTGTTGTCCCTTCCGAAGAGATTGATGTACGCACCGTTAAATTAAATACATCATGTGCTGAACTATCTGCTTTGATCACACCGTCTATCCTAGAGGATTATGTTGCTGATTCAAACTCACCGTGTGATCAAACAATTGAGACACCTACTGTTTTGGGTGGACCTATAGCTGAAAATAATTCTTCTAATGATTTGAGTGTACCCATTGAACTTAGTGCGGGTAAGAATGAACCTTGTGACTTGATAGTTGAATCTGATTTGGATCATATAAAATTGGTTAGGAATAATGAAGTGTTGGCTAGAATTTGTCATGCTAATTCTTTCTTTTCTGTCACAATGAATCCACCTGTGTCTTTGTCACATGCTAGAGATAAGATTGCTGAAATCACATGTTTGAAGAGTGTTTACGTCCCTGAGTTTACATTTTATTTGGTTGGAGATTATGACGCAGACAATATTTATATGGTACATAGGATTTGCATCGTCTGTGATGACTCTGTTTGTTTGAGAGAAGATAAGTCTGTGCAACTGCTCAATCATTTTGATATGACCTCCAGTATTGGTATTGAATTTTTACAAACTAGTTGGTTCCACGACTCCTTATTTAAGGATGCTGTAGCTTATAATTTGGATACCATGAATTTTTACTCGCCTATTCTGGGATGGTTTAATGATGAGCGTTGCAAAATAAATATTATGGATATATGCTTCACTTATATTTGCAAACTGAGTTGCGATGCATGTTGGAATATTACTGATGATCTTCTGAGCTACTACGACAATTCTTTTTGTTCAACATTAAATGTCCAACAAGGGAGAGGAATTAAAATGGATGACGTATATATATACCACGTATACACCATGTCTCTTTTGTTAGCATGTTTACAGAATAAACATCGCCGAGGACGGCTTTATTTTCAAGAAAGGGAGGATGATGTGGACATGGTTACCTTGGATACGACCAAAATTACTACTCGCGAGCATATTTTTCAGGTGAATTCTAGTAGGAAATACAGAATTTATTATTCTATTATTATGAACAACATTACTACATCTGTATTTTTAATATGCAGAATTATCGAGTATTTGTACAAGCCACGCATAAAAATGCGAGATCGACGTGGACACGAAGGCATGTTTCCAATTCTGGTCTAGGCCAGGCACGTAGCAGCACAAAGCGAACACACATGCAAGTACGTAGCAGCACCAAGCAAATACACATGCAAGCCTTGCATGCATCCAGCATTGACGTGTGAGTCTTCAAAGAAGAGCAGCTTCATAGTGCCATGCACGAGCAGGACCTTGACAGGACGTGGGCTTTGGGCCTCGACTGCTGTGCCAGAAAAGAAGTCCAACATGCGGTCCAGATCAACCACGTCTACACGCGCCGACGCCTGCCTCCTCCTTAATAAATAGCTACCTGTAAATTAGGGTTAATTGGATTTTGTTTAGTTTAAGACTTAGCCATTGCTATTCTTCGCCATAGACAACAGTGTCGGTTCAGACCTTTTGTACTACGCACTTGCAGAATCCCATCTATAAAGCTTTCATCTTTAATCCGCAATATCTTGATTGCATCTATAATTCTTGCTAGTTCTTCGATTGCTTGCAGGAATTGATCTTCGGATCAGGTTGATCTAGCCCCGGCGAGATCAATAGCCTCGGAAGTTGGTGTAGCGATTGCTAAGGCGCAACGTCACGTACGTTTGTAGTCGGATCGTCAACGTCGACCTCCACCCAAATCGAGAGAAATCCATCTCATCGAAAGATCGGACCCCTTTACCTTATCAGCCCTCGACCTGCAACCAGTAACCGATGGGCTGGTCGTCGTCCGTGTCCACCGCCACCGCGAAGGAGTCCGGCAGATGAAGCCGGCTGCGCAGTCTTCTGTCCAGATCCACGACGAAATCAAACGGAGGGAAGCCGGTGTGGGTCGTCCTCCGCGAGGGAGGGCTCGGCGAACCTCCCGCTCCGCGGCTTCCACGACCTCGGCTTCCACGACCGCGGCCGCCACCGCGACCAAGCCTCGCTCGGCCTCGGGGGGCAACTCTTCCGCGACCGCCGGACGCCACTTCTGCCCCCGTCAAGGATGAGCGCGAGCAACCAGCTCCTCTCTTAGCCCCCGCCATCGACGCGCTCACCTCTGAGGAAGAGTGGGGTTGATGAAGGAGTGAAGACGAATGAAGATCCTGAGGGGTATCCTGTGGGGACCCCGGACTAGCTGTCCAAAATACCCGATTATGGTTCACACAACGATCCCAGGATCAGTCTGTCGTTGCCCATAATCCGAATTGAATACCAAAGTTTACATCCATTACAATACCGACTTCAAGTCTTACATAATAGATCATTTAGACCAAGTCTTACATTGGTGCCTTCTTGGGCCAAAGCAACAACATTCAGCGGAAGCTACGTAGCGGAAGTCCAACGCGCCCTATCGACGACCCGACAGACAGTTGACTCACGAAGATCCCTAATTCGCATAGAAGTCACCATACTCCGCTTCGGCGTAGTTCTACTCGAGATCTGGCTAAGACAATAGCCAGGGACGAAACCAATATGAGTACAATGGGAATTGTACTCGCAAACTACCCCTAACGTGAGTATGCACCAGTTTTTAAGTTTCATCCTATAGCACTTTTACTTATTAAAACATCTCTACATCTTTGTTGAAAAACATCTCTATATCTTAGTTGAAAAAGATAAGAAGGAATTCATATCTATCTTAGAGATTATCACAAGTTTTATTAATTTTTCCAAAACTCCTCCTTTTTCCCGACCATATCTCATCATGGCCTATTTATCTCCACCAACTCATACCACTCCATTTGGTATAGTTGGATAATACCACCTCCACATTTGTTTCTTTAAGCTTGCCACTTTGGTAAAACTTGCACATAGCCTAGTACAGCCTGAGGGGCTAGTGTCCTGTAATAGGGTGTAAGAATCGTCGCCAGGAGAATAAAAGATAAGTTATTTCAATTCCCGTGAGCCTCAATCCTTCCATGGAAGCGTGTTATCCTTAGCAACCTGTAAGCAGGGGGATGGTATGTGCCGGTGGCAGATGGGTAGAAGCGCCGCGAGTGGCCTCGCAGGCAAAGGCACCGCCGCCCGATCATGCCGTGCTGCCGCGGAAAGGGGAATCGGGCAGTGCTGTGGTGAAACGCACCTCACCATAGAAATGTACTACCAACTATGCTTGCGGTTTGCTTCGGATAACACGCTAGCATGATAGGAAAGAGGGTCCATTCTTTTCCTACTGAAAGTTTGCTGTGTGTAGCTCCTTCCCGGGACAGGATTGGGCGGCGGGACACGAAAAAAAGGAGTTCGACACCCGGGAAGGGCTGGAGACGCAACAGGAAAACATCTAAGTTCTTGCATCACCATCCTGCATTTAGGCAGAACATCTCGCTCAGAGTCAATATACCATCGACCTGCACATGCTTGACGGTTGATGAGAGCCTTTGCGGGGGTATGCGACCACCCCGGTGAACGGTCCGTTTCCCTCTGGCCTAGTACCCGTGGACAGTGGCGAAGGACTCCCGGAAGGTATAGTCTGACTTAGGGGGTACATCTATCTTGCGGAGGTAGAGTGCCTTGCACCTAAGTGGCCTCCTCTGAAAACCAGACGGCGCGTTAGTGCAAAGGAAGATTTGGGAAATGACCCCGGGAGTTGAGTCTAGTGTTGCATACATCCGAATTGACATTCTGAATTACATTCTTGAATTTACATTCGGTTGTGCAACTACTAGACCCTATGCTACTATGGCCAGCTTGGAGTTAGCGCTCCCTTGCCTTGTTCGCACCCAACGGGGGACCTCTCAATTCCCGGGGATGCTTGGGAGGAGAGGGGAAACCCGGAAGGATTTTTTCAGGCGTCTCCTGGCTGTTTGGTGCGTCCTGGCGCCAGGCAGGGGAGCAGAGAGACTACCTCGGCCGCCACCTCGCTCATGGCGTTGTCGTCCGCCTGCGACAGGGGACAAGCTCGGTCAGGATCTAGACCAGGCCCAATAGGAGCAAGGGGCCGAGAAAAACGCAACACTGACCTGTTCGATGGCGTCGAACTCCTCCCAGAGCTGGGATGCCTCCGGGATCCCCGCGGTCTTCTCCTTCAAGGCCGCCAGAAGCCGAGCCCTGCGGAGCGCACGCACCCGAGCCTCCTCCTGGGCTGCGGGACCCGAGATCGTCGCCAAGCGTGAAACGCCCATAGCGAGGGCCAGGCGCGACATCACCTCATCTTCTTCTCTAGCGGCACGGCCCCCAGTTCCCCTGGGAGCCTCCGGCGCGCCCCGGTGCACGGACGCCACCGTCGACGTCCCTGAGAAGGACATCCCTACCTCCCCCGACATGTCCTTGTGGTTTGTGATGGGGCAGGGAGGGCAAGAAGCAAGAGGAAGCAAGACTAAGGGTGGCCAAGGAGCTGGGGGCTAGAGAGCCTTTTATAGGCCCTCTGTTCCCCACTGGCCCCTCTGACGGTTCAGCTAACGCCGCAATCAAGAGCGAGTTTTGCAGAAAACCGTTCACGATCGCATCTATTTAGCTTGAAGGCCAAGCGACAGCAAGAGTACAAGTTTTTCGTGATCCAAAAGTCTACAATGGGGCCTACTTTTTACAAAGAAAGGTTGGCTCCTACGCAAGCCAGGAGCATCCCCGCACCACGGAAGGCGCTACTTCTAGAAGTACGTCGACGAGGCCTCCAAGAAGGAGGTCAAGGACATCTTTGGGGGGCGCTGCCGCGGTGCCGCCCCAGCCTCTTCAGGGAAGCGGGCTCCTCTCGGCCTTGATGCTGAGGTTGTCCTCTTCATCTTCATCATCGTCCCCTTCATCGTAGCTGCTGTTGCGACTGCTGCTGTCGCTCTCCATGTAGCAACCCTCGCGTCCTCCATCGGCACGGAAGATCTTCACGGAGAGTGTCTCATCCCCGTCGTACTCGAACGACAGGTACTGCCCCCGGGTAGGGCGACGGGAGCGCGCGAATGCTTTGCATCCCTTCCCCAGGAGCATGGAGCCGTCGACGGTGTACTCCGCTTTGACCCAGAAGGGGCCGTTGGGACAGCCCTCGACCTGCAACCAGTAACCGGTGGGCCGGTCGTCGTCCGTGTCCACTGCCACCGCGAAGGAGTCCGGCAGATGAAGCCGGCTGCGCAGTCTTCTGTCCAGATCCACGACGAAATCAAACGGAGGGAAGCCGGCGTGGGTCGTCCTCCGCGAGGGAGGGCTCGGCGAACCTCCCGCTCTGCGGCTTCCACGACCTCGGCTTCCATGACCGCGGCCGCCACCGCGACCAAGCCTCGCTCGGCCTCGGGGGGCAACTCTTCCGCGAGCGCCGGACGCCACTTCTACCCCCGTCAAGGATGAGCGCGAGCAACCAGCTCCTCTCTTAGCCCCCGCCATCGACGCGCTCACCTCTGAGGAAGAGTGGGGTTGAGGAAGGAGTGAAGACGAATGAAGATCCTGAGGGGTATCCTGTGGGGACCCCGGACTAGCTGTCCGAAATACCCGATTATGGTTCACACAACGATCCCAGGATCAGTCTGTCGTTGCCCATAATCCGAATTGAATACCAAAGTTTACATCCATTACAATACTGACTTCAAGTCTTACATAATAGGTCATTTAGACCAAGTCTTACATAGGTGCCTTCTTGGGCCAAAGCAACAACATTCAGCGGAAGCTACGTAGTGGAAGTCCAACGCGCCCTATCGACGACCCGACAGACAGTTGACTCACGAAGATCCCTAATTCGCATAGAAGTCACCATACTCTGCTTCGGCGTAGTTCTCCTCGAGATCTGGCTAAGACAATAGCCAGGGACGAAACCAATATGAGTACAATGGGAATTGTACTCGCAAACTACCCCTAACGTGAATATGCACCAGTTTTTAAGTTTCATCCTATAGCACTTTTACTTATTAAAACATCTCTACATCTTTGTTGAAAAACATCTCTATATCTTAGTTGAAAAAGATAAGAAGGAATTCATATCTATCTTAGAGATTATCACAAGTTTTATTAAATTTTCCAAAACTCCTCCTTTTTCCCGACCATATCTCATCATGGCGTATTTATCTCCACCAAATCATACCACTCCATTTGGTATAGTTGGATAATACCACCTCCACATTTGTTTCTTTAAGCTTGCCACTTTGGTAAAACTTGCACATAGCCTAGTACAACCTCCCAACTGTCCATATCCGAGGACTCGGCTATTCGAATAGTTTTGTACCCTTTGCAGAGGTAGCACGCTTTTCCCACACCCATCCGGTAACTCATCGTGTCTGCCACGTCCCGCCATACAAGGTGTATGCGAAGTTGAGCCACCGACCATAGCCTGTCCTTTTGCTCATGCTAGTATAGGACCCTGCCGCTACGAATTCGCCATTCCTTCGACACCTAGTACAGGATCCCCCGTCGAGGAACCTGGATGTGAGGACTCGTAGTTCTGCCCGGCGAGCAGAGCCCTTCAATCCCTCGTCCATCAGACGCCGAGACCCAGGTCAGGGGGTAGGTCGCCATGACCATCCCCTCATGGAACGAGGTCATCCTCGTTGTTGAGGCATCCCACACTAATATGAGCAAATTATATGGCTACGCCCGTTCCCATATGTGGGTAGATGTGGTCGCACAGGTTATTGGCTGGTCATCATAGTACTAAGACACAATGTGCATTTTTCATAAACATCTCCAATCATCAATTTTCCACTTCCATACCGACCATTCGACATGTCCATTCATCCAGGTACTTTAAAAAGGAGTTTGGAATAAACCATATTTTTCCCATCCTATAGTTTGAAATATCTACTCTATATTTCTACATAGGGTGGCAAAATAGTTTTCATGTCTTTGTAAAAAGGTTTTCAAAATCATCACTACTTTTGAATGTTTCAGGTGATCAAAATTAAATGTATATAAATGCAAGCTCAGTGAAGTAGCTTGCCTTGCTCAACAAAGTGCTCGGGTTCTTGCTGTTCGAAGTATTCTCCTTCATCGTAGACTCCGGCAACGTTCTCGTCTATTCGATAAGGAACAATACAAGCAAACAATCACTAAGACTAAACAAACAAGCATCACATCATTACAATCATCAACAACACAATTAGCTACTGCACACACAAGGCAACACAATTTGGTTTCAATTTGATTTAATTAACCACTTTTTTAATTGTGTCACAATTATGGCAGAAACTAGGGTTTCATGTTTAATTGCATAACTTCAGTTCTGTTGATCACAAAATTATGACCTAAATTCCTACAGAAATCTAATGATGTGTAGAAGCTATCCCAATTGGATTTAATTCAATTTGAACTATCAAACTCCCTGTCTTAATCCAGAGAGCTAATATTCTAGTTTTTGCTACAACTCAAGTTAATATTATTCAAAAATTAAATCCTTTTAGGGACATCTAGCATTGACTAAATGTGATCTAACCAAATTGGTCAAAACTCATTTGGATCTACCATTATTGTTTTAAAAAATGTTTGATTTCAGAAAGGTTTCCTTTATTGTATCAGATGCCAATTAATTAATAATGATCAGTTAATCCTACAAAAATTAGGGCAGCTAAGTCATCACAGTGCTAAACTAGCAAAATTGGATTCACATTATTTGGGCTTTTAGAGCATCAGAAACAAACAAGTTTATGTTTAAAACCGTCTGTTCTAAGTAATTCACCATTTTCTTAATATTAACTCAATTAATGTGGGACCAGTGCCATTAAATAGATAATTTGATAAGCTACCAGTACACCAAATTTCATAATTTTTGATAAGCTACCAGTACACCAAATCTCCAGATATTTAATTTCTAAGCGGGGTGCTGATTTTCATAATTTAAATCCATAATACGAAAATGGAAATCGGCCCGGGTGAAAATGGCTTAACGGGCCGGCCCACAGGAATTTCCCGCGCCGGGATTTGTTCAAAATGCTGACTGGTGGGGTCCTGTCGGTCAGTTTTTAATTAAAAACCGAACCGGTATGCGGCCGTTGGATTTGGATCCAACGGCCTGTGACGGCCAGGTCGGCGATGACCTAAAAACGGCCGCGCCGCCGTGCCCTAGACGACGGTGGCAGCTCGGGAGCTCACCTAGGGGGCTCGGGAGGCGATGGAGTCGACGGCGACGTGGTGCGGAGGCTCGAGGAAGACGATGGGCTGACTCGCGCGTGCTGGGGAGGTCTCGGTCGACGGCTGCAGCTCCGGGACGGGCTCGGGATGGATCCTTCGCCGGCGAGCTCCTCAAGTGTCCTGAGCACGGGAAACAGAGGCGAGGGTGAGCGGCGGGTGCGGGAGGAAGAACATGGAGGTGAGAGGCAGAGAAACGGAGGAGAGGCAGCGCGGCCTGGCGGCCGTGGTCGACCTCGGGCAATGCCGAGCTCGCAGAGCTCGGCCTCCACGGCCGGGGTGGAGAGCAGCAGATGCTCCCGCCCTTCTGGCGGGTGCAGAGGGGTGGTGGCGAGTGAGGGGGAGCGAGTGAGGGTGGGGGAGTGGTGCGGGTTACTTGGGAGGGCTCGGGGTGGCTTTTATAGCCGAACGGCGGTGCACCGTGGACCGAGAGCGGCGAGCGAGCTAGGGTTAGAGAGAGAGAGCGCCATTAACGGCTAGTTGGTGTGGCAACGGTCTCCGGTGCGATTAGGGCTTAGTGGGAGCGAGGGGAGCGCGCTAGGGCTGAGCTGGAGCTCGGGGTGGCGCGGGTCCAGTGCGCAGGCAGGGTGTTCGATGGTGGGTATGGGGCAGGTGCGGCACAGGGCCATGGCGACGCGAGGGTGGGGTGAGCCATGTCATCCATCCTCGCCCTCCGGTGCAGTGGCGGGTGCTAGGGTTTAGTGTGCTGCCGGGAATACCGAGATGACCACGTCATGGCGAGCACGGTGAGGCGATCATGCGTGCGTCCTCCAGATGGAACCGGGGTGGTTGGGCTCATGTCTGTGAGAGAGAGGAGGGACAGGGGTACGTGCTGGCGCGAGCGAGAGGGCTGGCGAGCAGAGCAACGTCCGCGGCGACGGGTGGCTAGGGTTTCGGTATGGAGGAGTACGGGGCGAGGGAGAGGGAGCTCGGGGTGCTCCGACTCGCTAGGGGGGCCTGGGCTAGCTGCAGAGGAGGGGGTGACACTCGTCGGTCGAGAGGGAGAGATAGAACACGAGTGAGAGAGAGAGTGCGGGTGCGGGAGAGCAGCATGGCTGCCATGCTCCTCCATGGACTTGGCCGGCCATGCTGGGAGGATGGGGTGGCAAGTGGGTGCACAGTGGGGAGAGTAGGCAGGAGGGTGAAAAGGGGTCGAGTCCCCCGGCTTCTACCACGATTTTTGCACCGGTTTTGGAAAGGGCAGATTCGTGCCCATAAGGTGTTTGACGAAATGCTCCAATGAAATTTAAAATCGATTTGCTGAAATTTAATTCCACCATGGACTATATATATATTAGTAGGGACTTTTGGTGCTATGATGGAATTTATTTGGCAAGTGCATCATAGCACATTTGGTGAGTTAGAAAGAATAGGAAAGAAATAGAATTTTAATTTAAGAAGTTTAGAAATGTTTTTTGGGAGAGGGGAAAAGATATAAGAGCCAAGTGGGAGTGATCAATATGTCACCCCACTGTATTTTAGTTTGAAAGAAAATATTAATTTCTCACTTAGAGAAATTTGTGTGGCATTTGCCCCATGATTTTATGTGATGAAGATAAGACTTTTGGTTCCTTTTTCCTATCTTCAAAATTTATACTTAGCAACCACACACAATCAAGCAACAAGACACAAGCAATCACACATAAAATGATAAAAAAATTGTTGTTCCTCATTTTTGGAGCTAATAACACTTATATTAATTCTGGGATGTTACAAATCCTTCCCCCCTTAAAATAAATCTCGTCCCGCGATTTGCTAGGCTTAGGGGCTAAGGAAGTTTGGGAATTCGCGTCTAAGGTATTCTTCACGTTCCCAAGTTGCTTCTTCTTCTTCAGAATGGTTAGTCCACTGGACTTTGTAGAACTTGATCGCACGTCTCCGGGTAAGACGAACATCTTCTTCAAGAATCTTAAGAGGTCTATCACGATAAGTTAGGTCATTGTTCAGGTCGATGGAGTGGTGGTCAATGTACTTGAAAACGTCAGGCTGGTCAGGAACTTCAAGACACTTCCGAAGTAGTGAGATGTGGAAGACATCATGAAATTCCGATAGCTCTGGGGGTAACTTTAGCTGATAGGATACTTCTCCTCGGCGGCTAATGATCTTGAACGGTCCAATATACCTTGGTGCTAACTTTCCTTTGACATGGAAACGTTGCATTTCCTTAAGGGGTGTCACTCGGAGATACACAAAATCTCCGATGTTGAAGGTGAGGTCACGGCGCTTGGGATCAGCGTAACTCTTCTGACGGGATTGGGCAGTTTTAAGATGCTCGCGAATAAGTTGGACTTGCTCTTCGGCTTCACGGAGGGTGTCAGGTCCAAATAATATGCCTTCTCCGGTGTCGGACCAATTCAGGGGCGTACGACACTTCTTGCCATACAATGCTTCAAACGGGGCCATTTGCAGACTAGACTGATAGCTATTGTTGTAGGAGAACTCTGCAAATGGGAGGCAATCTTCCCACTTGGAACCATAAGATAGAACACACGCACGAAGCATGTCTTCCAAAATCTGGTTCACTCTCTCGGTTTGACCGTCAGTCTGGGGGTGATAGGCTGTGCTAAAAGTTAACTTGGTTCCGAGGGCTTCGTGAAGTGCTTTCCAGAATCTCGATGTGAATTGGGTGCCTCTATCAGACACAATCCTCTTGGCTACTCCATGCAGGTTACTATCCTGGACATATACAGGTCTGATAATTGGGCTCCATTATAAGTGGTCTTGACCGGAATAAAATGAGCAACTTTGGTCAGTCGATCAACGATGACCCAGATTGAATCATGGCCTCTGTTGGACCTAGGTAGTCCAGTGATGAAGTCCATTCCAATCTCGTCCCATTTCCATTCAGGAATTTTCAAAGGTTGAAGCAATCCAGCGGATCGCTGATGTTCAGCTTTGACTCGCTGACAGATATCACACTTGGCTACGAAAGAACCAATCTCTCGTTTCATTCCATGCCACCAAAATCTCTCACGAAGGTCTTGGTACATTTTGGTTCCTCCAGGGTGGATTGAGTATGGGGTCTCGTGAGCTTCCTTCAGGATCAACTCCTTTAGTTCACTATCATTGGGCACACAGATACGACCGTTAAACCTCAACAGTCCTTCGGCATCTTCGGCAAAACCAGGGGCTTTGTCGAGAGATATCTTCTTCTTAATCCCTTCGATGCTCTCATGACCTTTCTGGGCTTCTTTGATTTGATCCATCAGGGTTGGTGCTAACTCTAGATTGGCGAGATAACCTTGGCTAACAAGCTCGAGTCCAAAATCTTCAAACTCCTTAAACAAGGTTGGTTGTTCGACTCGAATCAAGGCATTCAGGGCACATGGCTTGTGACTAACGGCATCGGCAACTACATTGGCCTTTCCAGGGTGATAATGGAATCCAACATCGTAATCCTTGATCAACTCCATCCATCTCCTCTGTCGCAGGTTCAACTCCTTCTGGGTGAAAATATACTTCAAGCTCTTATGATCCGTATAGATCTCACAGCGATGTCCCACAAGATAGGGACGCCATGTTTTAAGAGCGAAAACAACAGCGGCTAACTCTTGGTCATTGGTTGGGTAATTCTCTTCATGCGGTCGCAATTGTCGAGACAGATACGACACCACTTTGCCTTCTTGCATCAGAACGCAACCAAGTCCAAGACGTGATGCATCGCAATACACGTCGAAACTCTTGGTGACGTCCGGCATTACTAGGACTGGGGTTGTGGTCAATTTCTTCTTCAACTCTTGGAAACTATCTTCACATTTATGGGTCCATTCAAATTTCTTATCCTTCCTCAATAATTGTGTCATGGCCTTGGCTATACTGGAAAATCCTTCAACGAACTTGCGGTAATAACCCGCTAGTCCGAGAAAGCTACGAATCTCGGTCACACTGGTGGGGGTCTTCCAGTCAAGAATGGCTTTAATCTTCTCCGGGTCAACAGAAACTCCTCCGGCAGATATGACATGTCCGAGAAATGCCACCTCTTTAAGCCAAAACTCACACTTGCTAAGCTTGGCATAAAGTTGGTGCTCTCGAAGTGTCTCCAAAACTAGGCGTAGGTGAACAGCATGTTCTTCTTCGGTCTTGGAATAAACAAGAATATCATCTATGAAGACTACCACGAACTTGTCGAGGTACTCCATGAAGATCTTGTTCATTAGGTTCATGAAATAGGCTGGGGCATTGGTCAAACCAAAAGACATGACGGTGTACTCAAATAGTCCATAACGGGTGGTGAAGGCAGTCTTGGGTATGTCTGATTCTCGGATTTTCAACTGGTGATATCCCGTCCGTAGATTGATCTACGAAAAGACTCGGGCTCGGTTCATTTGATCGAACAGATCCTCGATCTTGGGAAGAGGATACTTGTTTTTAATGGTCACGTCGTTGAGCTTTTGATAGTCCACACACAATCGTGTGGTACCAGTCTCTCTTGTCCACAAAAATGATGGGTGATCCCCAAGGTGAAGCGCTTGGGCGAATAAGGCCTTTGCTGAGCATATCAGCCAACTGCTTCTTCAATTCCACTAATTCTTCTGGATTCATCCGGTAGGATCTCTGGGATATGGGAGCGGTTCCTGGGATAAGTTCAATCACGAACTCAATATCTCTGTCTGGCGGCATACCAGGCAACTCTTCCGGGAACACATCTCGGAATAGGTGAACAACACGGATCTCGTCAAGGGTGGGTTGAGCTATGCCCTCATGGCATCCTGGTCTGGTGTGGCTGGTCTCAGATACATACTTCACTTCAATTCCATTGTCTGAAGTGAGAGTAATGGCTCTTATGGCGCAATCAATATGGCCATGATACTTGGCTAACCAATCCATTCCAAGGATCACATATATGCCTTGGGTTCCTAAAATGATTAGGTTGGTGGCAAACTTTCCTCCTCCAATCTCTATGAGGGTTTCGGAACACATCTGGTTGGTTTTGGCTAACAAGCCTGGGGTTTGTATCAACATGGGTTTGGGTAAAAGACTCCCGACTAAACCTCCCTTAGCAACAAACTCTTGAGTAACAAATGAATGGGTGGCACCCGAATCAAACAGAATAGTTGCAGGTACTGAGTTGACAAGGAACGCACCCAACACAACATATGGCGCTTCCTCAGCTTCCTCCGCATTGATGTGGTGCAGACAGCCCTTGACAATAGCAGCATTTCCACGGGGTGCGGCATTCTTGCCATTTCCATTTCCATTTCCATTGCGGGCTTGACGCTGGTTCGGTGCAGGCTTCTTGGGATTGGGGCATTCTCTAGAGTAGTGACCTTTGGTACCGCATTCAAAACAGACAACATTGGCCTTGGGATTGAAGTTGTTGTGGTTTCCTCCTGGACGGTTGTTGTCATTGGGACGGTTGGTGTTGTTTGGGCGGTTGGGAAAGGTGGGGCGTGGGGCTTGCGGTGGACGATAAGCGGGCTTGGGTGTTGGTGGAAAAGTACGGGGCTTCTGGTGGCTAGAACCTTCTGAAGCAATCATCCTTTTCTTGCGTCCTTCAAACATAGACTTGCGCTTGGTCTCCAGCTGGATAGCCTTGTCCACAAGTGACTCCAGATCAATGAAGTCATGGATAACCAAGGCGCACTGAAGCTCATCATGCAGTCCACTCATGAAGCGCTCAATCTTCCTCTTCTCCGAGTCAACATCATCAGGAGCATACCGAGATAAATCGGTAAACTCATCAAGATAGCCAACCACGTCTTTGCTTCCCTGTCTCAGCTTGCGGAATTCATCCTTCTTCCTTTCAATCAGTCCGCTAGGAATGTGCTTCTTGCGGAACTTCTCCTGGAACTCAGCCCAGTTGATCACATAACCAGCCTGCTGGAGAGCCTTGGTAGTGTCCCACCAAGCTCGTGCAGGTCCAGCAAGGTAGTGGGTTGCATACAGAACCTTCTCATTTTCTCCTACGGCGGCAACTTCCAGATTGTTGTTGATGGTGCGAAGCCAGTCATCGGCTTCCAAAGGGTGAAGTCCCTTGGAGTAGGTGGGTGGGTTGGTCTTCTGGAAATCGCTCAAGGTGGATCGCAAGTGTCCATCTTCATTACCATTGCCATTGCCATTGTGGTTGTTCTGATTGTTGTTCTGGGCATTGGCGGCTAGTTGCTGGAGAACAGCAAGGTGGGCTTGACGCTCTAGGCGAGAGGCCTCACGGTCCTCCATAATGATCCTAAGGAGTTCGGCCGGGGTAGGTTCAGGTGGTGGTGGTGGCTGCTGGTCGTTGCGACCATGGCTTCCTCCTCCTCGTGCGTCAACCATCCTGAGATAAAACGGGTATAAGAGGCAAAATAGACTAGGGATGCGCCTTACTTTAACAAGGTGGGGGAGTAGGGTTTTCGAATTGTTGGGGTAAAAGGTGTTTACTACACAAAAATTTTCGAGATAAATTTGCAAATTTCGAAATTCTCATGGCACACAACATTATCAAGCAAAAGCATCACGTGCATAAGTTCCACACATCATTACATAGTAGGTTACAAGCATATGGTTTCAAAGGAACCATCACACTACTAAAAGCGACTACATCAGGGTTGACCTAACCCTACGATAACTCGGGAATGACTAAGTGATCCAGCTACTGTGGTGGAACACTCAGCACAACGTCGTCAGTGTCGGACTCGAAGGCACGCTCCTCTGGGTCCTCCTCGTCCTCGTCAAGAAGGGGCTCGGTCGGCTCCTCCTCCTCGTCGACGGTCTCCTCCTCGTCGTCGTCCTCCTCGTAGTCCATCTCCTCCAAGTAATCCTCATCGTCACTAATGAAGGCGCGGCTCTCCTTCCGGAGATCCTCACCTTCCTCCTCCATCTCATCGGCTCGGCGCTCAAGATCCTCGATCATCTCGTCCTGCTCTGCCACTCTCTTACGAAGCTTGGCGATGGTCTTCTTCAGGCGGATCCTCCTCTGGTGAAGGTCGGCCTTGTCATGCTACAGGAGTGCAACACGGTCACGGCTCGCCTCGAGCGCGATGCGCTCAAAGTGAGACCGGTACCTAACACTGCGTAGGTCCTCCTGGGTACGGTAAAGTAGGACCTCCATGTCCACGAGGTGCTCGCCAAAGGTGGGGTGGCGAACGGTGGAAGTAGGACGTCCCTCGGTATCACGCCTCCCGTAGAACCTGAAAGGTGAGCTCACTAACTCCTCCTTGTGCTCCTCACAAAGTCGGGCTAGCAGCCTCTGCATGGCACGACACAGTCCGTCGTCCCAACTGGCATCCATCATGGTGAAGGACAGCGTCCTGGAATGGGAGGACTTGATGTTCCCCCGGACAGACGACTCAATGAGCCAACTCAGGTTGCCCTGATCGTGAGCGTCGACCTGCGCTCCACGGAACTCAGGAGCTGGGCGACCCAAGATGTCGCTCAACTTGTACAAGTCCTTCTCAAACATGAGGTTGCCCTTCTCCTTAACTTGCAGAAACTCGGTGAAGTGTAGCGCCATCTACAGTTTTAAGAAATTTTTAAGTTAGTGAGATGACTAGGGTGCAAAATTTTAAATTTTTTGTGAGGCAACAAGTAAGTCAAAATTTTAAACTTTAGTGAATTAACGAGTGCGTAAAATTTTAAGGATACCGGAAAATTTGTAGTGTTTAATGGGGATAAAGTTTTGAATATATGAGAGGTTTTGGGAGATAAGAAATTTTTGGAAAATATTTCACTCCTTTGTTTTAGAAATTACTTTTGCAACTCCTATCTAACGACCATGCTAACTAAGGTCTCCTATGGTCAAGATGGGCTCTGATACCAACTCTGTGGGGATCCCGGACTAGCTGTCCGAAATACCCGATTATGGTTCGCACAATGATCCCAGGATCAGTCTGTCGTTGCCCATAATCCGAATTGAATACCAAAGTTTACATCCATTACAATACCGACTTCAAGTCTTACATAATAGGTCATTTAGACCAAGTCTTACATAGGTGCCTTCTTGGGCCAAAGCAACAACATTCAGCGGAAGCTACGTAGTTGAAGTCCAACGCGCCCTATCGACGACCCGACAGGCAGTTGACTCACGAAGATCCCTAGTTCGCATAGAAGTCACCATACTCTGCTTCGGCGTAGTTCTCCTCGAGATCTGGCTAAGACAATAGCCAGGGACGAAACCAATATGAGTACAATGGGAATTGTACTCGCAAACTACCCCTAACGTGAGTATGCACCAGTTTTTAAGTTTCATCCTATAGCACTTTTACTTATTAAAACATCTCTACATCTTTGTTGAAAAACATCTCTATATCTTAGTTGAAAAAGATAAGAAGGAATTCATATCTATCTTAGAGATTATCACAAGTTTTATTAATTTTTCCAAAACTCCTCCTTTTTCCCTACCATATCTCATCATGGCCTATTTATCTCCACCAACTCATACTTAAGCTTGCCACTTTGTTAAAACTTGCACATAGCCTAGTACAGCCTCCCAACTGTCCATATCTGAGGACTCGGCTATTCGAATAGTTTTGCACCCTCTGCAGAGGTAGCACGCTTTTCCCACACCCATCCGGTAACTTATCGTGTCTGCCACGTCCCGCCATACAAGGTGTATGCGAAGTTGAGCCACCGACCATAGCCTGTCGTTTTGCTCATGCTAGTATAGGACCCTGCCGGTACGAATTCGCCATTCCTTCGACACCTAGTACAGGATCCCCCGTCGAGGAACCTAGATGTGAGGACTCGTAGTTCTGCCCGGCGAGCAGACCCCTTCAATCCCTCGTCCATCAGACACCGAGAGCCCGAGACCCAGGTCAGGGGGTAGGTCGCCATTACCATCCCCTCATGGAACGAGGTCATCCTCGTTGTTGAGGCATCCCACACTAATATGAGCAAATTATATGGCTACGCCCGTTCCCATATGTGGGTAGATGTGGTCGCACAGGTTATTGGTTGGTCGTCATAGTACTAAGACACAATGTGCATTTTTCATAAACATCTCCAATCATCAATTTTCCACTTCCATACTGACCATTCGGCATGTCCATTCATCCAGGTACTTTAAAAAGGAGTTTGGAATAAACCATATTTTTTCCATCCTATAGTTTGAAGTATTCTCCTTCCTCGTAGACTCCGGCAACGTTCTCGTCTATTCGATAAGGAACAATACAAGCAAACAATCACTAAGACTAAACAAACAAGCATCACATCATTACAATCATCAACAACACAATTAGCTACTGCACACACAAGGCAACACAATTTGGTTTCAATTTGATTTAATTAACCACTTTTTTAATTGTGTCACAATTATGGCAGAAACTAGGGTTTCATGTTTAATTGCATAACTTCAGTTCTGTTGATCACAAAATTATGAACTAAATTCCTACAGAAAGCTAATGATGTGTAGAATCTATCCCAATTGGATTTAATTCAATTTGAGCTATCAAACTCCCTGTATAAATGTCTTAATCCAGAGAGCTAATATTCTAGTTTTTGCTACAACTCAAGTTAATTTTATTCAAAAATTAAATCCTTTTAGGGACATCTAGCATTGACTAAATGTGATCTAACCAAATTGGTCCCAACTCATTTGGATCTACCATTATTGTTTTAAAAAATGTTTTAGTTCAGAAAGGCTTCCTTTATTTTATCAGATGCCAATTAATTATTAATGATCAGTTAATCCTACAAACATTAGGGCAGCTAAGACATCACAGTGCTAAACTAGCAAAATTGGATTCACATTATTTGGGCTTTTAGAGCATCAGAAACAAACAAGTTTAGATTTAAAACCGTCTGTTCTAAGTAATTCACCATTTGCTTAATATTAACTCAATTAATGTGGGACCAATGCCATTAAATAGATAATTTGATAAGCTACCGGTAAACCAAATTTCATAATTTTTGGACATACCCATCTCCAGATATTTAATTTCTAAGCGGGGTGCTGATTTTCATAATTTAAATCCATAATACGAAAATGGAAATCGGCCCGGGTGAAAATGGCTTAACGGGCCGGCCCACGGGAATTTCCCGCGCCGGGATTTGTTCAAAATGCTGACTGGTGGGGTCCGTCGGTCAGTTTTTAATTAAAAACCGAACCGGTACGCGGCCGTTGGATTTGGATCCAACGGCCTCTGACAGCCAGGTCGGCGACGACCTAAAAACGGCCGCGCCGCCGTGCCCTAGACGACGGTGGCAGCTCGGGAGCTCACCTAGGGGGCTCGGGACGCGATGGAGTCGACGGCGGCGTGGTGCGGAGGCTCGGGGAAGACGATGGGCTGACTCACGCGTGTTGGGGAGGTCTCGGTCGACGGCTGCAGCTCCGGGACGGGCTCGGGACGGATCCTTCGCCGGTGAGCTCCTCGGGTGTCCTGAGCACGGGAAACATAGGCGAGGGTGAGCGGCGGGTGCGGGAGGAAGAACATGGAGGTGAGAGGCAGAGAAACGGAGGAGAGGCAGCGTGGCCTGGTGGCCGTGGTCGAACTCGGGCAATGCCGAGCTCGCAGAGCTCGGCCTCCACGGCCGGGGTGGAGAGCAGCAGAGCTCCCGCCCTCCTTGCGGGTGCAGAGGGGTGGTGGCGAGTGAGGGTGGGGGGAGTGGTGCGGGTTGCTTGGGAGGGCTCGTGGTGGCTTTTATAGCCGAACGGCGGTGCACCGTGGACCGAGAGCGGCGAGCGAGCTAGGGTTAGAGAGAGAGAGCGCCATTAACGGCTAGTTGGTGTGGCAACGGTCTCCGGTGCGACTAGGGCTTAGTGGGAGCGAGGGGGGCGCGCTAGGGCTGAGATGGAGCTCGGGGTGGCGCGGGTCCAGTGCGCAGGCAGGGTGTTCGACGGTGGGTACGGGGCAGGTGCGGCACAGGGCCATGGCGATGCGAGGGTGGGGTGAGCCATGTCATCCATCCTCGCCCTCCGGTGCAGTGGCGGGTGCTAGGGTTTAGTGTGCTGCCGGGAACACCGAGATGACCACGGCATGGCGAGCACGGTGAGGCGAGCATGCGTGCGTCCTCCAGAGGGAACCGGGGTGGTTGGGCTCGTGTCTGTGAGAGAGAGGAGGGACAGGGGTACGTGCTGGCGCGAGCGAGAGGGCTGGCGAGCAGAGCAACGTCCGCGGCGACGGGTGGCTAGGGTTTCGGTATGGAGGAGTACGGGGCGAGGGAGAGGGAGCTCGGGGTGCTCCGACTCGCTAGGGGGGCCTGGTCTAGCTGCAGAGGAGGGGGTGACACTCGTCGGTCGAGAGGGAGAGAGAGAACGCGAGTGAGAGAGAGAGTGCGGGTGCGGGAGAGCCGCATGGCTGCCATGCTCCTCCATGGACTTGGCCGGCCATGCTGGGAGGATGGGGTGGCAAGTGGGTGCACAGTGGGGAGAGTAGGCAGGAGGGTGAAAAGGGGTCGAGTCCCCCGGCTTCTACCACGATTTTTGCACCGGTTTTGGAAAGGGCAGATTCGTGCCCATAAGGTGTTTGACGAAATGCTCCAATGAAATTTAAATTCGATTTGCTGAAATTTAATTCCACCATGGACTATATATATATTAGTAGGGACTTTTGGTGCTATGATGGAATTTATTTGGCAAGTGCATCATAGCACATTTGGTGAGTTAGAAAGAATAGGAAAGAAATAGAATTTTAATTTAAGAAGTTTAGAAATGTTTTTTGGGAGAGGGGAAAAGATATAAGAGCCAAGTGGGAGTGATCAATATGTCACCCCACTGTATTTTAGTTTGAAAGAAAATATTAATTTCTCACTTAGAGAAATTTGTGTGGCATTTGCCCCATGATTTTATGTGATGAAGATAAGACTTTTGGTTCCTTTTTCCTATCTTCAAAATTTCTACTTAGCAACCACACACAATCAAGCAACAAGACACAAGCAATCACACATAAAATGATAAAAAAAATTGTTGGTCCTCGTTTTAGGAACTAATAACACTTATATTAATTGTGGGATGTTACATATCCATGCCTTTAAGAAGGCTCGGACACGCCTTCAGCGGCCGTCGCCTCGATTTCTCCGTTCCCGAGAATCGAGGAGGCTGGCGCAATTACTCTACCAGATGGATAACTCCAAAACCCGTGGGACGCACACCTCCGTAGTGCGCGGCTCTGACGGGTAGGACAAGACATTCAAGACCTGACGCCGGGGACCCACTTTGACTCTTTTTTGTCATAGCCCCGGCGGCAGAAGGGCATGGCCACCGGGACTATGCCCGGGGGCTACTATTGCAACGGTGGAACATGGGGTTCCCCTGATGCGGTCAAAGTGGGTCCATCGTACATGGGCCCACCAAGGAGGCACTCAAGGCCAAGGCACAAGACTGGCAGATGGGCCCCCCATCTGCCCCGCGGCGTCCCTACACGCGCGACATCGACAACCAAGGCAAAGGACCCGGGGACCCTCCGGGGCCCCCTCGACCCGGAAGCAGGCATGGAGGTCCCGGGACCCCGACGCCCGGCAGGAGGCCAGGCTCACCCCGGGAACCAACCTCCAGTGCGCAAAGAGGATAAGCTTGCCAGCCTTGGCTGGAAGCTCCTAGAAGACTTGGGCGCCAAGAAGATGGAGGCGCCAAAGGTGGGCAGAGGCGGAAAATCTGTCAGCCTCTGTCCGCCCTCTCTGGAAAAGGTGGGCGACCTCACCTACCCCCTCTGAGAAGAATACATGGACGAGAGGAGGCCACGTCGCCTCCTATGGAGAACCCGGAGGGGTTTTCCCGCCAAAACCCCTCCGGCCCCAAGGGTGCACCTGTGGTATCCCCTTAGCCTATAAAGGAGGACCGAGGCACCCAGGGGAGGAGGACAAGGTGGAGACAAGTTCAGAAGACCACTTCGGGGAGGCTAGGCTAGGTAGCGCATAAGTCCAAGGTTAGCTTAGGCGAGAGGTGATCTCCTCCGGGCCAGGATCTGCTCGTCTTCAACCTCTAGCCAACACCTCCCGGGTTCTCACCCGCAAACACCATTGTAAAGCTACACTATGATACACCTCTGAATCGAGACATGCAGGAGTAGGGCTGTTAGCCTTCAGGCGGCCTGCACCTGGGTAAACTCCTAGTGTCTCTGTGATGCTTGCTAGTACGTAGATCTCGAGCATAGACGAAGCCCCCGGGTGGAAGACGTCACTCAGCCTCCTTCGCGCCCCATACCGAACCTAAAAAGGGGGTATCCTTTACTCCCAGTGTCCATGATCCAAGACACGACAGCGTCAAGTTCTTCGTCGACCATGGCGCCAAAGAAGACGCCCGACGCCCAGACGTCCAAGGCGGCCTCCCCTGCGCGCTCTCAGGCTACCAGCGAGCGTCGCGTTGCTGCGGCAAACCGGGCTTCTCCTCCTCCACCCTCGGAGAAGGATGCTCTGGGCGGGGCAGGCGGCCCAACCCGGAGCGGCGAAGATGGTGGCGCAGAGAAGAGCATGGGCGACAACACCGGCAACGACCTCTCTGTCGGTGAAAAGAGCAAGGGTGCCCGCGCTGGCAAGGGTCAGCAGGGCACCAAGAGCAAGTCCTGCACTCTCCTCTCGGACGACGTGCAGGCCCGCCACGACGCCCTCGTCACCGCCAAGGCTCTGATCCAGTTTCCACCCAGCACCGACAACCCAAGGTCTACCAGGAGTGGCGGGCCCGTGTGGAGGAACTCCTCCACTTCGCCGACGGCGGACCCAGGTGTGAGCCCGTTCACGCCCCCACCGTCGACAGCCCCGGAGCCAAGGGAGCAGAGGCGCGAGAACCCCGGGACCCTCCCCGGGGAGATCGCCCAGGTGAAGCCGTGCCTCCTCAAGCGAACCCTCCCGCGGCGGGTAGAGCGAACCGTAACGGCGGCCCGGCCATCTCCGTTGGTTCATCCTCCACGCGCAACCTGGATCTGCGCAACGACCTAAACAACCGTCTCCACAAGGATGCACGCACCCGAATCGAACGTCGTCGAGAGCGCCATCGACGGAAAGATCGGGGCGACGACATCGCCGAGGGCTGCCTCGCCCTCTACCCTGAGTTTCGCCAGGCCACCTGGCCCAAGAAGTTCAAGATCGACGTCCTCTGCTACGATGGCACCACCAACCCTCGGGACTTCCTGCAGCTGTACTCGCTGGCTGGGGTGGTTGCCGGGGCCAACGAGGTCATGATGGCCAACTGGTTCCCATTGGCCCTGAAGGGAGACGCTCTGTCATGGCTCCTCAACCTCCCCAAGTGCTCCATCCGATCCTGGCGGGCACTAAAGGAGGCATTCCTGGGGGCTTTCCAGGGCGGCTACCAGCGCCCAGGAGTTCGCAGCGACCTGCACGACTTCAAGCAGCTTCCGGGTGAAACTCTCCGCAAGTTCATGCAACGCTTCACCCAGAAGATGAAAAGCATCCCAAGCATCAAGCAGGAGCTGGTGATTCAGTCCTTTCACGCCAACGTTCGACATACCCGGATGCGTGAGAAGTTGAGCACTCATCGCATCGAGACTACCCGCGAGCAATGGAAGCTCGCGGACCGCTGCACCCGCGCAGAAGAGGGGGTCAGAGTCCCCGGGGAGGAGGAACCCGAGGACAAGGCCACCCCCGCCAAGAGCAAGAAGCGGGACCCCGGTCCCGACAAGCGCGTCTTCGTCACCGAGCCTCTCTCCAAGAAGGTCAGGCCAGCCTCGACTTCTGAGGGCGATGAAGATCCATGGTGCCACGTCCACCCCGACGGCAATCACCCGCTCAAGGACTGCCGCCAAGTAAATGGCCTCGCTGCGCGCACGCAACGTCAAGGAGGCGGGACCGGCCCAGGTGCCTGCTACAGCTGCGGACTCCACGGGCACTACTCCCGGAACCGTCCCACAGGTCGCCAAGGCGGTGACGGCCGGGGATAGGGGCGTGGTAGAGGACGCGGAGGCTGCGGAGGAGAGCGCGGTGGCCAAGGCGGACGTGGGCAAAACAACGCGGAGTTCGCTGACAACGGGGACGCTCCGGCTCCTCAGGACGGTAGCAACGGACAATTCCAAGAAGTCAATGGCGTCGTCGGGTGCATTCATGGGGGAGCCTCCCTGCCTCCCTCCAACAGCGCCGGCAAGAGACTCGTCCGGGAGCTGAACGCGGTCGCCCCGGTGCCGTTAAAACCCCTAGAGTGGTCTAACCAGGTCATCTCCTTCGACCCGGAAGATCACCCTGACAACACCGTCGGGGTAGAGACACTGCCCCTAGTCGTGTCGCCCATCATCCACAACTTCAAGGTCACCAAGATGGTGGTCGACGGAGGCTCCAGCCTCAACCTGCTGACGGCAAAGGTCCTGGCCACTTTGCAAATCTCTTTCTCCCGCCTGCAAGAAACCGGCGTGTTCCAAGGCGTGAACGGGGGTATCACACGACCTCTGGGGAAGATCTCTCTTCCGGTCACGTTTGGTGGCCCCGAGAAATTCCGCACCGAGGAGATCGTCTTCGACATCGCCGACACGCCGCTCCCCTACAACGGCATACTCGGCCGACCCGCGCTGGCCAAGTTCATGGCCGTCTCCCATTTTGCCTACAAAATGATGAAAATCCCGGCGGCTTGGGGTGTGATCAGGATCAAGGCCGACATCGACGATGCCATCCACTGCGTCCAGAGACTGAACCAGACGGTGGCCGTAATGGCGGACACCCGACAAGACATGCAAGATGCTGGTGCTGATGCTGCTCTCGGGGGCGGAGGGAACCCCGGGAGCTTGGCACCCGCGGCCCCCAAGAGGGCACCATTCCGCGGCGACCCGCAGATGACCAAGAAGGTGGCACTCACGAGTAATGGCTCTCGCACCATCACCATCGGTGCCCACCTCACCAACAAATAGGAAAGCGCGCTCGTCGCCTTCCTTCGGGAAAATTCTGACGTCTTCGCATGGGAAGCGTCAGGTTTACCTGGTGTACCAAGGGAGGTGATCGAGCACAAGCTGGCGGTGAACATGGACGCCCGCCCCATGAAGCAAGTTCTGCGGAAGCAGAGCAAGGAAAAGTTGGAGTTCATCGTCTCCGAGACCGACAAGCTACTGGAAGCCGGTGTGATCAAGGTGGTGCCCCATCCCACCTGGGTAGCCAAAGATGAATTCCTCCAAACTGCGACTCTGCGTCGACTTCACAGACCTGAACAAGGCATGCCCCAAGGACCCGTTCCCTCTGCCGCGCATCGATCAGATTGTGGACTCCACAGCCGGTTGCGAGTCACTGTGTTTCCTGGATGCCTTCTTCGGGTACCACCAGATCTTGATGGCGGTCGAGGACCAGGAGAAGATGGCGTTCATCACCCCCAAGGGCTGCTACTGCTACACCCGGATCCCTTTCGGCCTCCTGAACGCTGGCGCTACCTTCCAGCGCGCGATGCAAGCGTGCCTTGGGACACAGCTGGGCCGCAACGTTGGAGCTTACATCGACGACATCGTGGTCGAGACAAGGTTCCAGGACCCCCTTGTCCAGGACCTGCACGAGACTTTCGACAACCTCCGCCGGGTCAACTTCAAGCTCAATCCCGACAAGTGCGTGTTCGGGGTCCCATCCGGCAAGCTGTTGGGTTTCCTCATCTCCCACTGGGGGATTGAGGTGAACCCCGACAAGATCAAGGCCATCGAACGTATGGAAGCGCCCCGGCGAGTCAAGGACGTGCAGTGCCTCAATGGGTGCATCACTGCACTCGGGCGCTTCATCTCAAGGCTTGGAGAGCGGGCTTTGCCGTTCTTCAAGTTGCTCAAGAAATCGGGCCCCGTGGAGTGGAACCCCGAGGCTGAGGAAGCTCTCCAATCACTCAAGAGCTACCTCGCCTTGCCACCCATCCTCGTGGCCCCAATGGAGAAGGAGCCCCTACTGCTGTACATCGCGACCACTAACCAAGTGATCAGCGCCATGCTGGTGGCCGAGCGCGACGCATCTCCAAAGATGCCAAGAAAGGGCAAGCGTCCCGGGGACCCGTTCCCGGGGCAGACAAGCAAGAAGGGGCGGCTAGGTGTTCAGGGGTTCGAAGATCCCAGCACCCCGCCCCCTCCCATCATTGTCAAGCCACGCGATGAGGACGAAGGAATACACTCCAAGGCGACGCAGCCGGGGGCTACTCCGTCAACACACCGGAGCGCCAAGGACGTGGAGGACGTCGAACCCGCCAAAGGATCGGCGACCCGCAAGGTGCAGCACCCGGTCTACTTCGTCAGCTCAGTGCTGCGCGACGCCTGGGAGCGGTATCCCATTATGCAGAAGCTGCTGCTAGCGATCCTTATCGCCTCCCGCAAGATGAGGCCATACTTCGAGGGGCACCCAATCACGTTGGTGTCCAAGTACAACCTAAGGAGTCCTCTGGAGAACCCGCTGGCCACCGGACGCATCTCGGCATGGGCCATGGAACTCCAGGGCTTCGGGCTCAAGTTTGAGCACACGGACAACATCAGGAGCCAAGCACTGGCTGACTTCACAGCCGAGTGGACCGACACGGCGATCGACAAGCCGGAGGAGGAGACGAGCCTTCCCGGGAAGGAGGATCCCGACACCTGTACTATGCACTTCGACGGCTCCTACACCAAGGGGCAAGGAGGTGCCGGGGTCGTCCTCACTTCACCAACCGGTGAATGCCTGAAGTACGCCGTCCAAATGCACTACCAAGGAAACATCTCCAACAACACGACGGAGTACGAAGGTCTGCTCGCGGGACTTCGTGCTGCCATCGGCCTCGGCATCGGCATCGGCAAGATCGTCGTCAAGGGTGACTCTCAGCTAGTCATCAAGCAAGTCAACAAAGAGTACGCCTGTCCTTAGATGGCGCCGTACGTCGAAGAAGTGTGGAAACTTCAGCGGTGCTTCAGTAGCTTCAGAGCTGCTTACGTGCCGCGGGAGGAAAACACATCTGCGGACGAGCTATCACAACTGGCGTCCAAGCGAGAACCGGTACCTCCCAGGAGCTACATCGAGGTGCTCAAGCGGCCTTCAGTCCCTCCCGAGAGGCTGAAGCCAAGTTCTTCAGCGACAAAGGAGGCTGGCAACCCTTCTACACCAACAACACGGGTAGCCATCCCGGAAGCCCAAGACCCGGCAGTGCCCGCGGCCGAAGAAGCTCTGCTTCCTTCTGGACAGGAGGTACTGCTGGTGGAACGGACCCACCCACCCTGGGCCCAGGACATCATCAAGTACATGGTGGAACATGCCCTCCCGGAGGATGACCACGAAGCCGAGCAAGTAGCCCGCCGGGCAAAGCTCAACGTCCTAATCGACGACGAGCTCTACCGGCGGCGCGAAAACGGAGTCAAGCTACGGTGCATATCGCAAGAACAAGGCCGAGAACTACTAAGGGACATACACGAGGGGATATGCTCAAGTCATGTGGCTTCAAGATCTTTGGCGGGGAAGGTTTTCCGCCAAGGGTTCTACTGGCCAGCGGTACTTCATAACGCGGAGCAACTAGTCAAGACCTGTGAAGCTTGCCAGTACTACACCAAGAACACGCACCAGCCAGCTCAAGCGTTGCAGCCGATACCAATCTCCTGGCCGTTCGCGGTCTGGGGGCTGGACATCGTCGGCAAGATACCAAAGTCTGTGGGAGGTCACGAGTACCTGTTCGTGGCAATCGACAAGTTCACAAAGTGGGTGGAAGCGATGCCAGTTCCATGTCAGACGGCTCAGGCCGCCATCAAGTTCATCGAAGGAATCATCTACCGGTTTGGAGTACCAAACAGAATCATCACCGACAATGGCACTCAGTTCACAAGAAAAGCCTTCCTCAACTTCTGCGAAGAAATGGGCATCAAGGTGTGTTTTGCATCGGTGTCCTACCCAAGAAGCAACAGGCAAGTAGAGCGAGCAAATGCAGAAGTTCTCAAGGGATTGAAGACCAAAAGCTTTGACAAGCTGGAGAACAAGGGAAAAAACTGGATTAATCACCTGCCAAGCGTACTGTGGTCACTCAGGACAACACCAAGCAGAGCCACTGGAGAGACACCTTTCTTCCTCATCTACGGAGCTGAAGCTGTCCTGCCATCAGAGCTCAAGTACGGATCACCCCGGGTGCTCGCATACGATGAGAACATGCAAGAAGAGCGGAGGATCGATGACATAAACCTGCTGGAAGAGAGAAGGTGCCGGGCCTCCTTACGGTCAGCTCGGTACCAACAAGGACTCCGCCGATACCACAGTCGTCATGTTCGCTCGCGGGAGCTGCAACCCGGGGACATGGTACTCCGCAAGAGGCAAAACATGGTAGGCCTGAACAAAATGTCATCAAAGTGGGAAGGACCCTTCTGGGTGACACATACCCTGAAACCCGGAACGGTGTACCTGGAGGACGAGCAAGGCCGGCCGGAAGGCAACGCCTGGAACATCGAGAATCTTCGAAAATTCTACCCCTGATTACGAACATGAATCGCAAATGTCGGATCCGTTAAAGCACGCCTGAGGGGCTAGTGTTCTGTAAAAGGGTGTAAGAATCGTCGCCAGGAGAATAAAAGATAAGTTATTTCAATTCCCGTGAGCCTCAATCCTTCCATGGAAGCGTGTTATCCTTAGCAACCCGTAAGCAGGGGGCTAGTATGTGCCGGTGGCAGATGGGTAGAAGCGCCGCGAGTGGCCTCGCAGGCTAGGCACCGCATCCCGATCATGCCGTGCTGCCGCGGAAAGGGGTATCGGGTAGTGCTGTGGTGAAACGCACCTCACCACAGAAATGTACTACCAACTGTGCTTGCGGTTTGCTTCGGATAACACGCTAGAATGATAGGAAAGAGGGTCCATTCTTTTCCTACTGAAAGTTTGCTGTGTGTAGCTCCTTCCCGGGGCAGGATTGGGCGGCGGGACACGAAAAAAGGAGTTCGACACCCGGGAAGGACTGGATGGGCTGGAGACGCGACAAGAAAACAGCTAAGTTCTTGCATCAGCATCCTGCATTTAGGCATAACATCTCGCTTGGAGTCAATATACCATCGACCTGCGCATGCTTGACGGTTGATGAGAGCCTTTGCGGGGGTATGCGACCACCCCGGTGAACGGTCCGTTTCCCTCTGGCTTAGTACCCGTGGACAGTGGCGAAAGACTCCCGGAAGGTATAGTCTGACTTAGGGGTTACATCTATCGTGCAGAGGTAGAGTGCCTTGCACCTAAGTGGCCTCCTCTGAAAACCAGACGACGCGTTAGTGCAAAGGAAGATTTGGGAAATGACCCCGGGAGTTGAGCCTAGGGTTGCATACATCCGAATATACATTCTGAATTACATTTTTGAATTTACATTCGGTTGTGCAACTACTAGACCCTGTGCTACTAAGTCCAGCTTGGAGTTAGCGCCCCTTGCTGTGCGCCCTTGCCTTGTTCACGCCCAACGGGGGACCTCTCAATCCCCGGGGATGCCTGGGAGGAGAGGGAGAACCCGGAAGGATTTTTCAGGCGTCTCCTGGCTGTCTGGTGCGTCCGGGCGCCAGGCAGTGGAGCAGGGAGACCACCACGGCCGCCACCTCGCTCATGGCGTTGTCGTCCGCCTGCGACAGGGGACAAGTTCGGTCAGGATCTAGACCAGGCCCAAGAGGAGCGAGGGGCCGAGAAAAACGCAACACTGACCTGTTCGATGGCGTTGAACTCCTCCCAGAGCTGGGATGCCTCCGAGATCCCCGCGGTCTTCCCCTTCAAGGCCACTAGAAGCTGAGCCCTGCGGAGCGCACGCGCCTGGGCCTCCTCCTGGGCTGCGGGGCCAGAGATCGTCGCCAAGCGTGAAACGCCCATAGCGAGGGCCAGGCGCGACATCACCTCATCTTCTTCTCCAGCGGCACGGGCCCCAGTTCCCCTGGGAGCCTCCGCCGCGCCTCGGTGCACGGACGCCGCCGTCGACGTCCCTGAGAAGGACATCCCTACCTCCCCCGACATGGCCTTGTGGTTTGTGAAGGGGCAGGGAGGGCAAGAAGCAAGAAGAAGCAAGACTAAGGGTGGCCAAGGAGCTGGGGGCTAGAGAGCCTTTTATAGGTCCTCTGTTCCCCACTGGCCCCTCTGACGGTTCAGCTAACGCCGCAATCAAGAGCGAGTTTTGCAGAAAACCATTCTCGATCACATCTATTTAGCTTGAAGGCCAAGCGACAGCAAGAGTGCAAGTTTTTCGTCATCCAAAAGTCTACAATGGGGCCTACTTTTTACAAAGAAAGGTTGGCTCCTACGCAAGCAAGGAGCATCCACGCACCACGGAAGGCGCTACTTCCAAAAGTACGTCGACGAGGCCGCCAAGAAGGAGGTCAAGAACATCTTCGGGGGGCGTTGCCGCGGTGTCGCCCCCGCATCTTCAGGGAAGCGGGCTCCTCTCGGCCTTGATGCTGAGGGAGTCCTCTTCATCTTCATCCTCGTCCTCCTCGTCGTAGCAGCTGCTGCGACTGCTGCTGTCGCTCTCCATGTAGCAATCCTTGCGTCCTCCATCGGCACGGAAGATCTTCACGAAGAGCGTCTCATCCCGTCGTACTCGAACGACAGGTACTGCCCCCCGGGTAAGGTGACAGGAGCACGCGAACGCTTTCCATCCCTTCCCCAGGAGCATGGAGCCGTCGACGGTGTACTCCGCTTCGACCCAGGAGGGGCCGTTGGGACAACCCTCGACCTGCAGCCAGTAACCGGTGGGCCGGTCGTCGTCCGTGTCCACCGCCGCCACGAAGGAGTCCGGCAGATGAAGCCGGCTGCGTAGTCTTCTGTCAAGATCCACGACGAACTCAAACGGAGGGAAGACGGTGTGGGTCGTCCTCCGCGAGGGAGGGCTCAGCGAACCTCTTGCTCCGTGACCTCCACGACCTCGGCTTCCACGACCGCGACCGCCGCCTCGACTGCGCCTCACTCGGCCTCGGGGGGCAACTCTTCCGCGACTACCGGACACCACTTCTACCCCCACCAAGGACGAGCGCAAGCGACCATCTCCTCTCTTAGCTCCCGCCATCGACGCGCTCACCTCTGAGGAAGAATCGGGTTGAGAAAGAAGTGAAGACGAATGATGATCCTGAGGGGTATCCCTGCCTTTAAGAAGGCTCGGATACGCCTTCAGCGGCCGTCGCCTCGCTTTCTCCGTTCCCGACAATCGAGGAGGCTGGCGCAATTACTCCACCAGATGGATAACTCCAAGACCCGTGGGACGCACACCTCCGCAGTGCGCGGCTCTGACGAATGTGACAATACGTTCAAGACCTTACGCCGGGGACCCACTTTGACTCTTTTTTGGTCATAGCCCCGGTGGCAGAAGGGCATGGCCGCCGGGACTATGCCCGGGGGCTACTGTCGCAACAATGGAACATGGGGTTCCTCTGATTCGGTCAAAGTGGGTCCATCGCACGTGGGCCCAGCAAGGAGGCACTCAAGGCCAAGGCACAAGACAGGCAGATGGGCCCCCCATCTGCCCCACGGCGCCCCGACGCGTGCGACGTCGACAACCAAGGCAAAGGACCCGGGACCCTCCGGGGCCCCCTCGACCCGGAAGCAGGCATGGAGGTCCCGGGACCCCGACGCCCGGCAGGAGGCCAGGCTCACCCCCGGGAACCAACCTCCAGTGCGCAAAGAAGATAAGCTTGCCAGCCCTGGCTGGAGGCTCCTAGAATGCTTGGGCGCCAAGAAGATGGAGGCGCCAAAGGGGGGCAGAGGCGGAAAAGCTGTCAGCCTCTGTCCGCCCTCCTTGGAAAAGGTGGGCGACCTCACCTACCCCCTCTGAGAAGAATACTTGGACGAGAGGAGGCCACGTCGCCTCCTAAGGAGAACCCAGAGGGGTTTTCCCGCCAAAACCCCTCCGGCCCCAAGGGTGCACCTGTGGTATCCCCTTAGCCTATAAAAGGAGGACCGAGGCACCCAAGGGAAGGAGGCAGAACCAGAGGGGGGGGACCAGAGAGGGAATTTGATCACAAGACCGGAGCACCGTTGACTTGGAGGCTAGGTTAGGTAGTGCACAAGTCCAAGATTAGCTTAGGCGAGAGGTGATCTCCTCCGAGCCAGGATCTGCTCATCTTCAACCTCTAGCCAACACCTCCCGGGTTCTCACCCGCGACCACCATTGTAAAGCTACACCATGATACACCTCTCAATCCAGACATGCAGGATTAGGGCTGTTAGCCTCCGGGCGGCCCGAACCTGGGTAAACTCCTTGTATCTCTGTGATGCTTGCTAGTACGTAGATCTCGAGCGTAGACGAAGCCCCCCGGGCGGAAGACGTTACTCAGCCTCCTTCGCACCCCATACCGAACCTAAAAAGGGGGTATCCTTTACTCCCGGTGTCCGTGATCCAAGACACGACAAGTGTCCACAGTTATGGACAAACTTGGGAATGGAGGATAAGATCATAGATAACATGAACCTAATAAAACTTGAAAACTTACGATCGAACGTTTATTTCCTCGAGGGTGATTCGGGGAAGTGCCTTTGTAGTTTGTACTGCCGAAGATTGATACTAGTGGTTCAAGGTGAACTGAAGATTGAAAGTTTTACAATCTTATCCCCTTTCGAAAAACCTTCTAAGTAATCAATGCCGTGAGTCATGTCTTTAAAAAGGAAAACTAGCATTATGCAAAATAACCAATATAGCCTTTGAAGCCAAATCATACAAGCATATAGCTCTAGTAACCTTGCGAGTACGTCGTACTCAGCCTTGATTTGTTAATTCTTTCAGTTGATCAGGACTTCACAGAAGTCGAAGGTGGGTTCTACGTTGATGTCGACGAGTAGTCTGGGGTTCCCAGGCGGCAGCTTGGGACAACTAGGAAGAGGTTGGCGCTTACTTGTTATCTACAGGCCTCTTAGGCCCTATTTAGATCTTGTTGTGTAGATCAACTTAAATTCGCTTCCGCTTGTTGTGTTGTTGGGTCAGTGACCTCTGGTTGTAATATTTGGCTATCTTTCTGTTTTAAGAGTTGAACTATTTATGCTTGAGTCGTAGACTCTGTGATGTGCCAGCTGTTCTACCGTCTTGATCTCTTTATTATGCATTGATAGCTATACATGTGTTATGGCATGATCGGGGTGTTGCGTTGCCGATGATCCATTCCGAGCAACACCTGCCGAAGGTTTCGTCTTGGGAGTGGTAACGCCAGTAACCTTCGATGGTGTCGCATGACCTGTGACACATAGTATCTCTGTATAGTTCCGCGGTCGGGGCCCTACAAATTGGTATCAGAGCACGACTGCCTGTAGGAAACACTTCTATTGGTCAACGTCAAGTCTAGTATTTGTGAAAATTATTTATAACCTACAAATGAATTATGAAAACCTTCTTAGGATTCTTTTTACTCCTTACCTGATATCACTCTATTCTCGAAGACATCATACCTCTATTTGAGTTAAAAGATTTACTTCTCGGGTGTTACTTCGATCCTTTAGGATCACGGGGTTGGCTTCTACCTTTAGGATTACATGTCAGGTTGCTCCAGTCTTCAAAATCCGAAGTAAAATCAGTTGTTTAGCAACAATCTTCTTCTTCCTTGCTTGAAATGTTTCACACCTAATCGGGTGTCCCTTTCTTTCGGTTCTAGCCCAAGATCTGGAACCGAAGGTCCAAAATTGTACTAGAATTCTGGGGTATTGAAACATGACGGTTGTTACCCATGTGAGCATTATGCTAGTCGTGAGTCTCAGTACATTATACTGATCTTTAACCCAAGATCTTTCCCATTGAACCCTGGTGTTAACTATTAAACCCTACATCAGGTTGGCTGGATTTGAAGTTACTCTTCAAGCTTGTGGTTGTAGTAATTGAATTGCGACAACAAAGCTCTTCCATGTCACTAGCTTTAGCGAGATATTCTGTCATTGAACTATCTGGATCACGACAAGAGTGCTCTTATCGAGTTTTCCATCTTTGTTTGTGACTCCTTCAGTAACCCTCATTCGTGAAACCCTTTCAGCACTAGATGTTGGAAGAGTGCTAACATGTTCTTCTGTCATATCTTGGGATTCTCCTAAGCATGTTTCTTACTCTTGATCTGCTGTCCGACCTTGGTCTGTCAGTTGGCAGTCAAGTTTAATCGTGCATTGGTGTGTTCTGAGGCAAGTTACTCTTGTGGTTCGTCAAGACATTCCACTTGGGGATGTTAGGAGAAACAAACCCCGGTACCTGGTCATTTCTCGGACCAGGTCAAAGTATTGTAATCCACAGAATAAGAGGCTTGTCTAGCTTTTGTTTTCTTCCAACTTCTCCCTCAAAGGCTTGTGGTCTTGTGCAAAGTTCATAGACCAATCCTTAAGAGGATCAATTGTCTATCACCATGAAATTCTTTCCTTTTCTTTCGATACCTTGATGCGCTTCAAGTTTGTTAACCCAATAGTTGTCTTTGAACACTTATTTCTTGAGTTGACCTAGGAATACTCGATCTTCGTAAAGATCAATCTTTCTAGTGTTACTCCCTCTTTGCTACGGTGTAGTTGAGAGGCCACCTTGAAGAAAAGAGATGGATCTTATCTTGATGTCGTAGATCAACCTCTTCAAGAAAGGGAATCATCGTCGGATCGAGAAGATCCTTGAAGACCGGTGTTGCCATGCTCCCTTCTCTCTCTTCTACCTTAGGAATCTCGTGACGAGATTCTTGTAAGGGGGGTAGTTTGTAATAGCCCCAATTTGGTACTGTAAAATTTGAACCAAATTTTCACTTTTGCATTGCATCGTTGAGCATGGCATTCATGATTGCAATCCCTCACTTGAATTAAGGTTGTGGCAACAATTAATAAATCCAAATGGCTATAACTCCTTTCCATGATTGTTAATGTTTTTGGATAAACAAAATTATTTTGAGCATCCATATTTGTCCAGGAAGCTCCAAGAGTTCAATTTAATATTTTGAAATTCCTTGCTAAGGTGTAAAACGACAATAAATGGAAATTCTCCAAATTGCCATAATTAAACCCTATAAACAAATGTTGTCCAAAACATTTTATTTCGCAACCTAAATTTTTGTGGAGCTTCTAAATATTATGGGGAGCCCACGTGAATATTTTCAAAATTTTAGAAATTGTTTAAGTGTCTCAATTAAAATCCCTAAAAGCCTGCTGGATTAAAAGGTAATAAAAAATAAAGAGTTATAGGCAGGTGGCTTCCTGCAAAGTCACCATCTTCTCCCTGTAGCGAAAATTTGTCGCCACCGCACCAGCTCGCTGGCCGCCGTGCCGAGCTCGATGGATAAGAGGGCCACCGAGGCCCTACTCACTCTCTCTCCCCTTACTTTTCGCTCACCTCCTTCTCTCTCTCCCCTTCCTCCTCGGCCATGGCCGTGACCTAGGCCGGACACGCTGTCGCATCGCCGCCGCTAGGGAGACCGCAGAGCGGATCGGAGTCGGGCAAAAGGACAGCCTCGCCTCCCTCTCCGTCCTGCTACAAGGAATCACACCAGGAACCTCGGACTCGCCGCCATCGACCTCGCCCTCTTCCACTCCGGCCGACGCACTCCGAGCTCGATTGCCGCCTTCTCTGACTTCCTCTATTTCCGCCGCGAGCACCCACGCATCGAGGGTGAGCTAGGCTACCTCCTGGACATCCCCGTTCCTATCCTCCCTCCCTAGTTTCACCGTGCAGCCGTATCTCGCCTTAGACCACCGCCGGTCGCCGTCGTTCTCGTCGTGCCGGCGATGAATAGGTAGCGGCACCGCCCATTACTAGCTCTCTGTAGCCGGGCGCGTCGAACGCTTCCTTTAGGCCGTCCCCACACGCCCCTCCACCATCGGAACCGTGCACGTTGCCGCTGGTGGTCACCGCGTGCTCGCGTCGGTCGTGGCATCGCCCCGGTCAAGCCCGGCCGTGGGCCTTCGCGCCGACGTGGCCGCCTACATGGCTGGGTCCCACCAGTCACTAACTATTAGACTGGCGGGTAAAGACCCGGACCGGTGAAAAACGTTTTGGCCAGCTCTCTGTGGATTTATATTTCAAACAGAAAATCAAATGAACTTGTAGAATTCATAAGTTTTCAAATATTGATCCAAAAATTACAAATAAGGTATCAAAATGTTTCGAAAAATAAGATCTATCTGTTAGAACCAATTACATGTTAAAAAGATTTTTTTTCAATGATGTGTTTCTAGAATAACTAAAAGGGCAGAATTTAAAACCCAAATTTGGAATTTCACAGAATATTGATACTTGCTCAGAAAATAGTGTTTCATATACCATAATGCTCAGAAAAAAATATCTATCTAATGATAACATTTACATGCATATTTAAACCACTTTTTAGTATTGTAAATTTGTATAAACAACATGGACATTTTATTAAGCATGGGGTTTGTTTCCAAGTAATTGCACTAATTATTTTGGCACCCCATTTAAATTGTTAACTAATTTTATTATTAATACCAGTGCGTAAATTTGACATGTCATCATGAGTGTGCATTACACCTGTTTGAATTCATGTTATTTATTTGTTTCCTTCCGTTATTGTTTGTGCATCGTTAGATCTAGGAGTCGAGGTTCCACCACAATACCTTGACGATCCATGCTACCTGCCCCATCAGCAAGGCAAGAATAACCCAACCTTATGTGCATATCTCATCCTATTGTTTTACACAAGTATTTTCCCCACCATAATATTGCATTCGATTCTAATGTCAATTTTAGTCGATGGATAGAGTATCCTATTAGTTGCATTTGTTCCCTACGCAATTACCTGTTTCCCTCCTATGATCCATAGGGTTGATGTGTGTAGCGCCCTGACCCCAGAACTATACAGTGAAGCGTTGTGCAACCGGTCATGCTACACAATCGAGGGTTACTGGGTTTACCAATCCCAGGCCAAAACTCATTGGCAGGTGTGCTCGGAATGTATCATCGGCACAGAACACCCCGATCATGCCATAAGCTCAGACATCGCTATCACGTATAGTAAAGAGACTGAGACTTGTGGAACAAGTGGCACATTGCAGACTCTACGACACAAAAGCATATAGCAACTCATATAAGAGAAGATACAAATATTACACACAAAAGGATCACAGATCCAACAATACATCAAGCGGAAGCGGGTAGTGTTGTCTAACAACAACATGCAAATATATGGCCTAAGAGGCCTACAAATAAAAGATCCCAGCCAGCTTGTTCCACGGTCCCAAGCTGCCACCTGGGAACCCCGGACTACTAGTCGACGTCCACGAAGAACCCACCTAGCTGCTCGGTGTCGTCCTCCTCTGAAATACAAATATAAAGGCAGCAAAGAGAGACTGAGTACGACGTACTCACAAGTTTAGTAGGGCGATATAGGCCCGATGCTGACGGAGGCTCTAAAGCTGTATAATGTAGCTAATTTGCATAAAACTAGGTTTTCATTTAAAAAGATAAAAAAAATGACACATGGCATCGACTACTCTGAGTAATTTTCATAAAAGGGGTAAGAGAGTAAACTTATCATATTCGGTTCTCATCGAACCTACTTGTAGCCATAACCACTCATTTCCACCAAAGGCACTCCCTCGAATCACCCTCGAGGAAATGAACCTTTTTTCACGCGTTGAAATGCAACCTTTAGCTGCCAAATTTTAATTAGGTTAGAGTTCTTTATGACCCCGTAAATACATTCCCAAGGCGTCCATAACCGCGGACACGGCTTTTCGAAAAGATTGACCCTGCAGGGGTGTACTAATTTACCCACCGGTACCGTCCGGCTCACCTGATTGGTCCTCTTCCGGGGAAGACCGGCGAGTGGGCGCGGTTAAACCTTTACCTCGCGTGAGACTATCCAAGAATCATCTGTGGCCACAGGGCAAGTTTACCCAGCCTATTTTAGCCCCTGCCCCATCGCCACGTCCTAAACACCACCATCCTCATCACTTCTTTTTCCGCTCACACACACGGCAAATGGAAAAGCGAACTAGAGGACCCTTGGATACGCCCGCACAAGTTATTTAGTTAAAGGGGATTCCATATTGTCGGAGAACTGTCCCAGGAACTGGCTGTGTCTCACAAGGTATCGAGTAAGGGGCTGAACACGGAATCAAACAACCCTCAACGTGCCTCGGCGACGGTGCTCGCAGAGAATCGCTGCGGGACGGCACTGCAGAGATGAACACACGATGTTACCCAGGTTCAGGGCCCTCTGGGAGAGGTAAAACCCCTACGTCATGCCTTGGTTGTATTGCACTTGCTTGGAGAGGTTTTAGTACAAAGGGAGCTTGGCGAGCTCAAGGTGGCTAACAATGGCTATTGCTAACCCTAGATCTGAATCAGAAAACCAACCCCTTGCCCGAACGTGCTCCCCCTCCTTTTATAGGTGTCTCGGACCTCTTCCCCCAAATGTCTTGGCGGGAAGGGCTACCACATGGCGACGAAGGAGGAGGACGGGTGCACGATAAAGGTAGAGTCCATGGACGCGGTCCATGGCAGGGAGCGGTGTCACCAAAGCTGGAAAAGCCACCGTCCAGCCAGGACGGTGGGCTGGCGCCGCTGAGGTGGGATGTGTCCCACGGTGACGTCGCCCTTGGAGGGTAGCTGCAGACGGTCCCCTTATCACCAAAGTGGGAATTCTTGGAGCTCCTTTGCTTGGTGCAGCATTGTTGACTGCTTTATACACAAGAACGGCAACTGTGGCGCTGCCATCACCGCGCGCTGGCGCGGTCGTCACCGCGTGCAGGCACGCCCGTGACTCTGTGGAGGGTGCAGAGCCCATGTGCGCTCTGCCGCGGAGGCAGAGCTGGCTTCGTGAGGAAGGAAACCGTAGCGAGGCTGGAGGCCTCGCCGAGCCTTTTGACTTGATCCTTGGAGATGCCCTCTCGAGAGGAGGTCCCTCGCGAGGGGAAAGGTCCTCGCGAGGAGGAGAGGTCCCTCGCGAGGCTCGCCAGGCTTGGCGAGCCTGGTCCTTAGCGAAATCTTCTGAAGAATGTTGTGGGCCCTGGCAGGCCGGCCCGTGGTACCCTGGTTTCCACTGTGCCGACAGATTCCGTGTTCAGCCCCTTACTCAATACCTTGTGAGACACACCCAGTTCCTGGGACAGTTCTCCGACATTTGGCGCGCCAGGTAGGGGGCTGAGGCGCATTTGCATCCTCGACACCGCCATGGCCGGCTCTCGCGCCGAACGTCTCGCTCGCCGGACGGCCAGCGCCGCCACCGCTCCCACTGGCAACCCGCGCGGCCGCCCGCGCGGAAGTGCTGCTCCGGAGCGCCACGTCGACCCCGAGCCCCGCGTCGAGCAACCGGAGGACGACGACAACGACCACGCCGAGGACGACCTCGGTGAAGAGGAGGCTTCCTCCCTGCACCCGTCGCGTGACCGTGCTGCCTCCTCGCTGGGCCGCCCTCCGCCCAGCCCGGCAACTGCGCTTCTTATGGCGCAGGAGCTGCTGCAGTACCGTCCCACGCCGGAGGCCCAAGAAGCCTGGCTCAACTGCCTCTCCGAGCTCGTCGGCGCCACTCGCGTCGGCGCTCCTGCACCGTCTCGTTCGCTGGTTCTCTCTGCACGCGCAGGGGACGTGGCGCACGGCGCGCCGCATGCACCTCCTCGTCATCCCGCGCCCGCTCCAGCTCCACCCGTTCCACCGCAACCTGCTCCTGCCGGGCCTCCTCCTTGCGACAACCGCGCTGCATCGCACGCGTCGTTGCCGCATGACTGCCAAATCGTGCAGCGAGCCCCGGAGGACGCATGCGTGAGCATCGAGCGCCACCAGGATCGCCACAACCGCGCCGTCCAGGACGTCGCCACTGCGGGGCGCCACCTCCGCGCCACCCTCTCCAACGGCCCGGTCACCTACGGCACGGCTGCCGCGTTCACTCGCAGCCTCCGTCGCGTCGTCTGGCCGGTCAAGTTCAGGCCGGATCTTCCTCCGCGCTACGACGGCAAGAACAACCCCCTGGAGTTCCTACAGCTCTACACTTTGGCCATCCAGGCCGCAGGGGGCGACGACAAAGTCATGGCGAACTGGTTCCCCATGGCCCTCAAGGACTCCGCGTCCTCGTGGCTCACGAACCTCCCCGCTGAGTCCATCAACACCTGGGAGGACCTCTGCCGGTGCTTCGTCGCGAACTTCAAGGGCACGTACGAGCGTGGCCTCACGTACAACGACCTCCGCGGCGTACGCCAGAAGCCTGGCGAGACCCTCCGCAAGTACATCTAGCGCTTCAGCCAGGTGCGCAACAAGATCCCCAACGCCACCGACGCGCAGGTCATTTCGGCCTTCCAGGCTGGAGTCACGGATGTGCGGATGCTCAAGAAGCTCGGCATCCACGACAACATCACCACCGTCGTCAAGCTCTTCGACTTGGCGGACAAGTGTGCCAAGGCTGAGGAGGGCCGCCTGTTCGTCAAGAACGAGCCAGGGGACCCTGCCGAGGGATCCAAGAAGAAGAAGAAATCCACCGAGAAGCGCAAGACCACTGCGGTCATCGCGGCTGAGCCTGACGCCAAGCAGCCTCGCGCTGCCGCTCCAGCCGCGGACCCCGAGAAGTAAGATGACCGCCCCTTCTGCATCTACCACAACAGGCATTCCCATGCCACCGAGGACTGCTACGACCTCAAGAGGCTTCGCGAGGCTCGCGAGGCTAACGAGCGGCAGCGAGGTCGCGGCGGCCGCGGCGGCCGTGGGGGGCGACGCTGGAACAACAACAACTACGATGACAACTACCAGCAGAACCCTCAAGCCAACGCAGCCCAGCCCGCGAACGGCAACCTCCCTGCCGAGACTCCTGAGGGCTACCAGGTGCCTCGCGGGGCCGCTTGCATCCTCGGCGGGGCTGAGGCCCCCAGCTCGGGCCGCCACTTCAAGCAACTCGCTCGCGAGATCGCGGCAGCGCTTCCCGGGGTCGAGGCCTCCAGGCCCCTCAAGTGGTCCCAGTACCCCATCATTTTTGACTCCAGCGACCACTCCAAGTCCACTTCAACTGTTGGCACCATCCTGCTGGTCTGCACTCCCACCATCAACAACATTGCAGTCTCTAAGACGCTCATCGATGGGGGTGCAGGCCTCAACGTCATCTCTGTCGAGACTTTCGAGAAGCTGCAGGTGCCCTACGAGCGGCTCATGCCCATCAAGCCCTTCTCGGGGGTGACAGAGGGTCTCACCACCCCTTTGGGGCAAGTGAGGCTCGCGATCACTTTCGGCACGCAGGCCAACTACCGCACCGAGCTGATCGACTTCGACGTCGCGCACATCGGCCTGCCCTACAACGCCATCCTCGGCTACGCCGCCCTCACCAAGTTCATGGCGGGTCATGGCGGTGACCCACCACGCCTACAACCTCGTCAAGCTCCCTGGCTCGGGTGGCACTATCGTCATCCGCGGCATGGTCTCCGACGCCCTGTACGCTGCGCAAGCGGCCTACAAGGCTGCCGCGGTGGCGTCACCCGCTGACGAGGATGAGGAGCCCCTCCCGAGGCCCCCCGCGAAGAAGAAGCAGCTGTTCTCTCAGGAGAAGGCCGCGACAAAGCAAGTGCCTCTTGAGGGAAACGGCTCAGGGCTAGCGTCACCATCGGCGCCAACTTGCCTCCCAAATAGGAAAGCGCGCTCGTCGCCTTCCTCAGGGCAAACTCTGACATGTTCGCGTGGACACCGTCAGATATGTCCGGAGTACCGAGGGAGGTGATCGAGCACCACTTAGCCGTGTGTCCAAACACACGCCCCGTGAAGCAAAAGGCGCGGCGCCAGGCGCCAGAGAAGCAAGATTTCAATGTCCAAGAAGTAGAAAAGTCGAAGAAAGCCAGCATCATCAAGGAAGTTGTCCATCCCACTTGGCTCGCCAATGGTGTGGTCGTCCCCAAGCACACCGGAGGAAGCCGCCTCTGCATCGACTTCACCGACCTCAACAAAGCCTGCCCCAAGGACCCCTATCCCTTCCCGAGGATCGACCAGATCGTGGACTCCACCGCCGGCTGCTCACTCCTCTGTTTTCTGGATGCCTTCTCAGGCTATCACCAGATCAAGATGGCGAAGGAGGACGAGGAGAAGAAAGCATTTCTCACCCCTTGTGGTGTGTTTTGCTACGTCTGCATGCCCTTCGGCCTGAAAAACGCCGGTGCCACTTTCCAGCGCCTCATGAGGATCGCCTTGGGGGCTCAAATGGGGAGGAATGCAGAGGCCTACGTCGACGACATCGTAGTCAAGACCCGCGAGAAGGACACGCTTATCAAGCACCTCGAGGAGACCTTTGCCAACCTGCGCAAGCTAAACATCAAGCTGAACCCCGCCAAGTGCATCTTCGGGGTCCCTTCAGGCAAACTCCTCGGGTTCCTGGTGTCGCATCGCGGCATCGAAGCAAACCCCAACAAGATCAGAGCCATAGAAGAGATTCAGCCTCCTCGTCGCCTCAAGGACATGCAGCGCTTAGCGGGATGTATGGCCAGCCTTGGCCGTTTCATCTCCAAGTTCGGCGAGAGGGCGCTGCCGTTTTTCAAGATCATGAAGAGGTCCGGTCCTTTCAAGTGGACCCCTGAAGCAGCAAAGGCCTTTGAGGACCTGAAGAAATATCTGACGAGCCCACCCATCATGGTTGCCCCACGCCCTCGCGAGCCTCTGAAGCTGTATCTTGCAGCCACTCCTCAGACGGCAAGCCCGGTCTTGGTGGCTGAAAGGGAAGAGCCAGTCCTCGCCAAGCAGAGCTCTGCCTCGCCAAGACCATAACTACTCGACAAGGAAGCAGCCTCGTCAAGCCTCCAGCCTCATGCCGAGCCCCTACAAGTGGGGCCTCAAGAAAACCTCGACAAGGACTCCACCGAGCCTCGACAGGAGCCAACCGCTGCCACCCCAACAACTACCCTCGTCGAGCATCCCGTGTACTTCGTTAGCACAGTGTTGCAGGACGCTCGCGAGCGTTACCCCATGCAACAAAAGCTCCTTTTCTCGCTCCTCAGCGCCTCCAGAAAATTGCGCCACTACTTCCAGGGTCACCACATTAAGGTGGTCACCTCATACCCCCTGGAGCAAGTCCTCCGCAACCCAAACGCAACAGATCGCGTCGCAAGCTGGGGCATCGAGCTACAACCTTTCGAGCTGGAGTTTGACACCACAAGGGTCATCAAGGGCAGGGCGCTGGCTGATTTCATGGCCGAATGGACGGACACGCGTGAAGAAGAGCCTCAAGAGGAGGAAGCCGCGGCCTCAGGAGGGACGGAGCCCAGCTACTCGACCATGCACTTCGACGGCGCCTTCACGGCCCGGAGTGCCGGGGCTGGTGCTGTCTTCACCTCACCGACAGGCGACAAGCTCTACTACGCCGTCCAGCTGTGCTTCAAGGACAACGACAAGGTCTCCAACAACATTGCTGAATATGAAAGCCTCCTCGCCGGGCTTAGAGCTGCCATTGCCCTTGGCATAAAGCGCATCCTCATCAAGGGCGACTCTCAGCTCCTCGTCAACTTCTCCAACAAAAGCTACACGCCTAAGGACACCTACATGGTGGCCTACCTTGAAGAGGTACGCAAACTCGAGAAGCACTTCAGGGGCATGGAGCTCAAGCATATCCCACGAGGAGAGAACCAAGAAGCAGACGAACTCGCCAGGCGAGCAGCAAGAAGGGAAGCCCAAAAGACTGGAGTGTTTGAGGAGAGACTCGCCAAGTCCTCGGTCAAGCAACCAGTGGTCAGCGTGAGCATCAATGAGGAGCTCCCACCAGCCCCATCAAGTGGAGCACCAAACTGCGGGCTGCCCTCAGGCGATCGCTTGCTGATGACCCTGGTACGCCAAGACACTGGTTGGATCGATGAGATCAAGAGCTACTTGCAAAATCGAGTTCTCCCCGAAGAAGATGCAGAAGCCGAAAGGGTTGCTTGCCAGGCCAAGTCCTACTGCCTCCACGACGGAGACCTGTACCGTAGGCGCCCCAATGGGGTTGCGTTGCGGTGCGTCCCTGCCGAGGAAGGCCGCCAGCTCATCAACGACATCCACAGCGGAGAGTGCGGCCACCATTCATCCTCACGCACCCTTGCAGGCAAGGTCTTCCGGAGTGGTTTCTACTGGCCTTCAGTGCTTCAAGATGCAGCCGCAATCGTCCAATCCTGTGACGCCTGCCAATTCCACGCCAAGCAGATCCACCAGCCCGCGCAAAGACTCCAAACCATCCCGCTCTCCTGGCCGTTCGCGGTCTGGGGGCTGGACATCCTGGGACCCTTCCCGCGAGCGCTCGGGGGCTACCGCTACCTCTACGTCGCCATCGACAAATTCACCAAGTGGCCTGAGGTGGAACCCGTGCGCACCATCTCGGCAAAATCAGCGGTGAAATTCATCAGGTGCTTGGTCTGCCGCTTTGGCGTGCCCAACCGCATCATCACCGACAACGGCTCACAATTCATCAACGGCGCCTTCAAGTCCTACTGCGGCAGCCTCGGCGCCCAAATCTGCTACGCCTCGGTGGCTCACCCACGAAGCAACGGGAAGGCTGAGCGAGCCAACGCCGAGGTGCTCAAGGGCCTCAAGACGAGAAGCTTCAACCGCCTCAAGGCCAACGGCAAGCACTGGATCGATGAGCTCCCCTCGGTGCTCTGGTCCATCCGCACCATGCCAACAAAGCCAACTGGCGAGACGCCGTTCTCCCTCGTCTATGGCGCTAAAGCCGTTCTCCCTCGTCCTTGGCGCTGAAGCCGTTCTCCCCAGCGAGATCACCCACGACTCTCCACGAGTCTTGGCCTTCAAGGAGGCTGAGCTGGACGAACTCCGCAACAACGACCTGGTGCTACTCGAAGGGCTCCGCCGCAATGCGGCCCTGAGAGCGGCAAGGTACCAACAAGACCTCCATCGCTACCATAGCCGCCCGTGCACTCTCGAAGCAAGAGACCTTGTCCTGAGGAGAATCCTCTCCAGGGCAGGCCTCCACAAGCTCTCGCCAATGTGGGAAGGACCCTACAGATTCGGGCACATCACCAGGCCTGGCTCCACGCGGCTCGAGACGGAGGATGGCATCCCTATCGCCAATCCCTTGGAATATCCAGCACCTGCGCAAGTTCTACCCCTGATCGTCCTCGACGAGCAATTTTTTGCATCAAGGGAGAGCCTTGTGCCATCATCCTCCACGAGGAAAAACTTCGGGCTCCCCTCTCTACTATACGTTGCCGCGGGCCGTTCGAGAAGACTCCCAAGCCACCACGCCTCGGCAAGGTGCCTTCTTCAAGCACCATGCCTTGGCGAGATGGATCCCCATGCCCAGCCATGGTGGACCGCAGGCTCTCGAAGCAACCCCCGCATAGGGGCCCCCTCTCTGAGCTCTCTCTACATGCGTCGCCTCGGGCCGCGAGAGTCTCAGCCACTCCATGTGGAACCCCATGCCCAGACATGGCGCATTTGGTATTTCTGGCCACGCCAGTGTAATGAACCTCTGTTTCAGGTCACTTTGAACCTTTGCGCTTCGCGCCAGCATATGTTGTTGCTTTTGTAAGCAGTTATGTTATTGCTTTTCATCCTTGCTCGTATGATCCCTCCTGTGTATCTAGCGAGCGGGGGCTGAGCATGGTGCCTGTGCCTCGGGAGCATCCCAACAGCGCCTCAAACCCAAGGAATCCGAGCTCTGAACTCACAGGTCAGCTCTCATGCATGTCAACTCCCAAGGAGCTCTGTACTCATGGACTGGCTCCCGTGCACGTCAACTCACCAAGGACCTTGGTGCCTGTTCTCCTCGCGAGACACACATGAAGGAACCTACGAGCACGCATGAGTTATCTAGCTATGTATTGCTTGTGGGTATGCCTATCTATCCAAACGCAGGAAAGCAGGTTCAAAACAAGTCTCAGGCAGTCTCGGAAGAAAAACGCCTCATCAGGGAACCAACACCCTCTCCAAGGCAAAAACGTCTCGCGAAGCTAAGTCCAAACACTTGGTTAAATTTCCTTTCGCTGGTTTTTGTCCCTCGAGCCTCTTTTCTCTCTCCTACGCCTCATGGGCTGCTTGCGCATTAAAGGGGAGCCCCAAGCATCGCGCCTCGGGAGCTCTTACCTCTCGAGGCCTCACGCACCCCCCGGCCTTGTGGATCCCTGACTCTCACATACCGAAGCGGCGGTGGTGTAGCGCTAAGAGAGGGTCCTAAGACGTAGAGCGAAAAAGACATGAAAGGAAAGATAAAAGCCTCCCGAGGGAAATTCACCAAGCATGTTCAAATGACACTTAAATGCTAAGAGAGGGTCCTAAGTCTTTACAAAAGTTTTATAAGTAAATGCTAAGGTAATGTGTGCCTCATGCACATCCAGCCACAGGAAAATCTCAGGCCATCGGGCCTCCCGAGGTGCCCTCGTCGCCCGCGGCGGCGCGTTCCTCCTCTTCCGCAGCGTCCTCCTCAACTTCGACCTGGTCGAATTTCTTGGTGTACTACTCGGTGGCCTTCCGCATCCTGTCGCTCAGCGCGACGCGGCTGCTGAGATCGACGGGCGCCGTCACGGCCTCGAGGTCGAGGGAAGGTTGGAGCCTCCCGAGGTTGGCGAAGATGCGGCAGGTGGCGAGGACGAGGAGATCGCGGCTCTCCTCCACGACGCGGTCGTTGAAGTCCTTCGCGGTCTCCTTGAGTTTCGCGAGGAATTGCCCGAAGAAGAACGTGTACGCGGCCTCGTCGTCGCTCCCCCCTGCGGCGAAGGAGGGGACCTCGGCCCCCAGGCGGTCCCCAACGGCGCGAGCACGGAGCACCAAGTCTTGGAGCATGAGCTAGCGCTGACGCGACATGGTCCGGCCGATCTCCGCGTTGCTCCGTGCCTCCTCCACGAGGTTCACGACCGGCCCCACCTGCTGGTGGAGCTCGCTCAGGTCCTCCAGGGCGGCGACTTTCCCTTCCGCGCGAGCCTAGGCCTCCCTGGTGCTCTGAAGGCGGGAGGCCATCTGCTTCTCCTCCTTCTCGAGCCCCTTGATGCGGTCCTGGAGCTCCTTGCGCTTCACCTTGAAGCGCTCCTCCTGCTTCTTGGCCTTCTCGTCATAGTCCTTGGAGAGATCTAGGCGGATGAGCTTGACCCTGTCGTCGGCCTCTTCCTGGATTTTCTTCTGCTTCGCCGCGAAGTCGGCGTTGGCCGCCTTGAGGCGATCTGCGTAAGTGGCCTCGTCCTTGGCCACCTGCCCCTCGCGGGGCCGTAGCTGCTCCTCGCGGATGGCCTGGTCCTTCTCGAGCTGCTGGACCTGCTCCTCGCGTCGGCGCAGCTCCTCCTCGCGAGGGGAGAGCTCTCCCTCGCGTTGCGTCAGCTCCGCGTCGCGCTGCGCTTGCTGCTTCTCGCGGGCGTCCAGCCTCTCGCGGAGCTCCTTCAAGCTGCCCTCCACAGTTTTGGAGTGCGTGGTGAAGTTCTGCTCCAAGGCCGCAACCTCCTGTCGCTTGGAGGCGGTTTCCGCCTCGAGTGCCTCCCGTGCGGCGTCCAGCTGCTCCATGGTCTCCGCCGCCTCCCGCTTCACGCTGTCGCGGGTCTCTTCGGCGAAACGCATGGCCTCCTGGCGTGCCGCCAGGGCCGCCGCGTCCTGCCGGCGGGAACTCTCCACGCTCTCGCGGAGGAGGGCCCAGCCCTCGTCGAGTCTCGCCCGCTCCTCCGCCCTGGCGAGTTCCTCTTCGGCGAACTGCGCCTCCAGCTCGTCGAGCGTCCGCCACGCCTGGCTGAGGACGGCGTTGCGGCGAACCACTTGGCGCCGCGGCTCCCGCAGCGCCAAGGTCCCCGCACCGCTGCAGGGTCAGAGGTCTCAATCCTTAGCGGGGCGCCCGAGGCACCCTGTCTCGGGCTCACGGCCGCTTCTGGTGCGGCCTGGGGGCTCGTGTGGGAGCCTCCTTCGCCGCCCGCGTCAGGAGCCCTCTGGGAGCTAGGCGTCCTCTTGCCCCCGGCTCCGGCGTCCGTGGGCTCCGGAGGCGCCTCCACCTCCTGCTCCTCAGGGGCGCTTCCCACCCCTTCCGTGGTGGCCGCGCCTGCCGCGGCCACGGGCACGTCAACCCCTCTTGTGGGAGCCTCCTCCTCCGGAGGTGGCTCCATGATGATCTCTTCAACCTCCTCCTCCTCCTCCGTCGCCTCCTGCTGTACGGGAGAAGTGGCGGCACGAGCTGGCGACGGCGCCACCTCTTCAATCACCTCCTCCGCGCGGTGCTCAACCGCGGGAGGAGTGGCGGCCCGAGCTGGCGATGGCGCCACCTCTTCAATCACCTCCTCCGCGCGGTGCTCAACCGCGGGAGGAGTGGCGGCCCGAGCTGGCGACAACGCCACCTCTTCAACTACCTCCTCCGCGCGGTGCTCACCCGCGGGAGGAGTAGCCACCTGCAGCGGCTCGCCAGCCGCAGGTGTCGCCGCGGTGGCGCCAACGGTCTCCCCAAGCTTGCGGAGCTGCCGCCTCTTCGGCGCCGCAGGGTTCCTGAAAAGAAAGACAAACAGAAGATCCGTCAAGCGGGTTTTCGAAAGCAAAATGCTAAGTGAAAGAGGAAGGACCAAAGCTTACTCGTCGGCCATCCTCCACACCCTTTTCTTCGCCTTGGGTGGCTGGGGGCTGCTCGCTCTGGCCTCTTCTTGAGGCGCTCCTGCCTCCTCGCGAGGAGCGCCCCTCGCGGCTGCGGCTCTCCTGTCGTGAACGGCCTTGGAGCGGGGCTCACAGCGTCCTCCCCTGCTGCCGCTCTCCTCCTCCTCTGTGGTGCGTCGGGAAGGCATCCTCGTCGTCGCTGGAGGAGATCACTTGGAGGTCCTCTTCAGGCGGTACGCTCCTTGGGGAGCCAACGGAGCCTCCCGAGGGGTCAGCGCCTCTCGAGGCCTCGTCCTCGCCAGAGTCCTCTCCCTCGTCCGGCTCCGGCGACTCGTCCATAAGCTCCGGCTCTGCCGCCCACGGGTTGGTGCGGGGCCCGCGGTGTCCTGCGGGCACGATCCCCCATTCGTCGAATACAGACAGGCGCCTGCGGTGCTCGTGCATGCTCTCCTCAACAAAGCTGAAGAGCGTCCGGGCCTCGTCGCAGGTGGGGGATGGGATGTCCGTCGTGGCGAAGAGGATCCCCATGACCTGGTACAGCACCTCCGGTGTGAAGCTGTCCAAGCACAGGCGCATCCCGTCCTCCCTGCCTGTGTACTGCCACACCGGCTCTGAATGCCACTGGAGGGGGGCGATTCGGCGCCTCGTGAAGTCCTTCGCCACCAACTGGCCGGTGAGTCCGGTGTCGCGAAGCCTCCGTATGCACTCGTACACCGCGTCAAGCTTCGGGCCCTCGAAGCCTGTGCTCGCCCAGCGCGCCGACTTCCTCGGGGGCGCCACGGGCACCTCCAGGAGAGGGTTGCGCCTCTTGGTGTCGACGAAGAACCACCGCTGGTGGAAGTCCTCCACCTTCTTCATCACCTTGGTGATGGCGTTCTCACCGCACCATGCGATGGGGATGTAGTTCCTGCTCCTGGCGTCGGCAATGCGGAAGGAGACGCATCCGATCCGCTCGTTCTGCGCGGTGGACCGGAGGGAGTAGAAGCTGCGGAAGAACGCCACCGAGGGATGGATGCCAATGTAGGCCTCGCAGAGGTAGGCGAAGATGGAGAGGATGAGGATGGAGTTGGGATGAAGATGGAGGAGTTGGATCTGGTACACCTCCAAAATCCCCAGGAGGAAGTCGGAGAAAGGAGGAACAAGACCGGCGTAGAGAGTTTGAAGGAAGATGGGATAGTACCCCTCGGGAAGCCTGCTGCCGGCCGGTCTCATGCCGGTGGCGCCGTGCTCGTTGGTGCTCGAGGCCGCCAGGTGGCGCACCTTCTCAATCGCCGCCGAGTGGATGCGGGACTTCGGCAGCGCCCCCTCGAGTCCGGCGCTCCCCGACGCCGTCGCGGACTTGCCGACCTGCATCGTGGCCTTGCCCTTCTACACGGCGGTTGCTTTCTCGGGCGCCATGGTCGCAGGAGAAGGAGGCGTTTGGGGGAAAGCGAGCAACGGAGTTATGGGAGAAGTGATGGGCGCAGTCTGCACGCGCAGGCTTTATTGGCCAAAAACCAAGGACGTGGCGGGCCCCACCGGGTCGCCCGTTGAAGCCGAGGAGATCGTGGCCTCGGGCGCAACCGCTGCGCCCCACGTGTCGCGGCCCATGCAGGCATCGTTGGGCCCACGACGCTTCGCCTCCATCCATGGGGTTCGGCGTGCCCATCGCGGGCCCGGGGGCTACTGTCGGCACAGCGGAAACCAGGGTACCACGGGCCGGCCTGCCAGGGTTTTTCCCTCGCGAGGGACCTCTCCTCCTCGCCGAGGGTTTTCCCCTCGCGAGGGGCCACCTCTCCTCGAGAGGGCATCTCGGATGCCACCTGCGAATTCTGCTAAGGGCCAAGCCGAAGGGCTCGGCGAGGCCTCCTGCCTCGCGGGGTTCCTCCCTCGCGAGGCCAGCTCTGCCTCCGCGGCAGGGCGCACATGGGCTCTGCACCCTCCATAGAGTCACGGGCGCGCCAGCGCGCGATAATGACCGCGCCAGCGCGCGGTGACGGCAGCGCCACAGTTGCCGTTCTTATGTATAAAGCAGTCAACAACGCTGCACCAAGCAAAGGAGCTCCAAGAATTGCCACTTTGGTGATAAGGGGACCGTCTGCAGCTACGCTCCAAGGGTGACGTCACCGTGGGACACATCCCACCTCAGCGGCGCCAGCCCACCGTCCTGGCTGGACGGTGGCATTTCCAGCTTTGGTGACACCGCCCCCTGCCATGGACCACGTCCATGGACTCCACCTTTATCGTGCACCCGTCCTCCTCCTTCATCGCCATGTGGTAACCCTTCCCGCCAAGATATTTGGGGGAAGAGGTCCGAGACACCTATAAAAGTAGGGGGAGCACGTTCGGGCAAAGGGTTCAATCTTTGGTTGGAAGTTCTGAGTTCTAGGGTTAGCCATTGTTAGCCACCTTGAGCTCTCGCCAAGCTCCCTCTGTACTGAAACCTCTCCAAGCAGTGCAATACACCAAAAGCAGGACGTAGGGGTTTTACCTCTCCTAGAGGGCCCTGAACCTGGGTAATACCGTGCGTTCATCTCTGCAGTGTTGTCCCGCAGCGAGCTCGACGAGCATCGTCGCCGAGGCACGTTGAGGGTTGTTTGATTCCGTGTTCAGCCCCTTACTCGATCCTTGCGAGACACACGCAGTTCCTGGGACAGTTCTCCGACACAGCCTCGCGAGGGTTTCCTTCCTCACGAAGCCAGCTCTGCCTTCGCAGCAGAGCGCACATGGGCTCTGCACCCTCCGCAGAGTCACGGGCGTGCCAGCGCGCGGTGACGGCAGCGCCGCAGTTGCCGTTCTTGTGTATAAAGCAGTCAACAATGCTGCACCAAGCAAAGGAGCTCCAAGAATTGCCACTTTGGTGATAAGGGGACCATCTGCAGCTACCCTCCAAGGGCGACGTCACCGTGGGACACATCCCACCTCAGCGGCGCCAGCCCACCGTCCTGGCTGGATGGTGGCTTTTCTAGCTTTGGTGACACCGCTCCCTGCCATGGACCGCGTCCATGGACTCTACCTTTATCGTGCACCCGTCCTCCTCCTTCGTCGCCATGTGGTAGCCCTTCCCGCCAAGACATTTGGGGGAAGAGGTCCGAGACACCTATAAAAGGAGGGGGAGCACTTTCGGGCAAGGGGTTGGTTTTCTGATTCAGATCTAGGGTTAGCAATAGCCATTGTTAGCCACCTTGAGCTCGCCAAGCTCCCTTTGTACTAAAACCTCTCCAAGCAAGTGCAATACAACCAAGGCAGGACGTAGGGGTTTTACCTCTCCCAGAGGGCCCTGAACCTGGGTAACATCGTGTGTTCATCTCTGCAGTGCCGTCCCGCAGCGATTCTCTGCGAGCACCGTCGCCGAGGCACGTTGAGGGTTGTTTGATTCCGTGTTCAGCCCCTTACTCGATACCTTGTGAGACACACCCAGTTCCTGGGACAGTTCTCCGACACATATGTCCCCGCCAATGGCAGCACGCTCAGACCTTGGTTCCGAAGACAGGAACTCGCACCTAGGGGCAAGAGTGAGGCAAAACACCATCCCCGATGGCAACTCACCCAAGCCTATTAAGCAATTTAATTAGGTAACAACAACAACCTCCATGTCCGATCATTCCATCATCATTCAACAATATGGAATTTAAACAACGGACATAAAATAGCATTTAACTAAGCATGGCTAAGCATAGCTAGGCATATAACTACAACAATTAAATTCTTGTCTCAGGCCAACACATCAACACTACGGTTCATAGGTAGGGATACATGTGATTGGCTCGGGGAAAAACATGCATTCATAGGACTCTCTATGTCTTGATCAAAAATGACATTTGAATCACATGCAATATTTTGGTGGATAAAATAAGTTGATAAAATCATCGGATGCTAGATGCCAAGAAGGTTAGGTTATCTCTTGCCTTGCTGTCGGGGCATGTAGTACTGCTCGTCGGGGTAGGTAGCGTTAACCTCGACTCAGGAATCTATCGATACCCAAAAGTAACACAAAGAACAAAGAAATCACACGAACACAAGATGCAATGCACAATCACATGATGACATGACAAGTTGATGCATTGATATTAACATTTAGATTATTTAACAAATTAAATGGAGTTCCAAATAATTAGTGCAATTATTTGGACGCAACTCCATATTTATCTTAGTGACCACAATACTTATAAATCATTACATTATTAGATAAGTGGCTCAATATGCATGAACATGACATTAAAGGATAGGGTTTGTTCTTCCTATCATTTTGGTACCTCATTTGTAATTTTCGGAGCCCCGATGAATAAATAGTGATTTAAATAATTATTTGGATTTAACTCTTTTAAAACAAATTATGAATAACATCAATAAATATTTGTGATCATGATGTGATAAGTACATGGTTTGATAGCATTTTAGATGTTGATCACTTTGATATTTTATTCATAATTTTTGGATAAATATTTAATAAGTTATGATTTTTCCCAATTTGGGTATTATTTAACCCATTTTAGGAATTCTTAATTAAAGGCAAATTTATTTATTCAAAAGGGCAAGGAAATGTTACCAAATGATAGGAAAAGTTTTTCTGAGCAATTTGATATTTAATTTGAAATTTTTGGATCATTATAAAAAAAGATATCAAAGTTTTAATTTGCTTTTTAATTCAAAAGGAAAAGCTAAAGGCCAGACAGGCCGGCCTCAGGCCGGCCAGGCTGGGGCACAGGCCGGGAGAGTGGCCGAAGGGGCCGGCCTCGTGCCGGCCCAAACCGAGGCCAGGCCGGGCGACCACGCGCGCGTGGCTGGTCAAATGCCCCGACCGGCACGCCGACGCGGTGACCGGCGGCGACGAGCGACGGCGAGACGACAAAGGGAAGGGGAAGGGGACGAAGTAGGGTGTCCAGCTGGACCGCGAGCTCACCAGGAACTCGTCGGAGGGGACGGCAAGGGCCGGGGTGGCCGGACGGCGTCTTGTTGGTGCTCGGACGGCGGCGGATAGAGCGGAGGGGAAAAGGACGGCGTCGGCGACTTCGGCCGCCCCTTGTTGATTCACGCGGAGCAGAGGTAGAGCGCGTCGATGCGGAGACGACGGCATGCTCGACGGAGCTCGCGGAGGTCGAAGATGATGGCGATTGGCGAGGGGAGGCCGCGGCTCGACGGCTACCATAGGAGGAGGGAAACGAGCGGCGGTGACGATTCGCGCGGCCCCAGGACGATTCTGCCGGCGGGGAGGAAGCTGACGGCGAGGCGGAGTGGACGCCGGTCTCGGCTCGCTCCAGGTAGGCTTCTATCGGCGACAATTCGACAGTGGCGTCGTCGGCTCAGCGGCAGCAGCACTGATAAGCTAGGGTTTGGTCGGGGGGAAAAACGGGGAGGGGAAAATGGATGCGGGGAAGCAGGTGACGACGGGCGGCCTCCCTATCCTCCCGAGGGGCCACGGCAGGTGGGCGGCAAGGGGACGGCGCGGCATGGCTGGCGGCATGGCAGCAGCGTGCCGGACACTGTCGCCACAGTGGAGGAGAAGGCCAAATTCCAAAAACCCCCTTGGCAGATTTAAATTCTTTGCAAAAAGGTCCATCAGCAGACTTTGGTGATTTAAAAATAGGCACTTAAACATTTTTATAAAATCTACAAAAATTTATATGGGCTCCCCATGTCATGAGGAAGCTCCAAAAAAATTGTTGTACCAAAATAAATTGTTTAGATTCAATTTTATTCATATTGTTGCTATTTGATCATTTGTGATAATTCGCAAAAAAAGCATTTATTTGAAGTACTTTGGTAATTCCATAAATTATGAAAATATTTATGGAGGCTCATATTATATTAATGAAGCTCCCCATAATTTTATTTTGAATTTTTGGAAAGTTTAACTTGGTTCCCAAAATAGGATTTGAATTGAACCAAATGGAATACTCAAATTTATTTATTTGCTTGTTAAGAATTTGCCTTTACCAAATAATTATAATTGGGTGATTGAAACTTCCTGAACAATTTGGAAGTTCAAAAGTTACTTGGGTTTTGCCATCTTGAGTAATGTATTTGGTTTGAACTTCTTGGGAAGGGTTTTGCTTCCCTAGTTTTTAATTTCTAAGTGTTGCTTTGTTTAGAATTAGCAATTTAAATAAGTATGCCATGATCTACATATGGGGCGCAGAGGAGGCCGAAGAACTTCTTCCACCCGGGGGCTTCGCTCAGTGCTCGAGATCTACATACTAGCAAGTATCACAGAGACACAAGGAGTTTACCCAGGTTCGGGCCGCCCGGAGGCTAACAACCCTACTCCTGCATGTCTGGATTGAGAGGTGTATCATGGTGTAGCTTTACAAGGGTGGTTGCGGGTGAGAACCCGGGAGGTGTCGGCTAGAGGTTGAAGACGAGCAGATCCTGACCCTGAGGAGATCACCTCTCGCCTAAGCTACTCTGGGACTGGTGTGCTACCTAGCCTCCTTCTCTTCTAGACTTGTTTCCTTTCTCTTCTCCACCATGTTTCCTTTCTCTTCTGGACCTCCTTTCCCTTGGGTTCCTCGGTCCTCCTTTTATAGGCCAAGGGGATACCACAGGTGCACCTTTGGGGCCGGAGGGGTTTTGGCGGGAAAACCCTTCCGGGTTCTCTTTAGGAGGCGACGTGGCCTCCTCTCGTCCAAGTATTCTTCTCAAAGGGGGCAGGTGAGGCCACCCACCTTTTCCTGAGAGGGCGGACAGGGGCTGACAACTTTTCTGCCTCTGCCCCCCCTTTGGCGCATCCATCTTCTTGGCGCCCAAGTCTTCTAGGAGCTTCCAGCCAGAGCTGGCAAGCTTATCCCCTTCGCGCACTGGAGGTTGGTTCCCGGGAATGAGCCTGGCCTCCTGCCAAGCGTCGGGTCCCCAGGACCTCCGTGCCTGCTTCCGGGTCGAGGGGGGCCCCGGAGGGTCCCCGAGTCCTTGGCCTTGGTTGTCGATGTCGCACGCGTCGGGACACCGTGGGGCAGATGGGGGGGCCCATCTGCCAGTCTTGAGCCTTGGCCTTGATTGCCTCCTTGGTGGGCCCACGTGCGATGGACCCACTTTGACCGCATCAGGGGAACCCCATGTTCCACTGTTGCGACAGTAGCCCCCGGGCATAGCCCTTCTGCCGCCGGGGCTATGACCAAAAAGAGTCAAAGTGGGTCCCCGGCGTCAGGTCTTGAATGTCTTGTCACATCCGTCAGAGCCGCGCACTACGGAGGCGCGTATCCCACGGGTCCTGGAGTTATCTATCCGGCGGAGTAATTGTGCCAGCCTCCTCGATTCTCGGTAACGGAGAAAGCGAGGCGTCGGCCGCTAAGGGCGCACCCAAGCCTTCTTAAAGGAAGGGATGCCCCTCAGGATCTTCATTCGTCTTCATTCCTTCTTCAACCCCACCTTTGCCCAGTGGTGAGCGCGTCTATGGTGGGGGCTAAGAGAGGAGCTGGTCGCTTGCGCTCGTCCTCGGTGGGGGCAGAAGTGGCGTCCGGTAGTCGCGGAAGAGCTGCCCCCCGAGGCCGAGTGAGGCGCAGTCGCGGCCGCGGTCGTGGAAGCCTAGGTCGGGGAGGACGCGGAGCGGGAGATTCGCCGAGCCCTTCCTCACGGAGGATGACCCACACCGGCTTCCCTCCGTTTGAGTTCGTCGTGGATCTGGACAGAAGACTGCATGACCGGCTTCATCTGCCCGACTCCTTCGTGGCGGCGGTGGACACGGAAGACGGCCGGCCCACTGGCTTCTGGTTGCAGGTCGAGGGCTGTCCCAACGGCCCCTCCTGGGTCGAAGTGGAGAACACCGTCGCCGGCTCCATGCTCCTGGGGAAGGGATGGAAAGCGTTTGCGCGCTCCCGTCGCCTTACCCGGGGGTAGTACCTATCGTTCGAGTATGACGGGGATGAGACGCTCTCCGTGAAGATCTTCCGTGGTGATGGAGGACGTGAGGACTGCTGCATGGAGAGCGACAGCAGCAGTCGCAGCAGTAGCTATGGCGAGGAGGACGATGATGAAGATGAAGAGGACTCCCTCAGCATCAAGGCCGAGAGGAGCCCACTTCCCTGAAGATGCGGGGGCGGCACCGCGGCAGCACCCCCCGAAGATGTCCTTGACCTCGTTCTTGGTGGCCTCGTCGACGTACTTCTGGAAGTAGCGCCTTCCGTGGTGCGGGGATGCTTCTTGCTCGCGTAGGAGCCAACCTTTCTTTGTAAAAAGTAGGCCACGTTTTAGACTTTTGGATGACGAAAAACTTGTACTCCTGTTGTCGCTTGGCCTTCGAGCTGAATAGATGCGATCAAGAACGGTTTTCTGTAAAACTCGCTCTTGAATGCAGCACCAGATGAACCGTCAGGGGGGTAGTTGGGAACAGAGGGCCTATAAAGGCTCTCTAGCCCCCAGTTCCATGGCCACCCTTAGTCTTGCTTCTTCTTGCTTCTCGCCCTCCCTGCCCCTTCGCAAACCACGAGGCCATGTCGGGGGAGGTAGGGATGTCCTTCTCAGGGACGTCGACGGCGGCGTCCGTGCACCGCGGCGCGGCGGAGGCTCCCAGGGAAGCTGGGGCCCGTGCCGCTGGAGAAGAGGATGAGGTGATGTCGCGCCTGGCCCTCGCCATGGGCCTTTCTCGCTTGGCGACGATTTTTGGTCCCGCAGCCTAGGAGGAGGTTCGGGTGCGGGCGCTCCGCAAGGCTCAGCTTCTGGCGGCCTTGAAGGGGAAGACCGCGGGGATCCCGGAGGTATCCCAGCTCTGGGAGGAGTTCGACGCCATCGAACGGTTAAGTGTCGTGCTTCTCTTGGCCCCTCGCTCCTCTTGGGCCTGGTCGAGATCCTGACCGAACTTGTCCCCTGTCGCAGGCGGACGACAATGCCATGAGCGAGGTGGCGGCCGAGGTGGTCTCCCTGCTCCACTGCCTGGCGCCTGGACGCATCAGACAGCCAGGAGATGCCTGAAAAAATCCTTCTGGGTTCTCCCTCTCCTCCCAGGCCTCCCCGGGAATTGAGAGGTCCCCCGTCGGGCGTGAACAAGGCAAGGGCGCGCAGCGAGGAGCGCTAACTCCAAGCTGGCCTTAGTAGCACAGGGTCTAGTAGTTGCACAACCGAATGTAAATTCAAGAATGTAATTCAGAATGTAAATTCGGATGTATGCAACCCTAGACTCAACTCCCGGGGTCATTTCCCAAATCTTCCTTTGCACTAACGCGCCGTCTGGTTTTCTGAGGAGGCCGCTTAGGTGCCAAGGCACACTACCTCTGCACGATAGATGTACCCCCAAAGTCATACTATACCTTCCGGGAGTCCTTCGCCACTGTCCACGGGTACTAGGCCAGAGGGAAACAGACCGTTCACCGGGGTGGTCGCCTACCCCCGCAAAGGCTCTCATGAACCGTCAAGCATGCGCAGGTCGATGGTATATTGACTCCGAGCGAGATGTCATGCCTAATGCAGGATGCTGATGCAAAAACTTAGCTGTTTTCTTGTCGCGCCTCCATCCCATCCAGTCCTTCCCGGGTGTTGAACTCCTTCGGTGTCCCGTCGCCCAATCCTGCCCCGGGAAGGAGCTACACACAGCAAACTTTCAGTAGGAAAAGAAAGGACCCTCTTTCCTATCATGCTAGCGTGTTATCCGAAGCAAACCGTAAGCACAGTTGGTAGTACATTTCTGTGGTGAGGTGTGTTTCACCACAGCACTGCCCGATTCCCCTCTCCGCGGCAGCACGGCATGACCGGGCGGCGGTGCCTAGCCCATTGAGGTCACTCGCGACGCTTCTACCCGTCTTCCACCGGCACATACCAGCCTCCTACTTACGGGTTGCTAAGGATAACATGTATTCATGGAAGGATTGAGGCTCACGGGAATTGAAATAACTTATCTTTTATTCTCCTGGCGACGATTCTCACACCCTGTTACAGAACACTAGCCCCCTGGGCGTGCTTTAACGGATCCGACGTTTGCGATTCATGTTTGTAATCAGGGGTATAATTTCTGAAGATTCTCGATGTTCCAGGCGTTGCCTTTCGGCCGGCCTTGCTCGTCTTCAAGGTACACCGTTCTGGGTTTCAGGGTATGTGTCACCCGGAAGGGTCCTTCCCACTTTGATGACATTTTGTTCAGGCCTTGCATGATTTGCCTCTTGCGGAGTACCATGTCTCCGGGTTGCAGCTCCCGCGAGCGAACATGACGACTATGGTATCGGCGGAGTCCTTGTTGGTACCGAGCTGACCGTAAGGAGGCCCGACACCTTCTCTCTTCCAGCAGGTTTATGTCATCTATCCTCTGCTCTTCTTGTGTATTCTCATCATATGCGAGCACCCGGGGTGATCCGTACTTGAGTTCTGATGGCAGGACAGCCTCAGCTCCGTAGACGAGGAAGAATGGTGTCTATCCAGTGGCTCTGCTCGGTGTTGTTCTGAGTGACCACAGCACGCTTGGCAGGTGATTAATCCAGTTTTTCCCTTGTTCTCCAGCTTGTCAAAGGCCTTGGTCTTCAATCCCTTGAGAACTTCTGCATTTGCTCGCTCTACTTGCCCGTTGCTTCCTTGTCAAAGGCTAAACACACCTTGATGCCCATTTCTTCGCAGAAGTTGAGGAAGGCTTTGCTTGTGAACTGAGTGACGTTGTCGATGATGATTCTGTTGGGTACTCCAAACCGGTAGATGATTCCTTCGATGAACTTGATGGTGGCCTGAGCCGTCTGGCGTGGAACTGGCATTGCTTCCACCCACTTCGTGAACTTGTCGATTGCCACAAACAGGTATTCGTGTCCTCCCACAGACTTTGGTATCTTGCCGACGATGTCCAGCCCCCAGACCGCGAACGGCCAGGAGATTGGTATCGGCTGCAATGCTTGCGCTGGCTGGTGCGTGTTCTTGGCGTAGTACTGGCAAGCTTCACAGGTCTTGACTAGCTGCTCCGCGTCATGAAGTACCGCTGGCCAGTAGAACCCTTGTCGGAAAACCTTCCCCGCCAAGGATCTCGAAGCCACATGACTTGAGCACATCCCCTCATGTATGTCCCTCAGTAGTTCTTGGCCTTGTTCTTGCAATATGCATCGTAGCTTGACTCCGTTTTCGCGCCGCCGGTAGAGCTCGCCGTCGATTAGGACGTAGAGCTTTGCCCGGCGGGCCACTTGCTCGGCTTCGTGGTCGTCCTCCGGGAGGACGCGCTCCACCATGTACTTGATGATGTCCTGGGCCCAGAGCGGGTGGGTCCGTTCCACCAGCAGTACCTCTTGGCCAGAAGGAAGCAGAGCTTCTTCGGCCGCGGGCACTGCCGGGTCTTGGGCTTCCGGGCTGGCTACCCATGTTGTCGATGTAGAAGGATTGCCAGCCTCCTTTGTCGCTGACGAACTTGGCTTTAGCCTCTCGGGAGAGACTGAATGTCGCTTGAGCACCTCGATGTAGATCCCGGGAGGTACCGGTTCTCGTTTGGACGCCAGTTGTGATAGCTCGTCCGCAGATGTGTTTTCCTCCCGCGGCACGTAAGCAACTCTGAAGCTACTGAAGTGCCGGTGAAGTTTCCACAGTTCTTCGACGTATGGCGCCATCTGAGGACAGGCATACTCCTTGTTGACTTGCTTGATGACTAGCTAAGAGTCACCCTTGACGATGATCTTGCCGATGCCGAGGCCGATGGCAGCATGAAGTCCCGCGAGCAGACCCTTGTACTCCGTCGTGTTGTTGGAGATGTTTCCTTGGTAGTGCATTTGGATGACGTATTTCAGGCGTTCACCAGTTGGTGAAGTGAGGACGACCCCGGCACCTCCTTGCCCCTTGGTGTAGGAGCCGTCGAAGTGCATGGTCCAGGTGTCGGGATCCTCCTTCCCGGGAAGGCTCGTCTCCTCCTCCGGGTTGTCGATCGCCATCTCGGTCCACTCAGCTGTGAAGTCAGCCAGCGCTTGGCTCTTGATGTTGTCCGTGTGCTCGAACTTGAGCCCGAAACCCTGAAGTTCCATGGCCCACGCCGAGATGCGTCCGGTTACCAGCGGGTTCTCCAGAGGACTCCTTAGGTTGTACTTGGACACCACCGTGATTGGGTGCCCCTCGAAGTATGGCCTCATCTTGCGGGAGGCGATGAGGATCGCTAGCAGCAGCTTCTGCATCATGGGATACCGCTCCCGGGAGTCGCACAGCACTGAGCTGATGAAGTAGACCGTGTGCTGCACCTTGCGGGTCGCCGATCCTTTGACGGGTTCAACGTCCCCCACATCCTTGGCGCTCCGGGGTGTTGTCGGAGTAGCCCCCGGCTGCGTCGCCTTTGAGTGTATTTCTTCATCTTCATCGCATGGCTTGATGATGACGGGAGGGGGCGGGGTGCTGGGGTCCTCGGACTCCTGAACACCTGGCCACCCCTTCTTGCTTGTCTGCCTCGGGAATGGGTCCCCGAGACGCTTGCCCTTGCTTGGCTTCCTTGGAGATACGTCGCGCTCGGCCACCAGCACGGCACTGACCACCTGGTTGGTGGCCGCGATGTACAGCACCAGGGGCTCCTTTTCCTTCGGGGCCACGAGGATGGGTGGCGAGGCGAGGTAGCTCTTGAGAGATTGGAGAGCTTCCTCAGCCTCGGGGTTCCACTCCACGAGGCCCGATTTCTTGAGCAACTTGAAGAACGTCAAAGCCCGCTCTCCAAGCCTTGAGATGAAGCGCCCGAGTGCCGTGATGCACCCGTTGAGGCGCTGCACGTCCTTGACTCGCCGGGGCGCTTCCATTCGTTTGATGGCCTTGATCTTGTCGGGATTCACCTCGATCCCCCGGTGGGAGATCAGGAAACCCAACAGCTTGCCGGACGGGACCCCGAACACGCACTTGTCGGGGTTGAGCTTGAAGTTGACCCGGCGGAGGTTGTCGAAAGTCTCGTGCAGGTCCTGGACAAGGGAGTCCTGGAACCTTGTCTTGACCAAGATGTCATCGATGTCGGCCTTGATCCTGATCACCCCCCAAGCCGCAGGGATTTTCATCATGTTGTAGGCGAAATGGGAGACGGCCATGAATTTGGCCAGCACGGGTCGGCCGAGTATGCCGTTGTAGGGGAGCGGCGTGTCGGCGATGTCGAAGACGATCTCCTCGGTGCGGAAGTTCTCGGGGCCACCAAACGTGACCGAGAGAGAGATCTTCCCCAAAGGCCGTGTGATGTTCCCGTTCACGCCTTGGAACACGCCAGTGTCTTGCAGGCGGGAGAAAGGATTTGCAAAGTGGCCAGGACCTTTACTGTCAGCAAGTTGAGGCTGGAGCCTCCGTCGACCAGCATCTTGGTGACCTTGAAGTTGTGGATGATGGGCGACACGACTAGGGGTAGTGTCCCTACCCCGGCGGTGTTGTCAGGGTGATCTTCCGGGTCGAAGGAGATGACCTGGTTCGACCACTCTAGGGGCTTTGACGGCGCCGGGGCGACCGCGTTCAGCTCCCGGACGAGTCTCTTGCCGGCGCTGTTGGAGGGAGGCAGGAAGGCAACCCCGTGAATGCACCCGACGACGCCGTTGACCTCTTGGAATTGTCCGTTGCTGCCGCCCTGAGGAGCCGGAGCGTCCCCGTTGTCGGCAAACTCTGCGTTGTTTGGCCCATTTCCGCCTTGACCACCGCGCCCTCCTCCGGGGCCTCCGCGTCCTCCACCACGCCCCCATCCCCGGCCGCCGCCGCCTTGGCGACCTGTGGGACAGTTCCGTGAGTAGTGTCCGTGGAGTCCGCAGTTGAAGCAGGCACCTGGGCCGGTCCCGCCTCCTTGACGTAGCGTGCGCGCGGCGAGGCGGTTCACTTGACGGCAGTCCTTGAGCAGGTGATTGCCGTCGGGGTGGACGTGGCACCATGGATCTTCATTCCCCTCAGAAGTCGAAGCGGGCTTGACCTTCTTAGGGAGAGGCTCGGTGACGAAGACGCGCTTGTCGGGACCGGAGTCCCGCTTTTTGCTCTTGGCGGGGGTGGCCTTGTCCTCGGGTTCCTCCTCCCCGGGGACCCTGACCCCCTCCTCTGCGCGGGCGCAGCGGTCCGCGAGCTCCCATAGCTCGCGGGTAGTCTCGATGCGGTGAGTGCTCAACTTCTCACGCATCCGGGTGTGTCAGACGTTGGCGTGGAAGGACTGAATCACCAGCTCCTGCTTGATGCTGGGGATGGTGTTCATCTTCTGGGTAAAGCGTTGGATGAACTTGCGGAGAGTTTCACCCGGAAGCTGCTTGAAGTCGTGCAGGTCGCTGGGAACTCCCGGGCGCTGGTAGCCGCCCTGGAAAGCTCCCAGGAACGCCTCCTTTAGTGCCCTCCAGGATCGGATGGAGCACTTGGGGAGGTTGAGAAGCCATGACTGAGCGTCTCGCTTCAGGGCCAATGGGAACCAATTGGCCATCATGACTTCGTCGGCCCCGGCAACCACTACAGCCAGCGAGTACAGCTGCAGGAAGTCCCGGGGGTTGGTGGTGCCATCGTAGCGCAGGACGTCGATCTTGAACTTCTTGGGCCAGGTGGCCTGGCGAAACTCGGGAGAAAGGGCGAGGCAGCCCTCGGCGATGTCGTCGTCCCGATCTTCCCGCCAATGACGCTCGATGCGGGTGCGTGCATCGTCGTGGAGACGGTTGGTGAGGTCGTTGCGCAGATCCAAATTGCGCGTGGAGGATGAACCAACGGAGATGGCCGGGCCGCCGTTGCGGTTGACCCGACCTGCCGTGGGAGGGTTTGCTTGAGGAGGCACAGCTTCACCTGGACGATCTCCCCGGGTAAGGTCCCGGGGTTCTCGCTCCTCTGCTCCCTTGGCTCCGGGGCTGTCGACGGTGGGGGCGTGAACGGGATCACACCTGGGACCACCGTCGGCGAAGTGGAGGAGTTCCTCCACTCGGGTCCGCCACTCTTGGTAGACCTTGGGGTTGTCGGTGCTGGGTGAAAACTGGATTAGAGCCTTGGCGGTGACGAGGGCGTCGTGACGGGCATGCGCGTCGTCCGAGAGGAGAGTGCAGGACTTGCTCTTGGTGCCCTGCTGACCCTTGCCAGCGCGGCTACCCTCGCTCTTTTCTCCGACAGAGAAGTCCTTGCCGGTGTTGCCGCCCATGCTCTTCTCCACGCCACCATCTTCACCGCCCTGGGTTGGGCCGCCTGCCCCGCCCAAAGCGTCCTTCTCAGAAGGTGGAGGAGGAGAAGCCCGGTTTGCCGTAGCAGCGCGACGCTCGCCGGTAGCCTGAGAGCGTGATGAGGATATAATAGGCGTACATGATGATTATACATGCTTGAGCTGGAAGGAATTATTGAGCCTCACTGATATTCATTATAAGGTGAATTCTTTCCTAGTAATAAATAATGTTTGTGTTTATGAGAGTGTTATACTACCTAAGCCTATGAATTTATGTATGATTAGGTTTACTAATAACACAAACATGGATGGAGGAGAGGAAGCAATGAGCACAAGGAGGCGTGGAAAACAAAGTTGCTGCCATGGAAAACAACATCAAGGAAATGATATTTCAGTTCGGACTGGCAGAAGTCCCGAATTTGAAATAGTCATGGATTCTTCATACGGGCTCCAAATAAAGCAAGGAAGCACAATCCGGAAAGGAAATTCGAAGAGCTTTCCAATGTATCCAGCCCCATCTACAGATTCGACTCGTACAAGGCGTGGTGACCAAAACAAGTCACGAATCGTTTTCTGCCAGCTTCCAAATAGAGTCCAATTGGCTGAACCCATGTTGGGCTCGGTTTGTAATGTCTTGGTTGCACCAAACCGAGTAGGAATAGGTTAGGGGGCGCTTTGGCTGGCTTGGCCGCACCCCCTCCCCCCTTTAAATACCTAGGCCACGAAATTAGAAAGGGTAGACCTCGTTAAAATTAAACCCTAGATTCCAGACATGAACAATGTTCATCTGAATTTATCCTCACCAGTTTGGTGATTGTTACTGCTTGCAAAGTTTACGTGCTATCTTGCTGTTCCATTGGGAATCAGGGGGATACAGGACCACTTGTGATCTTTGATTGCATGTGCAAGAGTGTGTAGTTGAGAATAGCTAAAGGGATTGATTGTTGTTGCATTGGCAGCAAGGATTAACCACGGTGAGATCTCAGTGTAGCACTAGTTATCAAGTTACCAAATCATCCACAAACCATCCACCCTCAAATTCGAGTTGCTCACAAGAGAAGATCGGGCCACCCCTTATCATCTTGGTATCAGATTCTCGGGTTTCCTCGGTGAGCGTTTCTTTTCCCTAGATTGGAGTGTTTTTATTACCTATACAGAAAAAGCCCCACAAAAAATAGTGTTAGATTTTTGCCATAGCCCTAGATCAACACCAAATTGCTGCGTCTTGTTGCTGTTTCTTGTTGATTTTGTGTCTCCGTTTTCTTTTTGTGTCTTGCGTCTCATCTAGGTTTAGGGTTCTTCGAGTTCATCATCTTCGAGTTGTCCTGTTTCTATTCGAGTTGTTAGGGTTTAGGGTTTATAGTTGTTTTCGAGTTGAGTCTTGTTTTTCTTTTCGAGTCATCCAGAAAACTACCAAAAATATTGCAATCCGAGTTGATCTTCTAGTTCTATTCGGAGTTGAAGTGGGTTTCTTGCTGCGGCCCCAATTCTTCCTAATTTTCTGCCGTGGTGTTTCCTCTTGTTCTTGTTGGACTCGGATCCCTGCCCTGCCGCGGCACCAATTTCCTTAAATCACTGCCGCGCTGAACCCTTGTTCTACTCGGATTCGAAGCCTACAGCCGCGGTACCGAAAGGCAGCGTTTTTCTACCGCAGATCCATCTCGAGTTACACTCGGATTTGCACTCCGTTTTGAGATCCAATTGTTGTCACGGCTGCATACACCTATAAGAATCCGTACCGTGCCATATACAGCCTCCGAGAAAAACAATTGAGGAGGATTGGTGTGGTTTTCTGTTCTGCCGCTACGACACAGTTTTGGTTGATTTACTGCCGTGATCATCTAGTGCTGTTTTCATTGTTTTCATTGCCAATTTCACTAGGTTTCCAATCTGTATCCTTGTGAACCATAGCCACGGCCTATCTACAAATATATTTAGGAGCATACCCATAAGACTAGCTACTTTATTTGCTCGCAGGCTGCTCAATAGGTTGGTTGCCCGGTATTGTGTTTCTGTGAAAAAAATTTGCTACAGCACCCGTGAGAAATATTGATATCTCCAAAAGAGTGGAAACATCAAAGAGAGTATTAAAAAAAAAGAAGAGAGAAGAGGCCTGTAAGTTGATCATAGCTACTGCAGTTTTTGGAGCTGTTTTACACTGCTTTTGCACTACTAATTTGAGCAATCTTGTTCCTGCTTTACATTGATCAATTGCTAGTGTCTTTCGAGTGCATTGCAAAATTTCCAACCATATATTTGCATTGCCACATTTGTCTCCATCTTTTGTGTGAATTTCCATAGGTGTGTTTTCCTATCATCACAAAACAGCAATTAGGAGTTGTCTTTTGGTGTTGTTAGGTATCCCAACCAAGCCCCACCATATACCTTGTTGTCTTGTGATAGCTAAAATCTCGGGTATTCTCTTCTCACATTTGGCACACTTTTCATTGATCCTTGTTGGTAAGTACATCCTATTCACTTTGGAACGGTGAGATACCTTTTCTTTGTTGGTTTGAGTGAGTTGTGAGAGTACACCATATACATACTGCCATATATTGATATAAACTAACAATGGTTGATCCTTTCATGGAGAAGCCATTACCATCTTTTTCTTGTTGCAGTGATACATTTTGGGAGGAGAATTCTAGTGGGATACTTTCCTCAGATTTGTTCCACTTCATCGACGACATCAAAGGTTGTCCTGCTGTTATTACTCTTGATAAGGGTACTCGGTATAACTTTGTTAGTTCTGATGTTGTTGAGAAATTGCAATTGGAAACACATCAATTCGAAACTCCATATTGGTTACTTACTAATGATGATAAAATTCGAATTACTCTACGTACTCTTGTTCCATTGACCATTAATGGTCATACAGAGCAAATTCCTTGTAGTGTGGTTCCCAAAGCTTTTACATGTTGTCATCTTGTGTTAAGTGCACCTTTGTCCAAAAAATTTCGGTTCAATTTGGAGAGATATTATCCTGATATACTATTTCTTTGGAATCATACGTGGCATAAACGAAGCCATGCATCACTTGAAAAAATTCAGGAGGTTCTTTCTACTAATATAATCATGTCTACTCCTAGTGTGGTTTCTTCTAATGTGCAGATTGCTTTTGAAGAAAGGGAGCTTATAGTACAATCTGCACCACCACCAAACATAAATTGGAGGAGCCTACTGTTGTTCCTAGTGTTGTTTCTTGTGATATGCAGGTTACTCTTGAAGAAAGGGAGCCCTCACTAGTACAACCTGCATCACCACTTGAGATAGATGAATCAGTACCTACTACTTCTGAGGAGGATGTCATTGATATTGGTGCTGAGTTGGAGCTGCAACATGCAACTTCGAAATTTTGTGAGCATAATACTTTCACACATGATAATTCAGATTTGCATGATACACATATTACAGAACAATGTGCTGATTTACCAACTACAAATTTTGAGCATGTGGTAATGATTACACATAAAGAAGTGCTTGCTAAAATACCACCTTTTAATATTGTGTCTTCTGTCATGTTAGATGTACCAATTAATGTGCAATGTGCTATGAATAGAATTTCTGAGATTTCATATGTCAATTCTAGCACCTATGTTCCTGGTTTCACATTTCATCTAATTGGTGACTATAGCATGGATAAAATTTTTATGGTGGATCATATATGCATTACTTGTGATAACATTGCTGAATTGAACATTGTGTTACCTCATTTGGATTGTTTGCAAATTGCTAAATCTGAGCATGATTTTACACATATGTTTTGTTTGCTACAACAATTGCTACATACATATGCTACTGATTTGTACTTCACTTATATTCGCAAATTGAGTTGCATCTTATACAATGGGAATACTGAACGTGATCATATCATTGAGTGTCCTATTTTCTGGTCATTACATTGTTCTAAATTTCAGAGTAGTGCAGTTGAAGCATTGTATCCAATATATACTGATTTACATTGTTTGGATTGTTTGTACCTTGCTACCATGAAATTAGATCATAGATCTTCTGTGAGAACACTGGATTTAATACTAAACAATAAGAATTTAGATGTGGTTGTTTATCATCTTGATCATGATTATATGAGCTTCACTTATACCTGCAATTGTGATTGCTATTTGATGAGATGCTATTTGTTTCATGTGACAATTATGTGATACATACATGCAAATTTCGTTGCTTCATGTCATGTGAGAATTTTATCATGTCCACGAAACTAATGCACCCCATTATAGATACATATATTCTGCATACACGTTGTTCTTTTTGTTTCTACCACGTTCAGCTTACCACAAGCCGAGGACGTCTTGTCTTGAAGAAAGGGGGGATGATGAGGATATAATAGGCGTACATGATGATTATACATGCTTGAGCTGGAAGGAATTATTGAGCCTCACTGATATTCATTATAAGGTGAATTCTTTCCTAGTAATAAATAATGTTTGTGTTTATGAGAGTGTTATACTACCTAAGCCTATGAATTTATGTATGATTAGGTTTACTAATAACACAAACATGGATGGAGGAGAGGAAGCAATGAGCACAAGAAGGAGGCGTGGAAAACAAAGTTGCTGCCATGGAAAACAACATCAAGGAAATGATATTTCAGTTCGGACTGGCAGAAGTCCCGAATTTGAAATAGTCATGGATTCTTCATACGGGCTCCAATAAAGCAAGGAAGCACAATCCGGAAAGGAAATTCGAAGAGCTTTCCAATGTATCCAGCCCCATCTACAGATTCGACTCGTACAAGGCGTGGTGACCAAAACAAGTCACGAATCGTTTTCTGCCAGCTTCCAAATAGAGTCCAATTGGCTGAACCCATGTTGGGCTCGGTTTGTAATGTCTTGGTTGCACCAAACCAGTAGGAATAGGTTAGGGGCGCTTTGGCTGGCTTGGCCGCACCCCCTCCCCCCTTTAAATACCTAGGCCACGAAATTAGAAAGGGTAGACCTCGTTAAAATTAAACCCTAGATTCCAGACATGAACAATGTTCATCTGAATTTATCCTCACCAGTTTGGTGATTGTTACTGCTTGCAAAGTTTACGTGCTATCTTGCTGTTCCATTGGGAATCAGGGGGATACAGGACCACTTGTGATCTTTCATTGCATGTGCAAGAGTGTGTAGTTGAGAATAGCTAAAGGGATTGATTGTTGTTGCATTGGCAGCAAGGATTAACCACGGTGAGATCTCAGTGTAGCACTAGTTATCAAGTTACCAAATCATCCACAAACCATCCACCCTCAAATTCGAGTTGCTCACAAGAGAAGATCGGGCCACCCCTTATCAGAGCGCGTAGGGGAGGCCGCCTTGGACGCCTGGACGTCGGGCCTCTTCTTTGGCGCCATGGTCGACGAAGAACTTGATGCAGATCTCGACGAAGAACAAGAAGCTGATGAAGAACTTGAGGAAGACGCCGATGAAGAACTCGAGGTCGGCGAAGAAGAAATCATCACTTGTGCCCCCTACCTGGCGCGCCAGATGTCGTGTCTTGGATCACGGACACGGGGAGTAAAGGATACCCCCTTTTTAGGTTCGGTAGGGGCGCAGACGAGGCCGAAGAATTTCTTCCACCCGGGGGCTTCGCTCGGCGCTCGAGATCTACGTACTAGCAAGCATCACAGAGACACAAGGAGTTTACCCAGGTTCGGGCCGCCCGGAGGCTAACAACCCTACTCCTGCATGTCTGGATTGAGAGGTGTATCATGGTGTAGCTTTACAAGGGTGGTTGCGGGTGAGAACCCGGGAGGTGTCGGCTAGAGGTTAAAGACGAGCAGATCCTGACCCTGAGGAGATCACCTCTCGCCTAAGCTACTCTAGGACTGGTGCGCTACCTAGCCTAGCCTCCTTCTCTTCTAGACTTGTTTCCTTTCACTTCTCCACCATGTTTCCTTTCTCTTCTGGACCTCCTATCCCTTGGGTGCCTCGGTCCTCCTTTCATAGGCCAAGGGGATACCACAGGTGCACCCTTGGGGCCGGAGGGGTTTTGGTGGGAAAACCCTTCCGGGTTCTCTTTAGGAGGTGACGTGGCCTCCTCTCGTCCAACTATTCTTCTCAGAGGGGGCAGGTGAGGCCGCCCACCTTTTCCTGAGAGGGCGGACAGGGGCTGACAGCTCTTCTGCCTCTACCCCCCTTTGGCGCCTCCATCTTCTTGGCGCCCAAGTCTTCTAGGACCAGCCAGAGCTGGCAAGCTTATCCCCTTCGCGCACCGGAGGTTGGTTCCCGGGAATGAGCCTGGCCTCCTGCCGGGCGTCGGGTCCCCGGGACCTCTTTGCCTACTTCCGGGTCGAGGGGGGCCCCGGAGGGTCCCCGAGTCCTTGTCCTTGGTTGTCGATGTCGCACGCGTCGGGACGCCGTGGGGCAGATGGGCGGTGGCCCATCTGCAAGTCTTGAGCCTTGGCCTTGAGTGCCTCCTTGGTGGGCCCACGTGCGATGGACCCACTTTGACCGCATCAGGGGAACCCCATGTTCCACTGTTGCGACACTTGGATACGCCCGCACAAGTTATTTAGTTAAAGGGGATTCCATATGTCCCCACCAATGGCAGCACGCTGAGACCTTGGTTCCGAAGACAGGAACTCGCACCTAGGGGCAAGAGTGAGGCAAAACACCATCCCCGATGGCAACTCACCCAAGCCTATTAAGCAATTTAATTAGGTAACAACAACAATGATAAGGGGTGGCCCGATCTTCTCTTGTGAGCAACTCGAATTTGAAGGTGGATGTTTTGCGGATGATTTGGTAACTTGATAACTAGTGCTACACTGAGATCTCACCGTGGTTAATCCTTGCTGCCAATGCAACAACAATCAATCCCTTTAGCTATTCTCAACTACACACTCTTGCACATGCAATCAAAGATCACAAGTGGTCCTGTATCCCCTTATTCCCAATGGAACAACAAGATAGCACGTAAGATTTGCAATGGTAATACTTCAAGATGAAAGCTTCAGCTTACAATCTGGAGGCTAGGGTTTTTGTTTTAACTTGTTCTAATCTTTCTAATTTCGTGGCCTAGGTATTTAAAGGGGGGAGGGGGTGCGGCCAAGCCAGCCAAAGCGCCCCCTAACCTATTCCTACTCGGTTTGGTGCAACCAAGACATTACAAACCGAGCCCAACATGGGTTCAGCCAATGGGACTCTATTTGGAAGCTGGCAGAAAACGATTCGTGACTTGTTTTGGTCACCACGCCTTGTACGAGTCGAATCTGTAGATGGGGCTGGATACATTGGAAAGCTCTTCGAATTTCCTTTCCGGATTGTGCTTCCTTGCTTTATTTGGAGCCCGTATGAAGAATCCATGACTATTTCAAATTCGGGACTTCTGCCAGTCCGAACTGAAATATCATTTCCTTGATGTTGTTTTCCATGGCAGCAACTTTGTTTTCCACGCCTCCTTCTTGTGCTCATTGCTTCCTCTCCTCCATCCATGTTTGTGTTATTAGTAAACCTAATCATACATAAATAAATTCATAGGCTTAGGTAGTATAACACTCTCATAAACACAAACATTATTTATTACTAGGAAAGAATTCACCTTATAATGAATATCTGTGAGGCTCAATAATTCCTTCCAGCTCAAGCATGTATAATCATCATGTACGCCTATTATATCCTCATCAAACAACCTCCATGTCCGATCATTCCATCATCATTCAACAATATGGAATTTAAACAACGGACATAAATAGCATTTAACTAATCATGGCTAAGCATAGCTAGGCATATAACTACAACAATTAAATTCTTGTCTCAGGCCAACACATCAACACTACGGTTCATAGGTAGGGATACATGTGATTGGCTCGGGGAAAAACATGCATTCATAGGACTCTCTATGTCTTGATCAAAAATGACATTTGAATCGCATGCAATATTTTGGTGGATAAAATAAGTTGATAAAATCATTGGATGCTAGATGCCAAGAAGGTTAGGTTATCTCTTGCCTTGCTGCCGGGGCGTGTAGTACTGCTCGTCGGGGTAGGTAGCGTTAACCTCGACTCCGGAATCTATCGATACCCAAAAGTAACACAAAGAACAAATAAATCACACGAACACAAGATGCAATGCACAATCACATGATGACATGACAAGTTGATGCATTGATATTAACATCTATTACATACTTAAGACAATAGAAAATAAAGCCACCACGTGCTTCCACATAGTCTAAATAATCTTATCCATCGTGGAGATTTAAGAATAGATGGACAGTATCGGCAGGCCAAACAACACAATGACATGATATACCATCGTGGCATGTGCACGCCCGCGAGGAAGACATAAAGAAGATTCTCGAGAGAATATGTGTAGTATCGGGCCCGAGCTCTTTCCTTTTATGTTTTTTCCTGGTGCAGTTGGACTAGAGTTACCTAAAGCAATATAAGACCTGTGCACGTATTAGACAACGTGTGACAAAAAGTGTGTGCAAGAAGACCAAGAAACCAACGTCACGATTTTCCATGTCCAATTTTGCTGAACGATGAGATTTAGAAATTATTTTGCAAATAGAAGGCATGTTCCCCGTCTCGGACATATAGAAGAACTCAAGACTTCTTCTCACGTCATCATGTGCATACCAACATATTTGCCTGATTTTTGTACAGGTTCGTAGTTATCTTAACTTCTTATTCACTCCCACGAAAAAAAAACCTTCTTATTCACAATCCAGATTCGTTAAAAAATATTCTCCCTCCGATCTGATTTTAGTGTCGGAAGAAAATACCTATACACGTACGATTCGGTAGCATAGCTGGCGACACATATTTCAGATCAGAGGGAGTATTAGTGTTGCCTGTCTCGACATGCCAGATGTATGGTGAACTTAAATTCGACATTCAATGAATTATTTCCAAAGAAAATTAATCTGTATCTAATTACATTTTTCTAAAAGCTCTTTTTTGTAGTATTTCTTCAAAACATTGTATTTCCTACAATAAATAAACTATCTTTAACATGGGACAGAATAGGCATTCAGTATATCATGGGATATGTGCCGCAAAAAGGGAGAGCAAAAAACATCATCCCCGCTTAAGATTTAAGATGTGGATTTTTTGAATTTTAAGATCTAGAGAAAGATATTAGAACACCCATTATTGTTTGTGTGAGTAAATTATATGATACTCCCTCCAATCCGATTTGATTGTCGCTGGCCGTATAGAAATTTGTACTTCCATAGATCACCTTCCACGTCAATTATTTCTGACGGGAGGGAGTATATATTAGTTCTAGGGGAAAGAGGGTACACCTTTTATTTTCGTGGGATAATAGTTTTTTTTAAGACACGTGCCTACACTCTCACATGCATGCATAGACAAACACAAACTCACAAAACGATTACTAATTACCGGGATATGCGTACTATCAAGATTTACAAAGTAACAATAGCCATCGTGCTAATTGATGGTTCTATCTATGCTTACGAAAAATAACCCACAAAATAACATATTTTAAGAAATAGTCGGGGTTATTCAGACATGAAATTTACGGAAATCCTAGACCTACGGACAAATCGCTTACGGATGTAACTTACGGACCAACGTGTGCAGGCCTGATTAGCCCACATCCCCCCTGATTTCTCCTTGGGGCCCACCCCTGATAATCTCCTTGACTCAAACTGCTCCCGTAACTTTCCTCCGTAGGTTTTTCTTTCCGTAGATGTAGCATTACTCTTTAATATATGAATAAAAATAAATTAGGTAGACAACAACCTGCAAATATACGGCTAAACATGCTGAAATTTACTTACGTGTGCCCCGCATTCATTAGAAAATCCTGTAGCAACACGACTTACTGTATTTATTATGATGAGATCCCATGATACTATATAGTGTGTTATGATGAAACGCTTACTTATTTTTTTTCATTGATAGTTAGCTCGATCCCAACTCTTTTCTTTTACCAAAATGAATTAGCGTAATTATGAGAGATTTAGTATAAAATCATTGTTATAGATGAATATGCGAAATGATTTTGAGGAAGATTAGCAAGCGTGTAAGCATTTCTTGGTATTATATTTCTCAAAAGCACCCCGAAAATGATGAGACGTGTAGGAAAAACATTGACGTTCGGTCAATTTTAACTAGAAAATTTCTAACAAAATGTGTATGAAAAACATATAGGTATCAAATGGATGAGAAGAAGAGAAAAATAGTAAGAAATCACATGATACTATGTAGTTTGGTATGATGAGATTAACACCATTACATTACAAAATTCAATAGTACCAACCACATAAACTAAATAAATCAAATCCACTGTGAAAAGCTAGCCACGTAAATGCGCGGGTCACTCTGCTAGTTTAGATTATTTAACAAATTAAATGGAGTTCCAAATAATTAGTGCAATTATTTGGACGCAACTCCATATTTATCTTAGTGACCACAATACTTATAAATCATTACATTACTAGAGAAGTGGCTCAATATGCATGAACATGACATGAAAGGATAGGGTTTGTTCTTCCGATCATTTTGGTACCTCATTTGTAATTTTCGGAGCCCCGATGAATAAATAGTGATTTAAACAATTATTTGGATTTAACTCTTTTAAAACAAATTACGAATAACATCAATAAATATTTGTGATCATGATGTGATAAGTACATGGTTTGATAGCATTTGACATGTTGATCACTTTGATATTTTATTCATAATTTTTGGATAAATATTTAATAAGTTATGATTTTTCCCAATTTGGGTATTATTTAACCCATTTTAGGAATTCTTAATTAAAGGCAAATTTATTTATTCAAAAGGGCAAGGCAATGCTACAAAATGATAGGAAAAGTTTTTCTGAGCAATTTGATATTTAATTTGCAATTTTTGGATCATTATACAAAAAGATATCAAAGTTTTAATTTGCTTTTTAATTCAAAAGGAAAAGCTAAAGGCCAGACAGGCCGGCCAGGCCGGGCTGCAGGCCGGGCACCAGCCCGAGAGGTCCGGCCTTTGGCCGGCCCAGGCTGGGGCGCAGGACGGGAGAGTGGCCGAAGGGCCGGCCTCGTGCCGGCCCAAACCGAGGCCAGGCCGGGCGACCACGCGCGCGTGGCTGGTCAAACGCCCCGACCGGCACGCCGACGCGGTGACCGGCGGCGACGAGCGACGGCGAGACGACAAAGGGAAGAGGAAGGGGACGAAGTAGGGTGTCCAGCTGGACCGCGAGCTCACCAGGAACTCGTCGGAGGGGGCGGCAAGGGCCGGGGTGGCCGGACGGCATCTTGTTAGTGCTCGGACGGCGGCGGACAGAGCAGAGGGGAAAAGGACGGCGTCGGCGACTTCGGCCGCCCCTTGTCGATTCACGCGGTGCAGAGGTAGAGCGCGTCGATGCGGAGACGACGGCGTGCTCGACGGAGCTCGCGGAGGTCGGAGACGACAACGATTGGCGAGGGGAGGCCGCGGCTCGACGGCTACCAGAGGAGGAGGGAAACGAGCGGCGGTGACGATTCGCGCGGCCCCAGGACGATTCTGCCGGTGGGGAGGAAGCTGACGGCGAGGCGGAGTGGACGCCGGTCTCGGCTCGCTCCGGGGAGGCTTCTATCAGCGTTGATTCGATGGCGGCGTCGTCGGCTCTGCGGCAGCAGCACTGATAAGCTAGGGTTTGGTCAGGGGAAAAACGGGGAGGGGAAAATGGATGCGGGGAAGCAGGTGACGACGGGATGACCTCCATATCCTCCCGAGGGGCCACGGCAGGTGGGCGGCATGGGGACGGCGCGGCATGGCTGGCGGCATGGCGGCAGTGTGCCGGACACTGTCGAGATAGTGGAGGAGAAGGCCAAATTCGAAAAACCCCCTTGGCAGATTTAAATTCTTTGCAAAAAGGTCCATCAGCAGACTTTGGCGATTTAAAAATAGGCACTTAAAATTTTTATAAAATCTACAAAAATTTATATGGGCTCCCCATGTCATGAGGAAGCTCCACAAAAATTGCTGTACCAAAATAATTTTTTTAGATTCAATTTTATTCATATTGTAGCTATTTGATCATTTGTGATAATTCGCAAAAAAGCATTTATTTGAAGCACTTTGGAAATTCTATAAATTATGAAAATATTTATGGAGGCTCATATTATATTAATGAAGCTCCCCATAATTTTCTTTTGAATTTTTTGAAAGTTTAACTTGGTTCCCAAAATAGGATTTGAATTGAACCAAATGGAATACTCAAATTTATTTATTTGCTTGTTAAGAATTTGCCTTTACCAAATAATTATAATTGGGTGATTGAAACTTTCTGAACAATTTGGAAGTTCAAAAGTTACTTGGGTTTTGCCATCTTGAGTAATGTATTTGGTTTGAACTTCTTGGGAAGGGTTTTGCTTCCCTAGTTTTTAATTTCTAAGTGTTGCTTTGTTTAGAATTAGCAATTTAAATAAGTATGCCATGATGCAAATGCAAAGCAAAAAGTGAAAAATTGGCCCATATTTTAGGGTACCAATCTGGGCTGTTGCAATGTGTTGGCAAGAGTTAATTATAACTGCTATATTTTTATGCTTAGCCATGCTTAGTCGAATGCTTACTCATCCGGTGATTATTTCCATGCTAAAAGTTGATGGAATGTTCGGATGATATGGAAACTTGTCGTAATTAATTAAAATGCTTAAAGGCTGGGATGAGTTGCCATCGGGGTTGGTGGTGTTTTGCCTCATTCTTGCCGCCTAGGGACGAGTACTTATATCTTGAACCAAGACCGAGCGTGCTCCGATCGGTGGGACATATGGAATCCTTACTAACTGACTAACCTGTGAGGGGCTAGCCAAAGGTCCTCTAGTTTGAGCTTTCCATTTGCGTGTGAGTTGGATGGTGGAAAAAGGCTTGATGAGGATGGTGGTGTTTAGGATGTGGCGGTGGGGCAGGGTGTTGGGGGCACTGAACCTGTTCTTCTGCACACTGATGATCCTTGGGTTAGTCTCATGCAAGGTAAAAGTTTAACCGCGCCCACTCTACTGGCTTTCCCAAGAAGAGAGCTAATGTACAGGCGAGCCGGACGGTTCCGATGGTTAAAAATAGTACACCCCTTTAGGGTTTAATCTTTTCAAAAAGCCGTGTCCACGGTCATGTACAAACTTGGGAATGGAGGATAAGATCATAGAGAACATGAACCTAATAAAACTTGAAAACTTACAATTGAGGGTTTATTTCCTCGAGGGTGATTCGTGGAAGTGCCTTGGTGGTTTGTATTGTCGAAGATGGATACTGGTGGTTCAAGGTGAACTGAAGATTGAAAGTTTTACAATCTTATCCCCTTTCGAAAAAACTTCTGAGTAATAGATGCCACGAGTCATGTCTTTAAAAAGGAAAACTAGATTTATGCAAAATAACCAATATAGCCTTTGAAGCCAAATCATACGAGCATATAGGTCTAGCCGTGTGAGTACTTCGTACTCAGCCTTGCTTTGTTGATTCTTTCAGTTGACCAGGACTTCACAGAAGTCGAAGGTTGGTTCTACGTTGATGTCGACAAGTAGTCTGGGGTTCCCATGTAGCAGCCTGGGGCAACTCGGAATAGGCTGGCACTTACTTGTTATCTGTAGGCCTCTTAGGCCCTATTTGGATCTTGGTGTTTAGAACAACTTAAATTCGCTTCCGCTTGTTGTACTGTTGGGGCAGTGACCTCTAGTTGTAATATTTGGCTATCTTTCTGTGTTAAGAGTTGAACTATTTATGGTTGAGTCGTAGAGTCTGTGATGTGCCAGCTGTTTTGCCGTCTTGATCTCTTTATTATGCATTCATAGCTATGCATGTGTTATGGCATGATCAGGGTGTTGCTTTACCGATGATCCATTCTGAGCAATGCCTGCCAAAGGTTTCGGCCTAGGAGTGGTAGCCCAGTAACCTTCGATTGTGTAGCATGACCTGTGAGACCTGTGACACATGGCATCTCTGTATAGTTCCGGGGTCGGGGCCCTACAAATTGGTATGAGAGCAGGACTGCCTGTAGGAAACCCTTCTATTGGTTGACGTCAAGTCTAGTATTTGTGAAATTATTTATAACCTACAAATGAATTATGAAAACCTTCTTAGGATTATTTTTACTCCATACCTAATATCACTCTATTCTCGAAGACATCTTACCTCTATTTGAGTTAAAAGCTTTACTTCTCGGGTGTTACTTCAAAACTTTAGGATCACTTGGTTGGCTTCTACCTTTAGTATTACATGTCAGGTTGCTCCCTCTTCAAAATCCGAAGTAAAATCAGTTGTTTAGCAACAATCTTCTTCTTCCTTGCTTCAATTGTTTCACACCTAATCGGGTGTTCCTTTCTTTGGGTTCTAGCCCAAGATGTGGAACCAAAGGTCTAGGATTGTACTAGAATTCTGGTGTATTGAAACATGAGGGTTGTTACCCATGTGAGCATTATGCTAGCTGTGAGTCTCAGTACATGATGCTGATCTTTAACCCAAGATCCTTCCCATTCAACCCTAGTGTTAACTATTAAACCCTACATCAGGTTGGCCGGAATTGAAGTTAGTCTTCAAGCTGGTGGTTGTAATCATAATTGAATTGCGACCACAAAGCTCTTCCATGTCACTAGCTTTAGTGAGATATTCTGTCATGGAACTATCTGGATCATGACAAGAGTGCTCGTATCGAGTTTTCCATCTTTGTTTGTGACTCCTTCAGTAACCCTCATCCGTGAAACCCTTTCAGCACTAGCTGTTGGAAGAGTGCTAACATGAGCTTCTGCCATATCTTGGGATTCTCCTAAGTATGTTTCTTACTCTTGATCTGCTGTCCGACCTTGGTCTGTCAGTTGGCAGTCAAGTTTAATCATGCAATGGTGTGTTCTGAGGCAAGTTAATCTTGTGGTTCGTCAAGACATTCCACTTGGGTATGTTAGGAGAAACAAACCCCGGTACCTTGTCCATTTCTCGGACCAGGTCAAAGTATTGTAATCCGCAGAATAAGAGGCTTGTCTAGCTTTTGTTTTATTCCAACTTCTCCCTCAAAGGCTTATGGTCTTGTGCAAAGTTCATATACCAATCCTAACGAGGATTAATTGTCTATCGCCATGAAATTCTTTCCTTTTCTTCCGATACCTTGATGCGTTTCAAGTTTGTTAACCCAAGAGTTGTTTTTCAACACTAATTTCTTGAGTTGACCTAAGAATACTCGATCTTCGTGAAGATCAATCTTTTCAGTGTTACTCCCTCTTTGCTACGGTGTAGTTGAGAGGCCACCTTGAAGAAAAGAGATGAAGCTTATCGTGATGTCGTAGATCAACCTCTTCAAGAAAGGGAATCATCGTGGGATCGAGAAGATCCTTGAGGACCGGTGTTGCCATGTTCCCTTCTCTCTCTTCTACCTTAGGAATCTCGAGACGAGATTTGATGTAGGGCTAGGCCCGATCTTCACGGATTTGAGTGGAAAAGGGGATGAACACGAAGAACACGGAGGGGTAGCGAGGGAGATTCGTGGGCAAAACACAAGGATTACTAGCAAATCCTGCTGAGAACTCCACCCAACAACAAACCCTCAAAAAGGTAGCCTTTGGATCGAAGAATCAAAGCCAAACTTACTCTTCTAGAAACCGATTGCTCTTATCGGCCGGTCCACCGATCCAATAGAATCACCGCAGTGAAAGATTGGTTTGCACTACTAGAGACACCTCAGTGAAAGAGTAGCAACAACAAAATCCATCCTCAACGAGGAACCCTAGCTACGAGGGGGGAGGAGCATAGCTCACACAAGTCTCAAATTCAGTCTAACCTTCGAATGGGGAAAGGGGAAAGCTATTTATAGTCTTAGTACAAAACAGGGCAGGAAGGTGGGGAACCGGCCTGGGGGCCGGCCTGGGCCGGCCTGGAGGCCGGCGGGTGCAGTCGGGTGGCCGGCCTAGGGGCCGGCCTAGGCCGGCCTGGAGGCCGGCAGGAGCAGGACGCTGCGGCTGGCGCAGGTGGGGCTCCGGCCTGGGGGCCGGCCTAGGCCGGTGGCCTCTGGTGGGTGGCCAGCCTGGAGACCGGCCCGGGCCGGCTGGGAGGCCGGCGGTCTCGGCAGGGTGGCCGGCCAGGGGTTCGGCCTAGGCCGGCTGGGAGTCCGGCCAGCACTGGAGGGGTGCCGGCCTGGGGGCCGGCCTAGGCCGGGCTGGAGGCCGGTCTGCCTGTCTTCGCCTCCTTCTTCTTCTCGTTGTCCATCCTTTGGGGTCTTCTCTTGGTCACCTTCTCCATCATCTTGGATCTCTTCTCGACTCCATTGTGGGCCATCATCCGGGTGGATCCTGAGTATGCACAAGGTACCGGCATGAAGTAGCAAACCATTCAAAGGGAGGTCGAGATCACACACCGAGAGGAGCGAGGTCACCTTTTCATGAAGAGCCTTGACTCTTGATCGTGTCATTGGGCCATTTGGCGTGGTGTCCATGGTGTTGTCCACATGTGGGGCTACATCATCTCCCCCCCCCCCTTCGGAAAGAGTCGTCTTCGACTCGGCATCCTCTTGAACGCTTGCATCTCCGTGGAAAGGTGATAGGTCGGCGACGTTGAACGTGTCGTGCACCAAGTACTTGGAGGTTGGGATGTCGATCTTGTAGGCGTTGTCGTTGATGCGCTTGAGCACTTTGAAAGGCCCGTCACCGCGAGGAGCAAGCTTGGATTTTCTTTCATCCCGAAAACAGTCCTTACGGAGGTGTAGCCACACAAGATCTCCTTCTTCGAATATCATGGGCTTCTTCAACTTGTTGATCTTGGTAGCTTGGCGCTTGGTGTGCTCCTCTAGAGTTGCTCACGTTGACTCATGTAATGTCTTCATGTAGTCGGCTCTTTTGTCGACGTCCATGTCGGTGCGCTCGTGTAGAGGAAGTGGTAGGATGTCTAGGGCGGTGTTGGGGTTGAACCCATAGACAACCTCGAACGGGATTCGCTTGGTCGCCCGGTGTGATGCACGGTTGTAGGCGAACTCGGCGTGCGGGATGCATTCTTCCCAACCTTTGAGGTTTGGCTTGATTAATGCGTGAAGGAGAGTTGATAAGCTTCGATTCACCACCTCGGTTTGGCCATCGGTTTGTGGGTGATAAGCGGTGGAGAAGAGGAGCTTGACTCCCAGCTTTGCCATCAATGCCTTCCAAAAGTAGCTTGTGAACTTGACATCTCGGTCCGAAACAATGGTCTTCGGCACTCCATGTAGACGAACAATTTCCCTAAAGAACAAAGTTGCAATGTGTGAAGCATCGTTGGTCTTATTGCAAGGAATAAAGTGTGCCATTTTAGAGAAGCGATCGACAACAACAAATATTGAATCTTTGCCATTTTTTGTTCGAGGTAATCCTAAGAAGAAATCCATGCTAATGTCGGACCAAGGTGTGTGTGGTATTGGTAAAGGCATATAAAGACCATGAGAGTTCAACGTGGACTTAGCTTTGAGGCAAGTTGGGCAACGGCGCACCAAGCGCTCCACATCGCGCGTCATCCTTGGCCAAAAGTAGTGTGTAGATAGCATGGCGAGTGTCTTGTCACGTCCAAAGTGTCCCATGAGGCCTCCACTATGTGATTCCTGTAGAAGTAAGAAACGGAGCGAGGACTCGGGAATGCATAGTTTGTTAGCCTTAAACAAGAAACCCTTGTGCAAGTAGAAATCATCGCATCCTTTGTCAATTGTGCACTTGGTAAAGATAGGACCAAAGAAAGAATCGGAAGTATAGAGTTCTTTAAGGTCATCAAGACCCAAAACATTGATTTCAAGTTGGGTGAGTAAGATCATCTTGCGGGAAAGAGCATCCGCAACTATATTGTCCTTGCCTTTTTTGTACTTCACCACATAGGGAAAAGACTCGATGAATTCAACCCATTTGGCATGCCTTTTGTTCAAATTGGCTTGGGTTTTCAAATATTTCAATGATTCATGATCGGAATGGATAACAAACTCTTTGGGCCAAAGGTAGTGTTGCCACACTTCCAAAACACGGACTAAGGCATAGAGTTCCTTGTCGTAGATTGGGTAGTTTAGGCGAGCACCATCAAGTTTTTCGCTATAATAGGCAACGGGACGGCCACATTGCATGAGGACGCCACCGATGCCAACGCCACTAGCGTCACACTCAAGTTCAAAGGTTTTGGAGAAATCCGGCAAAGCAAGTAAAGGAGCTTCGGTCAATCTCTTCTTGAGTTCATTGAAAGCCGATTCTTGAGCATTGCCCCAAATGAAGGGTACATTCTTTTTGGTAAGCTCATTCAAGGGGCAAGCAATTGTGCTAAAATCTTTCACAAAGCGGCGGTAAAACCCAAACAAACCAAGGGCGCTACGAAGTTGAGCAAGATTAGTTGGCGGTGGCCAATTTGTGATTGCCTCAATCTTAGAGGTGTCAACTTCAATCCCTTTGGAAGAAACTACATAACCCAAAAACACAAGTTTGTCGGTGCAAAAGGTGCATTTCTTGAGGTTGGCAAAAAGCGAGGCATTACGAAGGGCCAACAAAACTTGCTTCACATGGTCGACATGTTCATTCAAAGATTTGCTATAAACGAGGATGTCATCAAAGTAGACAACCACAAACTTGCCAATGAAAGTGCGCAAGACGTGATTCATAAGACGCATAAATGTTGAAGGAGCATTGGAAAGACCAAAGGGCATGACAAGCCACTCATAAAGACCAAGTTTTGTTTTGAATGCGGTTTTCCATTCATCTCCTTCATGCATACGGATTTGGTGATAGCCACTTTTCAAATCAATTTTGGAGAAGATAGTGGCACCACTAAGCTCATCTAGCATGTCATCAAGTCGTGGGATAGGATGTCGATACCTCACCGTGATATTGTTGATGGGACGGCAATCCATGCACATTCGGAGTGTGTCGTCTTGCTTGGGGACGAGGATGACCGGAACGCCGCACGGACTCAAGCTTTCACGAACATGTCCCTTGGCGAGGAGTTCTTGAATTTGGCGCTCGATCTCCTTTGTCTCCTCGGGGTTGGTGCGGTATGGCGCTCTAATGGGTAGAGGGGCGCCGGGAATGAGGTCGATGCGATGCTCGATTCCACGGAGGGGAGGAAGTCCTTGAGGTAGCTCATCCGGAAAGACATCTTTGAATTCCTGCAAAATAGACAACATAGACGGAGGAACTTGGGTTAAGTCGTTAGTGTCTTTGCCATCTCCTTTGCATAAGAGCACGAAGTGGAAAGTGGATGGGTTTGCTCTCACTTCTCTCATCTCACTTTTGGTGGCTAACAAGACTACGCCGGGACTCACTCTTCTCCCTTTCTCACTCATATTTGGCTTGTGGCTCTCACTCACGTGAATGTGGTTCGCTCTCTCACCACTCAACTCACTAGGGGATTGTTTTTCTTGCGCTCTTACAATTGTCTTGGCATTGTCGGCGATAATTTGGCTTGGAGTCATTGGGCGGAGCACTAGGATCTTATTGTTCCATTTGAAGCTATAGTAGTTGGTGCGCCCATCATGAGTAGCGGCCTTGTCAAATTGCCAAGGGCGGCCAAGAAGTAAGTGGCAAACCGACATTGATACCACATCACAATCCACCATGTCCTCGTAATAGCCAATCTTGAAGGATACTTGAACCGTGTGTTGGATCTTCACGGTGCCGGAGTCACTAAGCCATTGCACATGGTTAGGATTGGGGTGCTTCTTGTACGTCAAGTTGAGTTTCTCACATAGCTCCTTGCTTGCCAAGTTGTGACAACTCCCACCATCAATGATTAACTTGATTGATTTGCCGTTGATGCCGGCCTTGGTTTGGAACAAGTTGCATCTTTGAGCGTCATCACCTTGGTTGATTGTAGTCAATACTCGAGTGACAACTAGAGTGGGGTTGGGGTCACCATCACAATAAATGTAGTCATCGGCGTCATCCAAGCTTTGCATCGTGGCCACCTTGTTCAATGCGTGGTACTCATCTTCACTCATAGACTCATAGTCTCCATTGTCATTGACGATCATCACCTTCTTGTTGGTGCACTCAAATGACTTGTGCCCTTGACCTCCACACTTGTAGCAAGTGATATATGACTTGGCGGCTTAGGGTGAGGGCGTCGTCTTCTTGGAGGTTGTAGTGGGTTGCGGTGTAGGACTTTTGATATTGCCTTGAGCTTGGACTTGAGTGATGGGTTGTGTTGATGATGAAGCTCTAGTGGCGAAGAAGGACTTGGCCTTGACATACTTGAGTTCTTCGGCGACTTGGCGCTCGGCCTTCATGGCTTGATGAACTAGCTCAACAAGGTTCTCATAAGGTTGGAATTCCACTATCTTCTTTATTGGGTACGTGAGGCCATTCAAGAAACGTGCCATTGATTGTTCCTCGGACTCAACAATGTGTGCGCGGGAGAGAGTTGACTCCATCTCCTTGTAGTACTCGTCGACCGTCTTGAGGCCTTGTTTGAGCTCTTGTAGCTTCTTGTATAAATCTCACGCATAATGATGTGGCACAAAGCGCTTGTGCATTTCCTTCTTCATGTCATTCCATGTGTCGATTGGGTCTTCAAAGGAGGCTTGGAGTTGTTCCCACCATAGTTGCGCATAGCCTTCGAACTCGAGGGATGCGAGGTCAACTCGTTTGTCTTGTGGCACCTTGTAGACTCGAAATAGTTTGGAGACCTTGGATTCCCATGCCATGTAGTCCTCCGGGTCGTTGGTGCCATGGAACTTAGGAATGACGAGCTTGGGAGGACTGAAACGGTTTTTGTGATCATCCTCGTCATCATCATCATGGTGGCGATGGCGGTCTCGGTGATGATGCCTTGGATGGTGGCGTGGAACATAATCCTCATTGTCTTCGAGATCAACATGATTGTCGGTCAATGGCACTCGGCGGGCTCGATGTGGAGGTAGGTCATGACGATGATGTCGATTATCCTCATGGCGATGTTGGGGATCCAAGTTAGCATTTGGAATTGGTATCTCTTGTCGATGACGATCTTGATGTTGTTGATGGTCTACGTTTGCTTGAGGGTGAGGCGCTTCTTGACAATGTTGGTCTTGGTGTTGGTGAGGGTCCAAGTTCGCTTGTTGATGAGGTATCTCTTGGCGATGGCGCTCTTGGCGATGACGATGTCCTTGATCATTCTCACTCCGTGCGTGGCTTCTTGCGGTGGAGTGGCGAGAGCTTCGCGAACTTGACCTTGAAGAGCGACTATGATCTCGATCGAGGAGCTTCCTCATGGAATCTTGGATTTGAGCGAAGCGCTCATTGTTTTCACATTGAGCGGCTTGATGGCGCTCCTCATAGCGGCGTAAGTTGTCGTCGATGTACCTCCGAAGGGCCTCCTCTTGCTTGCCGAAGGCGGCGTCTTGTTTTTCCCTAGCCATGATAAGACAACACAAGTGATATGTGGAAAATTTGGTGGCTAATAACCGCTCTTACCTTTGGATGATAGTATTGGATAAGTGGCCTTGCCTTCCGAGACAAAGTTATCACAAGAGTAAGAGTTGGTTGATTAGTGATCGAAAAGCGACTCACACACACACTTATGAGGAGCTTAGGTATGGTAAAGTGGCAAGAAATCGACACGAAACCAACGAAAAGGCTATTGCAACAAGTGGAGGATAACCACAAAGATCAAGAAACAAAAGAGACTAACCACACAATCCGAGAAACAAAGGAGACTCACACATGGAGACAAACATGGATGGTGCGACTATAGGGAGGAGTAACTTGGACCTAACGAAGACTATGCTCGTGCCGCACCACCTCTCGAAGGACAACTAGCTCAAGTGTATGGGAAGGAGCACCCGATTTGCACAAGTGTACCCATTTCTGTATTGGGTATTGGAGTTTGAGGATGACTAGGATCACGACTCGACTTTTCTCTTTTTTTTTGAATCTTTTCTATTTCTCTTTTGCTTGATGCTTTTGCCCGAGCCGAGTCCGCTACAACTAGATGCTCACAAGATTATGATATGGTCACTTGGTGTCACACTAGTGCAATGCTCACACTATGAAGAGCTAGCTCCTAAGAAAAAGTTTCGCGAAATGGAAAGGGATGTGTCGGAAGCTATACCTTTGATGCCGTCGAGGTAGCGATGACGCGACACGAAGATGAAGTCGGTGAATAGTCGTGCGGCGGTAGCACCGGCCGAACGGGCGGTAGGACCGATTGCGGGCGGTAGTAACGGCCGTTCGGACGGTAGTACCGCCGGCGACGAATTGCGCGGCACGCTTGGGCTTGGAGCGGAAAAGGCCTCCGGAACACCAACGGAAAGTGGGGAAAGGTCTTAAGCACGAGATCCGTGGATCAAAACCACAAATCGCTCACCAAATCAAAAGATCGAACGAAATCCATATGGGCTATTTTTTTTTTGAATTTTCGTAATTGGTATGGGAAATAAAAAATTTGGTGGGGAAAAGGCTAATAAAAGGTGGAAACACGATCCAAATCCGTGGAAACCCTTGCTCTTGATACCAAATGATGTAGGGCTAGGCCCGATCTTCATGGATTTGAGTGGAAAAGGGGATGAACATGAAGAACACGGAGGGGTAGCGAGGGAGATTCGTGGGCAAAACACAAGGATAACTATCAAATCCTGCTGAGAACTCCACCCAACAACAAACCCTCAAAAAGGTAGCCTTTGGATCGAAGAATCAAAGCCAAACTTACTCTTGTTGAAACCGATTGCTCTTATCGGCCGGTCCACTGATCCAATAGAATCACCGCAGTGAAAGATTGGTTTGCACTACTAGAGACACCTCAGTGAAAGAGTAGCAATAACAAGATCCATCCTCAACGAGGAACCCTAGCTACGAGGGAGGAGGAGCATAGCTCACACAAGTCTCAAATTCAGTCTAACCTTCGAATGGGGAAAGGGGAAAGCTATTTATAGTGTTAGTACAAAACAGGGCAGGAAGGTGGGGAACCGGCCTGTGGGCCGGCCTGGGCCGGCCTGGAGGACGACGGGTGCAGTCGGGTGGCCGGCCTAGGGGCCGGCCTGGAGGCCGGCAGGAGCAGGAGGCTGCGGCTGGCGCAGGTGGGGCTCCGGCCTGGGGGCCGGTGGCCTCTGGTGGGTGGCCGGCCTGGAGACCGGCTCGGGCCGGCTGGGAGGCCGGCGGTCTCGGCAGGGTGGCCGGCCAGGGGTCCGGCCTAGGCCGGCTGGGAGTCCGGCCAGCACTGGAGGGGTGCCGGCCTGGGGGCCGGCCTAGGCCGGGCTGGAGGCCGGTCTGCCTGTCTTCGCCTCCTTTTTCTTCTCGTTGTCCATCCTTTGGGGTCTTCTCTTGGTCACCTTCTCCATCATCTTGGACCTCTTCTCGACTCCATTGTGGGCCATCATCCGGGTGGATCCTGAGTATGCAGAAGGTACCGGCATGAAGTAGCAAACCATTCAAAGGGAGGTCGAGATCACACACCGAGAGGAGTGAGGTCACCTTTTCATGAAGAGACTTGACTCTTGATCGTGTCATTGGGCCATTTGGCATGGTGTCCATGGTGTTGTCCACATGTGGGGCTACATGAAGATTCTTGTAAGGGGGGTACTTTGTAACAGCACCAATTTGGTACTGTAAAATATGAACCAAATTTTCACTTTTGCATTGCATCTTTGAGCATGGCATTCATGATTGCAATCGCTCACTTGAATTAAGGTTGTGGCAACAATTAATAAATCCAAATGGCTATAACTCCTTTCCATGATTGTGAATGTTTTTGGATAAACAAAATTATTTTGAGCTTCCATATTTGTCCAGGAAGCTCTAAGAATTCAATTTAATATTTTGAAATTCCTTGCTAAGGTGTACAAAGACAATAAATGGAAATTCTCCAAATTGCCATATTTAAACCTATAAACAAATGTTGTCCAAAACATTTTATTTCGCAACATAAATTTTTGTGCAACTTCTAAATATTATGGGGAGTCAACGTGATTATTTTTAGAATTTTAGAAATTGTTTAAGTGCCTCAATGAAAATCCCTAAAAGCCTGCTGGATCAAAAGGTAATAAAAAATAAAGAATTACAGGCAGGGTGCTTCCTGCAAAGTCACCATCTTCTCCCTGTAGCGACCCCGAATCGACCTGCTCGTCTCCGCCGAACCAGCTTGCTGGTCGCCGTGCCGAGCTCGGTGGATAAGAGGGCCACCGAGGCCCTGCTCACTCTCTCCCCCCTTACTTTTCGCTCACCTCCATCTCTGTCTCCCCTTCCTCCTCGGCCATGGCTGTGACCTAGGACGGACACCCCGTCGCATCGCCGCCGCTAGGGAGACCGTAGAGTAGATCGGAGTGGGGAAAAAGGACCGCCGCACCTCCCTCTCCGTCCTACTGCAAGGAATCGCCGCGAGAAGCTCGGACTCGCCGCCGTCAACCTCGCCCTCTTCCACTCCGGCCGATGCTCTCCAGGCTCGATTGCCGCCTTCTCCGAATTCCTCTCTTTCCGCCGCGAGCACCCACGAATCGAGGGTGAGCTAGGCTACCTCCTAGACATCCCCATTCCTCTCCTCCCTCCCTAGTTTCATCGTGCCGCCGTAGCTCGCCTTAGACCGCCGTCGGTAGCCGTCATTCTCGTCGTGCCAGCGACGAATAGATAGCAGCGCCACCAGTTTCTGGCTCTCTGTAGCCGGGCGTGTCAAACACTTCCTTTAGGCTGTCCCCACACGCTCTCCACCGTCGGAACCGTGCGCGTCGCCGCCGGTGGTCACCACGCGCTCGCGCCGGTTGTGGCATCGCCCCGGTCAAGCCCGGTCGTGGGCCTTCGCATCGACATCTCCGCCTACGTGGCCGGATCAAACCAGTCACTGACTGTTAGCCTGGCGGGTAAAGACCCGGCCCGGTGAAAAACGTTTCGGCTAGCTCTGTGTGGATTTATATTTCAAACAGAAAATCAAATGAACTTGTAAAAGTCATAAATTTTCAAATATTGATCCAAAAATTACAAATAAGGTATCAGAATGTTCAGAAAAATAAGATCTATCTGTTAGAACCAATTAAAGGTTAAAATAAATTTGTTTTCAATGATGTCTTTCTAGAATAACTGCAAGGGCAGAATTTAAACCCAACTTTGGAATTTCATAGAATATTCATACTTGCTCAGAAAATAGTGTTTGATATACCAAAATGCTCAGAAATAAATATCTATCTAATGATAACATTTACATGCATATTTAAAACACTTTTTAGTACTGTATATTTGTATAAGCAACATGGACATTTTATTAAGCATGGGGTTTGTTTCCAAGTAATTGCACTAATTATTTTGGCACCCCATTTAAATTGTTAACTAATTTTATTATTAATACCAGTGCGTAAATTTGACATGTCATCATGAGTGTGCATTGCACTTGTTTGAATTCGTGTTATTTATTTGTTTCCTTCCGTTATTGTTTGTGCATCGTTAGATCCAGGAGTCGAGGTTCCACCACAATACCTTGACGATCCGTGCTACCTGCCCCATCAGCAAGGCAATAATAACCCAACCTTCTCTACATATCTCATCATATTGTTTTACACAAGTATTTTTCCCACCATAATATTGCATTCGATTCCAATATCAATTTTGGTCGATGGATAAAGTATCCTACACCATTACATGTTTCCCTACACCATTACCTGTTGCATTAGTTCCCTACATCATTACCTGTTTCCCTCCGATGATCCATAGGGTTGATGCGTTGGCAGGAGTTAACTATTACTGCTATATCTATATGCTTAGCCATGCTTAGTCGAATTCTTAGTCGTTCGGTGATTATCTCCCTGCTAAAAGTTGATGGAATGTTCGGATGATATGGAAACTTGTGGTAATTAATTAAAATTCTTAAAGGCTGGGATGAGTTTCCATCGGGGTTGTTGGTGTTTTGCCTCATTCTTGCCGCTTAGGTGCGAGTTCCTATATCTTGAACCAAGACCGAGCATGCTCCCATCGGTGGGATATATGGAATCCTTACTAACTGACTAACTTTTGAGGGGCTAGCCAAGGGTCCTCTAGTTTGAGCTTTCCATTTGCGTGTGAGTTGGATGGTGGAAAAAGGCTCGATGAGGATGGTGGTGTTTAGGATGTGGCGGTGGGGCAGGGTGTTCGAGGCACTGAACCTGTCCTTCCGCACACTGATGATACTTGGGTTAGTCTCATGCAAGGTAAAGGTTTAACCACGCCCACTCTGCCGGCTTTCCCTGGAAAAGAGCTAATGTATAGGCGAGCCGGACAGTACGGATGGTTAAAAATAGTACACCCCTGCAGGGTTTAATCTTTTCGAAAAGCCATGTCCACGGTTATGGACAAACTTGGGAATGGAGGATAGGATCATAGAGAACATGAACCTAATAAATGTTAAAACTTACGATTGAAGGTTTATTTCCTTGAGGGTGATTTGGGGAAGTGACTAGGTGGTTTGTACTGCCGAAGATGGATACTGGTGGTTCAAGGTGAACTGAAGATTGAAAGTTTACAATCTTATCCCGTTTCGAAAACCCTTCTGAGTAATCGATGCCATTAGTCATGTCTTTAAAAAGGAAAACTAGCTTTATGCAAAATAACCAATATAGCCTTTGAAGCCAAATGATATGAGCATATAGTTCTAGTAACCTTGCGAGTACGTCGTACTCAGCCTTGCTTTGTTGATTCTTTCAGTTGATCAGCACTTCATAGGTGTCAAAGGTGGTTTCTACGTTGACATCGACGAGTAGTCTGGGGTTCCCAGGTGGAAACCTAGGGCAACTCGGAACAGGCTGGCGCTTACTTGTTATCTATAGGCCTCTTAGGCCCTATTTGGATCTTGTTGTTTAGAATAACTTAAATTCGCTTCCGTTTGTTGTACTGTTGGGTCAGTGACCTCTGGTTGTAATATTTAGCTTTCTTTTTTTGTTAAGAGTTGAACTATTTATGCTTGAGTCGTAGCGCCTGTGATGTGCCGGCTATTCTGCCGTCTTGATCTCTTTATTATGCATTGATGGCATGATCGGGGTGTTGCGTTGCTGATGATCCATTCCGAGCAATGCCTGCCGAAGGTTTCGGCCTGGGAGTGGTAACCCCAGTAACCTTCGATTGTGTAGCATGACCTGTGACACATAGCATCTCTGTATAGTTCCGGGGTCAGGGCCCTACATTCATCCTCTGCCTAAGCTTAGGTGACGGTCGTCATATTATCCTAGGATCAGGTCGCTATATTCAGATTGTCGTAGGTTCAGTTCATAGCTTTCATGAACATGTCACTATCCTCAGAACAAATTGAAGGTGAAGTTCATGATCAGGTCATTGTTTCCCTTGACGAACAGGGCCTGCATAGCTCCAAGTCTGAAATTGTGCAACTGCACTTTGTTGCATTAGTCCTTAGATAGATTGTTAATGGTAATGTATGCATGTATGCATTGCGTTAAACATGAGCATACTTTTGCATGATAAGGGGCCTTTGAGGAATCAGGGCTCTTGCATTGAATGGAACAGACTTTTGCATGCAATAGTTTGTTTTGGTCAGTCAATTGTTTGAAGGAAATCGCTCGCATTTCTAACCCATGATTGTAAGCATGTGCATAATTTCAATTCATTACGAAATTTGAGTGGTATAATATATTGAGTCATGTTGAAATCTGAGTGATACAATCTTATGTGGATAAAATTTTTGTGGTATGATCTTATAAGATTTTAAACCACAATTGTCTGAATAATTATTTTAAATTTGTTTGAATAATAGTTGTGCAGTAGGTACTGATGTAGGGCTCGGTCAAGTCTGAGATAACAGCAAGAACCACTTCCGACGCCGGCTCAGGTAGAGATGGGTTTGCTAGCTCGATCTCTTTAGGCGGCTTGGTCGATAGTGCTTGGAAGTGATCCAAGAAGACGCCCAGTGGAAAATGCTTCCTTGAGGATCTGACTCGAGAGAGTGCATCGGCCGCCTCCTCCTTCGTGCGGTCAATGTGCTCCAGCTCGTAGCCGGAGAACTGGCAGCCTATTTGGTCCACGACACGACAATGCTGTCATGTTGTGGTATTTTTTTTTCTGTCCCATGTTGTAAGATTCTAACTACTGTAGAAGTGATTGGATCTAATTGAAGAAACACTATGCATGAATCAAGCGGATCTCGTGGAATTGCTGCGAGATTATCATTCCTCCCAACCTCCCACACGTCTGTTCATGCCTTCCTATCCTAGCCAGGCCTATGGCCATTTCTTCCTTCCCAAGTTCATCCATATACGGGGCACAGGTATAAGAATATTACAGGCAGCGACTGCCATACTCAGCTAGCAAGCCGGGCCGACCTTCTCTTGAGTCGGATGGGCCTGCCAGTTGGCCCATCAGGAGTAGTCATAGTAGTAGGTACAGGCAGGTCCCTGAAACCCACCTCTTTTTTAGAAACGGCTTGTCCCCAAGCCGGCGCTCGCGGGAAACTCTGTCAGAGTGATTCGTAGTCCTCCTAGGTTGCTGCTTGATCATCACCATCACTCCAACGAACCAAAACATGCACAATGGATCAATGACCCACTTGCTTCACACGTCTCTGCAACACACTTGCCGGACATTGTAATTCAACAACACCAGAAGGTTGAACAGAAGATACCTGGTAAGTTGGCTTCAGAAATTGGCGTAACTGGAAAACATGGAACACCGGATGCATTCGGCTAGTGTCTGGCAACTGTAACTTGTAAGCGACCGAGCCAATGCGCTCCAGAATCTTGTATGGACCATAATAGAGAAAAGCCAACTTGTGGCAAGCACGGTAAACCATAGAAGCCTGAATGTAAGGTTGAAGTTTCAGAAATACCATATCACTTGGTTGGAACTGACGGTCAGTGTGCTTCTTATCAGCCTAGTGCCTCATACGCTGTTGTGCCCTCAACAGATGCTGGTGAATAGATTCATTCACCACCTGATGATGTTCCAACCAAACCTGAACATCACTATGTTCAATTGTTGCATCAGCAGTAATACCAAAGTAGTTAGGATGATGGTCATATAAAACCTCAAAAGGACTCTTGCCCAATGACGAGTACCAGTTTGTATTGTACCAAAATGCACACAACGAAAGCCACTAGGACCACTTGGATGGATTGGCACTAATAAAGCACCTGAGGTAACACTTCCCCGCCCAGGTCGACAAAAATCTCGTGGGATCTTGCCTAGGTCGAAACCTAGGCCAACCTCTTCTCCTTCACTGTCGCAACAGTGGAACACGGGGTTCCCCTGATGCGGTCAAAGTGGGTCCACCACCATTGGGCCCACTAAGGAGGCGAACAAGGCAAGGGTTCAACACCGGCAGATGGGCCGCCCCATCTACCCCACGGCAACCGGACAAGGATGGCATCGACAACCACGACTAAGGATCGGGTGGCCTTCCGGGGTCACCCTCAACCCGGCAGATGACGCGGAGGTCCCGGGGACCCGGACGCCCGGCAGGAGGCTAGGCTCACCCCCAAGCTCCAGCCTCCATACAGGCGAAGAGGATAAGCTTGCCAGCTCCTGCTGGAAGCTCCTAGAAGAGTTGGGCACCAAGAAGATGGAGGCGTTGCGCGGGGACACGGTCGGTAAAGGTGTCAGCCTTTGTGCGCCCGCCCTCCAAAAGGTGGGCGACCGCACCTAACCCCCTCAGAAGAATACTTGGACGAGAAGAGGCCTCGTCGCCCCATAAGAAGAACCCGGAGGGGTTTTCTCGCCTAAAACCCCTCCGCCCCCAAAGGTGCCCTTGTGGGATCCCCTTAGCCTATAAAAGGAGGACCGAGGTACCGGAGGGAGGGGCCAGAAGAAAGAGAGTCAGAGGCTAGGCTAGGTAGCGCACCAGACAAGAATAGCAAAGGCGAGAGGTGATCTCCTCCGGGAAAGGATCTGCTCGTCTTCAACCTCTAGCCAACACCTCCCGGGTTCTCACCCGCCACCACCTCTGTAAGCCACACCATGATGATCCACTCAATCCAGACATGCAGGAGTAGGGATTTTAGCCTCTAGGTGGCCTGAACCTGGGTAAACTCCTTGTGTCTCTGTGTTGCTTGCTAGTACGTAGATCGGAGATCTTGACGAGGTTCTCCCGAAAGTTGGCTTCTCCCAGCCTCCTTCGTGCCCCGTGCCGAACCTAAAAAGGGGGTATCCTTTACTCCCGGTGTCCGTGATCCAAGACACGACACACTAATAAAATCCATAGTAACAGTAGCCCAAGTTCGATCAGGAACTGGTAAAGGAGACAGCAAACCTGGATAAGAAACTCTCTTAGGTTTAGCTTGTTGACAAACCTGGCAAGGTTGAACATCAGACTTCAAGAACTTCTTCATACCAGTCCAACGAAACAAATCATGCACCCTCTTGTAGGTGACAGGAAACCCCGAATGCCCCCCATAGGAGACTCATGAAAAGCTTGGAACACTCGAACATGCAACTCGGGCCAGTTCCCCAACCAAACACAATTCTTAAACTTGAGCACACCATTTTGTAGCTTGAAATTAGGAACTGATTCTGGACTCAGAGCCAGCTAAGTTAATAAGAAACGTGCATTGGGATCAGCTTGGTAACTTTGCACCACATCATCCAACCAAATAGGCGAAGCACTGGAAACTGCCAAAATGTGCTCACCAACAAGAGGTCTGCGAAATAGAGTATCAGCTGCAGAGTTTGTGTGATGAGGACATCCCACATGTTGATACAACCACTGCACCTACAGCCACACACATACAAGGACCTATGACTCGAGCTCGTGCCAAACAACTTAATTATCAGGTACTTTCGTTTCTAGGAACTATTCCTCACATACATGAGAATATGATGCTGCCTAAATCAGATATGTATTTGTTACTCAGGAATATTGGATCTAGCATGGATGAGAAGGACAAGCATTGGAGCATGGCTATGCATGGAGGTGGCTGCAAGCATGTGAGGAATAAAGATGAGGCTACTTCTGAACTTTGAAGCCACCATGATGATGCAAGGAGGACATGGACGAATTATTCAAGATCATACATCATATTTGCGTCCATAGTCATATTTGGTGCTGCGACACCTTATTTTATGGGCCAGGCCCATGTAATTTCGGAATAAATATTTTAGGGTTTTTTAGGAGTCCGTATATGTGAAGGAGGGCCCATCTAGGGTTATTTTCGGCCACCCCCCATGGGTTGGACGAAAATCCCTTCTCCTCTTCCATATATACCTCTCCTTAGCCGCCATTAGGACTCGGATTTTGTTTAGTTTAAGACTTAGCCATTGCTATTCTTCGCCATAGACAACAGTGTCGGTTCAGACCTTTTGTACTACGCACTTGCAGAATCCCATCTATAAAGCTTTCATCTTTAATCCGCAATATCTTGATTGCATCTATAATTCTTGCTAGTTCTTCGATTGCTTGTAGGAATTGATCTTTGGATCAGGTTGATCTAACCCCGGCGAGATCAATAGCCTCGAAAGTTGGTGTAGCGATTGCTAAGGCGCAACGTCACGTACGTTTGTAGTCGGATCGTCAACGTCGACCTCCACCCAAATCGAGAGAAATCCATCTCATCGAAAGATCGGACCCCTTTACCTTATCAAGTGGTATCAGATTTCAGGTTTATCGGTGAGATCTTTCAGTTTTACTAGTGTAGGTTGCATCTGTTTTTCCTACAGTCCACGAAAAAGCCAAAAATATTAGCGTTCGATCTTTTCCTAGAAACAATTTGAGCCTTTGCATCTGTTCTTTTCAGTTTTTGCATTGTTGAATTCGTGTCTGCATCGTCGTGTCGAGTGCTGGTCGTAGCGTCTAGATCTTTAGAGTTTCGAGTTCTGTTCATAATCGTCTCGCCGCCGCCGCCGCACCGCCACCACCAAAACCCTAGCCGCCCCCACCATCTGTTCCGCATCGCCACAAAAACCCGAACCACAAAAACCAATCCATCCGATCATACCATCACCTTCCATCCGAGTAGAAGTAGGTTTTATTGTTTTTCCTATAGTTTTTGCTCCCACAAGGAAAGGGCGTGCTGTTTCGTGATCCGAGTTAAGGAAAGTTTCAGCCGCAAGTAAGAAGGAGAGGAGGGCAAAAAAAAAAAAAAAAAAAAAAAAAAACGGGTAATCGCTATTCTCAATCTTCTTGACATTTGGTCTCCTCGGTTGCTAGTCACCACCTGCTGCAGGGTAAGAACGGGTAAGAATATTGGTTTGCTTGATTGATTGCACGTTGATCCCACCACTTTCCAGTCACCTATACACACATATTTCTGTGCTTTTTGCGTACTAACCATGGCAGGTTCTGGCACGGATGTCGACCCAGATAAGATGACCAACGCGGAGCTCCACGGCCACTTCACGCACCTCGTCAGCGACCATATGCAAGACGTGGATAAACGTTTTGCTGAAACCATGGAGAAGATCGAGGGCCTCGAAACGTCCTTCACCGACAAGCTCGACGCAAAATTTCGGGAGTTGCTACGCCGTATTCCACCCCCTGCGTATGTCGGCCGCGCACAGCGAGTACCTCTCCCCCATGCGCACACATCTGCTGCGGGCGCTGCGGGTACCACGGCTACTGATGCGCGATATGAGGAGTATGAAGGGGAGGATGACTCTGACGGCGAAAACGAGGATGAGGGTGAGGTCCACCAACCGCCACCTGGACGTCCACGCGTCCTTCTACGCAATGCGCGTCCGCTGGTACGTGACGATGACCATGTTGCAAAACTGAAGTTGAATGTTCCGCCTTTTGATGGTCGTTATAATCCCGATGCGTACCTTTCTTGGGAGTTAGAATTAGAACAACGTTTTGCATGCTTAAATTATCCTGAGGAGAGACGTGTTAGTGCTGCTACTTGTGAGTTCACTAGTTTTGCTTCCGTATGGTGGTCTGAATATTGTCGTTTGCATCATGCTAACCCACCTACTACTTGGACTGATTTGAAACGTGCTATGCGGACTCGTTTTGTTCCTCCATACTATCAACGCGATTTGCTAAAAAAATTAACTAGACTAGAACAAGGTAAAAATTCTGTAGAAGAATATTATCAGGAATTACAAACTGGCATGATTCGTTGTGGTATAGAAGAGGATACTGAAGCTTTACTTGCTAGATTCTTTGGTGGGTTAAATAAAGAGATTCAAACAATTCTGGAATATAAGGAATATACAACTATCACTCGTTTGTTTCATCTTGCTTGCAAAGCTGAATGTGAAGTGCAGGATCGGAGAGCGGCGACACGAACTAATTTTCCTGCAGGGCGTTCTACTTCATGGACACCACGGACGCCGTCTACATCGCCACGGACTGCTGCTCCGACTGCTGCCACGCTCACCCCCACACGGGCTACATCGTCTACATTCCCACCATCTGCAGCCAAGCGTACACCCGCGGGACAAGCCCCAAGTTCTTCGTCATCAATGGCTTCTACAGGCAAAACCAGCGACATTAAGTGCCGCAAATGCAGTGGGCTTGGTCACTTCGCACGTGATTGCACCAACACTCGTGTGATGATTGCCCTTGACGATGGTGGATATGATTCCGCCAGTGATTATGATGAAGATACATTGGCTCTCATCGCACATGATGAGCAATTCACGGAAGCAAACACGGCGCAAGATTCACAATACATGGCTGCGGAACACGCGGAGCAGTACCCAAGCTTAATTGCGCACCGAGTTTTGAGTGCACAAGTGACAAAAGCTGAACCTAGTCAGCGCAATAATCTGTTCCATACAAAGGGCGTTGTCAAAGATCGTTGTGTTCGCATTATTATTGATGGAGGGAGCTGCAACAATTTGGCGAGTATGGAGATGGTTGAGAAGCTTTCTCTCACGACACGACCTCATCCTCGACCATATTACATTCAATGGTTTAACAACAGCGGCAAAGTTAAGGTAACACGTACCGTTCGTGTGCATTTTACTATTGCTGCCTATTCTGATTATGTTGAATGTGATGTGGTTCCTATGCAAGCATGTGCACTTTTACTTGGTAGACCATGGCAATATGATACGAATTCTGTCCATCATGGTAGCACAAATCAATATTCTCTTGTTCATAATGATAAGCCAATTGTGTTACTTCCTATGTCTCCTGAAAATATTTTAAAAGATGATCTTGCTAGAGCTAGTAGAGCACATAATGAGGAGTCAAAGCTGAGTGAAAATCAGATTGTTGCTAACGAATTGATGCCATCTAAAAGTACTCCCAAATCTGCACCGAAACATGCTAATGAAATTCGTTTAAAAAGTACTTGCTTGCTTGCTAGCAAATCTGATATTTCTGAAATTGATGTGAGTACTACTGCATGTTATGCTATCATTTGCAAAGAGGTGCTATTTTCTTTTGAGGACATGCCTCCTTCCTTGCCACCTGCGGTTGCTAACCTTTTGCAGGAGTTCGTGGACGTTTTTCCACAAGATGTACCTCCAGGATTGCCACCTATTCGCGGAATCGAGCATCAAATTGACTTAATTCCTGGAGCATCCCTACCCAATCGTGCGCCATATCGTACCAATCCAGAGGAGACCAAAGAGATTCAGCGACAAATCCAAGCACTACTCGACAAAGGTCATATTCGTGAGTCTCTTAGCCCATGTGCTGTACCTATTATTTTGGTTCCTAAGAAAGATGGTTCATCGCGCATGTGTACTGATTGTAGAGCTATCAATAATATTACTATTCGATATCGTCATCCTATACCACGTTTAGATGATATGCTTGATGAATTGAGTGGCTCTACCATGTTTTCTAAAGTTGATTTGCGTAGTGGTTATCACCAAATTCGTATGAAATTAGGGGATGAATGGAAAACAGCGTTTAAAACTAAGTTCGGTTTATATGAGTGGTTAGTGATGCCTTTTGGTCTAACTAATGCTCCCAGCACATTCATGCGATTAATGAACGAAGTTTTGCGTAGTTTTATTGGCCGTTTTGTGGTTGTTTACTTTGATGATATTCTCATATATAGCACATCTTTAGAGGAACATTTGGATCATTTGCGTGCTGTTTTTACTGCTTTGCGCAATGCACGTTTGTTTGGCAATATTGAGAAGTGCACCTTTTGCACGGATCGAGTTGTTTTTCTTGGCTTTGTTGTTACAGCACAGGGTATTGAAGTTGATCCAGCCAAGATTGAGGCTATTTCGAGTTGGCCACAACCTAAAACGGTCACACAAGTGCGAAGTTTTCTTGGACTCGCAGGATTTTATAGGCGCTTTGTGAAAGATTTTGGATCCATTGCAGCGCCACTGAATGAGCTTACAAAGAAAGATGTTCCATTTGTTTGGGGAGATGCACAGCAAGAGGCTTTCATGTTACTAAAAGACAGGTTAACTAATGCTCCTTTATTGCAACTTCCTAATTTCAATAAGACTTTTGAACTTGAATGTGATGCTAGTGGTATTGGTTTGGGAGGTGTGTTATTACAAGAGGGTAAACCTGTTGCATATTTTAGTGAAAAACTAAGTGGGCCAAGTCTGAATTATTCTACTTATGATAAAGAATTATATGCGCTGGTTCGGACATTAGAAACTTGGCAACATTATTTATGGCCCAAAGAATTTGTTATACATTCTGATCATGAATCTTTGAAGCACATACGTAGTCAAGCTAAGTTGAATAAGCGTCATGCAAAGTGGGTTGAATTTATTGAATCTTTTCCTTATGTTATCAAACACAAAAAGGGTAAAGATAATATTATTGCTGATGCTTTGTCACGCCGTTATACCATGCTCTCTCAGCTTGATTTCAAAATTTTTGGATTGGAAACAATTAAGCAACAATATGTGCATGATGCTGCATTTAAAGATGTGTTGAAAAATTGTAAAGACGGCAAAAGTTGGAACAAATTCGTCCTCAATGATGGATTTGTGTTCCGTGCTAACAAACTATGTATTCCGGATAGCTCCGTTCGTCTTTTGTTGTTGCAGGAGGCGCATGGCGGAGGTTTGATGGGTCACTTTGGAGTAAAGAAGACGGAGGACGTGCTTGCTGCACACTTCTTTTGGCCACGCATGCGTAGGGACGTTGAGAGATTTGTTGGCCGTTGCACTACTTGTCAAAAAGCTAAGTCACGTCTTAATCCACATGGTTTATATATGCCTCTTCCTGTTCCTAGTGTGCCTTGGGAGGATATTTCTATGGACTTTGTTTTGGGTTTGCCTCGCACACAGAAGGGAAGGGATAGTATTTTTGTTGTTGTGGATAGATTTTCGAAAATGGCACATTTTATTCCATGTCACAAAACTGATGATGCTACGCATGTTGCTGATTTGTTCTTTCGTGAAATTGTTCGTTTGCATGGTGTGCCAAATACTATAGTTTCAGATCGTGACACAAAGTTTCTTAGCCATTTTTGGAGATGCTTGTGGGCAAAGTTGGGGACTAAGTTGCTGTTTAGTACTACATGTCACCCCCAAACTGATGGACAAACTGAAGTTGTGAATAGAACATTGTCGACTATGTTGCGGGCTGTTTTAAAGAAGAACTTAAAATTATGGGAAAAATGTTTACCTCATATTGAATTTGCTTATAATCGTTCGCTGCATTCTACCACAAAGATGTGCCCTTTTGAGATTGTTTATGGCTTTGTTCCTCGTGCGCCCATTGATTTATTGCCTTTACCATCTTCGGTGCAAGATAATTTAGATGCTTCACAACGTGCTGAATTAATTGTGAAGTTGCATGCTACTACGAAAGCCAATATAGAACACATGAATGCTAAATTTAAAGTTGCCGGTGATAAGGGAAAAAAACATGTTGTTTTTGATGTTGGAGATCTTGTTTGGTTACATTTGCGCAAAGATCGTTTTCCTGATTTGCACAAGTCAAAATTGATGCCACGGGCTGCTGGTCCTTTTAAGGTATTAGAACGAATTAATGATAATGCATATAAACTTGAGCTTCCTGCAGAATTTGGTACGGTAAGTCCGTCATTTAACATTGCAGATTTGAAGCCATACTTAGGAGAGGATGATGACATTGCGTCGAGGACGACTTCAATTCAAGAAGGGGAGGATGATGAGGACATCCCACATGTTGATACAACCACTGCACCTACAGCCACACACATACAAGGACCTATGACTCGAGCTCGTGCCAAACAACTTAATTATCAGGTACTTTCGTTTCTAGGAACTATTCCTCACATACATGAGAATATGATGCTGCCTAAATCAGATATGTATTTGTTACTCAGGAATATTGGATCTAGCATGGATGAGAAGGACAAGCATTGGAGCATGGCTATGCATGGAGGTGGCTGCAAGCATGTGAGGAATAAAGATGAGGCTACTTCTGAACTTTGAAGCCACCATGATGATGCAAGGAGGACATGGACGAATTATTCAAGATCATACATCATATTTGCGTCCATAGTCATATTTGGTGCTGCGACACCTTATTTTATGGGCCAGGCCCATGTAATTTCGGAATAAATATTTTAGGGTTTTTTAGGAGTCCGTATATGTGAAGGAGGGCCCATCTAGGGTTATTTTCGGCCACCCCCCATGGGTTGGACGAAAATCCCTTCTCCTCTTCCATATATACCTCTCCTTAGCCGCCATTAGGACTCGGATTTTGTTTAGTTTAAGACTTAGCCATTGCTATTCTTCGCCATAGACAACAGTGTCGGTTCAGACCTTTTGTACTACGCACTTGCAGAATCCCATCTATAAAGCTTTCATCTTTAATCCGCAATATCTTGATTGCATCTATAATTCTTGCTAGTTCTTCGATTGCTTGCAGGAATTGATCTTCGGATCAGGTTGATCTAACCCCGGCGAGATCAATAGCCTCGAAAGTTGGTGTAGCGATTGCTAAGGCGCAACGTCACGTACGTTTGTAGTCGGATCGTCAACGTCGACCTCCACCCAAATCGAGAGAAATCCATCTCATCGAAAGATCGGACCCCTTTACCTTATCATTGTGGAACCCTTCTTATACACCACTTTGTAAGTGAGTCCCATCATCTTGGTGAGAGCCTTGCGCTGCCACTCTATGTGTAATCGTTGATCATTTAAGTGTGCTAAAATTTTCTGATCTGACTTGATAATGAACTCTTGAGCATGCAAATACGGCCTCCATTGTTCACTAGGCAATAATATTGCTAAGTATTCCTTCTCGTACACAATAAGTGTTTTATTCCTTGGACCCAAAGCTTTGCTCACAAATGCTAGAGGATGTCCATCTTGCATTAATACGGCTCCTATGCTCACATCACAAGCATCAGTTTCAATAAAAAAGGTTTTGCTAAAGTCGGGTAAAGCAAGAACTGGTGCACTAGTCAAAGCTTTCTTCAAGGTAATAAAAGTTGTTTCAGCTTCATCAGTCCAGACAAACAGCTTCCCTTCCTTGAGCAAGTTAGTCAAGGGCTTGCTAATGATGCCATAATGCCTGATGTATTTTCTATAATAACCAGTAACACATAAAATTCCCCTGACTTCCTTAACATTCTTGGGTCGAGGCCACTGCACCACAGCTTCAATTTTGCTAGCACCTGTAGAAACTCCTTTCCCACTAATAACATGCCCCAAATAAAAAAATTGTTGTTGACCAAAAGCGCACTTGGATAATTTCACCTTCCACTGATTCTGCTCAAGTAACTTCAACACTTGCTCAACATGTTGCTTGTGCTCGTCAAGGGTTTTGCTATAAATCAAACTGCCGTCAAAGAAAAGTAAAGCACTCTTTTTAAGAACTGGTGCTAAGGTTGTGTTCATTGCCCCTTGAAAGGTTCCAGGTGCTCCAGTCAACCCAAACGCCATCACATTGAATTCATTGCGACCATTATGTGTTTGGAAGCCAGTTTTGAATACCTCACCAGGAGCTAATCTAATTTGATGATAACCTGCCCTCCAATCCAATTTAGTGAACCAACAAGCTCCAGCCAGTTCATCTAACAGCTCATCAATAACTGGCATTGGAAATTTTCCCTTCAAAGTAAAAGCATTAATATACCTATAATCAACCACCAATCTCCAAGTGCCATCACCCTTTTTAACCAAAATAACAGGGGAAGAAAAAGGGCTATTACTCAGCCTGATCATACCACTTTTAAGGAGCTCAGCAACTTGTGTCTCAATTTCATCCTTCAACTTTGGATCCACACGATAAGGCCTAATTGAAACAGGTCTGGCCCCAGGGACCAAAGGAATCTTGTGGTCACACTGCCTTCTTGGTTGAAAATACCTCGGCATACTTGTCCAATAAAGGCTTGAATTCCTCTGCGATTGGTATGTCTTCAGCAGAAAGCAGGGCAGATACTTCCACCACTATTACTTTACTTTTGTCAGGAGGAACACCTTGCAACACCACTTTCTTCCCATCGCTAAAGAAGGAAATCCATTTTTGTGTCCAATGCATGTGCATAGGACTATGCTGCACCAACCAATCAAGTCCTAAAATGCCATCATAGGCTCCCAGTTTCAGGATCCGCATATCTGTGTGAAACACATGGCCATCACATTCCCGCCGACATTGAGGAACCCATTGGTTAGGTATAGTACCCCCTCCAGCCACTTGGACAGTTACAGGCGGACAATGCTGAATTTCAGAGATTCCCTCACTATGTTTGGCATCAAGAAATGAATTAGTACTGTGTAAGCCCCACTTAGCGTAAATAAACAATTCGCCAAGTAGAACCACAATTGGATTATATCACATGGACAAGTACGACACAAAAAGATAAATAAACATAGTTCGAAATACTTTTATTACATCACAGAGGATCATACGTCCCGAATACAGCGGAAGCAATCACTCGTCTGAGTACAGACTACATCAAAGGCCAAAGGCCAGAAAATAAAAGAGGGGACATGCCCACGGTGGTCTCAGGCTGCCGTCTAGGATCTCGATCTACTCGTCGTAGTCAGCGTCGAACTCTACGTAGTAGCCACCATCTAGATCGTCGAACTCTATTGTCGCTCCTGCATTGGTGAAAACACGAGCACCGGACACCCGATGGTATGAGTACGGGGGTACTCAGCAAGTCTAACGTACAACAGGAAAAGAAGGTACGATGCACATGCATTGGGGTTGAAAAAGGCTGTATGTGGACTTGCAGCAGCAGCACCTAACAACTACAGAAGACACGCTACTACTTGTGTCTAATTAGAATAAGGGAAGAGAGCGCTTGCGCTACTGGGCTAAACTACTCACCAAGCAATACCCGTCCTGAGACAACTCCATCGTATCATATACCCACGAGGAAGAAGTTCGGACACTCACATGTTGACCAAGTTTTAGCAGGTTATTATTTGAATATGGCTATTTACTAGTCAATTTAGCTATTCATAATATACGGTGATGTCTATGATCTTTTTAGCCAGCACATTACCCAAGTCGTCCATAACCGCGGACTCGGCTTTTTGAAAAGATTTAACCCTGCAGGGGTGCCCAAATGTAGCCATACACGTTCAATCAACCACATGCCACATAGGCATTTAGGTATCTCAACACGACCTTCCCCATCACTACTACATTGGATAGAGAGCCACCTATCTGAGACTGATCCACGTGGGGAGCCCGGCCGAAACTCCTTTGCGGGACCAAACATTGCGAGGACGGCTTCGGGAGGATAACACTCATACGATTGCTCCTCCTTCCACATGCGGTTAACGCTCATGCCGCAACTATATGCAGTTCAAAACACCCGAACTAATTGTGGCTCTCTAACCAATATAGCAGATCCGGTACTAAGTTGCAGGGGGTTCCATAAGTCTTCCCACGTGTGGGTAGGGCGCTCATTCTTGGATAAGCGGAAAAGAATGGTTTTTCCTAGGCGACACTAGCAGAACAAATCACCATAGCTGGCCTTCCGCCGGTGCCTTATCTTTAATTATAATAAAGTGATTCCCACATAGCAAGTCTTCAATTATTAAGATATAACAGCTAAGCATGTGATAGACCACAAGCAACTCCTAAGCATGCTAGTAGATAGTAACTGGAAAACAAGCATAGGATATAGGCAGGCATATCAGGAATATCTGGACTTCTAACAGGCTATGCAATTCTAGTAGGAATCGTAAGACACAACAGAACGGAACTCCTAAAGCATGCAAGACAGGAATAGGCATCACATGAGAAAGTTGGGGAGGGGCTGCTTGCCTGTTGGCTCAGTAGCCTGGTACTGGGCTAGATCCTCGGAGGTGTCGGGGTACTCAGCTACGTCGTCGTCTACGGGTAACCCTAAAACATAGCAAAAATAGCAATCAATACAAATGCAAGCAAGGGTGATGACATGTCAAATTTAAATATGCAGCAATTTAAGCGCTAAATATTTTATTAGGCAAGTTACAATTAGGGCTTAGCAATTTAATAAACAAATTAGGCATTTAGGGCATTTTATTAATTCAATTAATTGCATTTTCCATTAACCCGAAATGTAAATTATTTAATTCATGCATGCAAAAATAGATTTGGACAGATTGCAATTTTAGCTTTAAGTTGATATAAAATTCATAATTTTTGGAATTATAGATCAAAAGTTATGAATTTTACAAGATTAAATTATTAGCAAAAGATTTATTTATTTTTAGCCATTTAAATTAATTCCAAAAATTAAAAAAAATTATATTTGAACAGATTACATTTTTCTGATTTCAAGACATATTTTTATTGTAATATTTGACAAAGAAACGTGTGTTATTTAATTATTGCAAAAACAGGACATAAACTATTAGTAGGGACCTAGTTGCAAAAAGATTCGAAAACTGGGCTTTTCTGGAAAAGTTCCAGATCAGGATCTGAATCTGGGTCAAGTGCACCGGGGTGAGATCTACTCCAGTGTATGACATGTGGGACCCACTGGCCCACATGTCAGTGGCTGTGGAAGAAAGGAAAAAAGGGGGTTTAATTTGCCTAAAGGGGGACTCGAACCCGGGGTCGATCATGTGTGCCAGCGGCAAGGACCAGTCGGGCTGTGCGGTGTTGTTGTCAAGTAACAGATCTGAAAGAAGGTGAACTGTTGCTGCTGCTGTTAACTGAACCTAGAACTGAAACTGAGTTTCAGACAGAGCGGCGACAAAGGACAGGGCCGGCGAGGACGCGGCAGTCGACGACCAAGGACGGGCGGTGCATCCCCTACGTGCGCATGCGCGTGCGGGTGCGGTGCAATGCAGGGGTGTGAGGTGGTGCAGGGCACGAGCAGCAGGAGCTCGGGTTCGAGCTCGAGCCCGTGCATGTGTTCGGTCTCGGCGAGGAAGCGCACTCTAGCAGAGCATGAGAAGGTGATGCCCAGAGCAAGAGGGAGACGGAAGGAAGGTGCCCGGCGGCGGTGATGCTCACCCAGAGGTGTCGGGAAAAGCAGATCGGCGAAGGGGACGACAACGGTGGCGTGTAGGTGTCGGGGTAGACGGGCTCCTCCTCACGGACGGACGTAGACGAAGAAGACGAACTCGGGCGGCTCCCGCTCCAGCTCCGCGTGGATGAAGACGTAGACGTTCCCCTCCTCCTAGTTAGCCCGGCGCAGCGACCTCCATGGCGACGACAGCGTGGTGCTCCTCCGGCTGGTGATGGTGGAGTGGCTTGGGAAGGTGGAGAAAGAGAAACTGAGGGAGGAGGAAGAAGAGTGGCGGCGGCTGGAGGAAGGGCTAGGGTTTGGGAGCTGATAAGGGTCAAGGGGGTTGATCCTATGATTATTGTCCCGATCTTTCACAGCGAATCCACCAATAGGAATCTTCCAATAACGATGATGATCATCACCTGAAGGTGAGGAACGAATCCAGCAAGCAACGTGGAGATAAACACCACGCCTCAAACCTGAGCCTGATAATCCTTGATGCACTCAAGAACCCTCACAGCAATCTCTATTACAATCTGATAAACGGCATCGCCGTCCCCGGAGGGAAGCTTCACCAATGGAGCTCAAAGTCTATGGACTGTTTTAATCTAAACTCAAAGCTGCCTAAACCCTAACTCGGCCAGCCCCTTATATGGATGGGGTGGGGCGTACTGTAGTGCCGCACTGTAGCTACAGTACCGACCTAATTGGGGCACCCCACTAATGGGCCTAACTAGTTCGGTTGGACAGGCCCAAACCGAACACTTATTAAAAATAGCAAAGACGACATAAATAAAATTACAATTGACAAGTCTATCTTGGGGGAGTCCTGAAGTTAGGACGCACCTCCTCCGTCGTGCCCATATCATCCTCCCCCCCTTCAAGAAGCGTTGTCCTCAACGCTTGAGGGTCGGCTCGAAAAGGTGGAGGTATATAAATAAGAGCATCACGCTTGTTCGCCGTCTTCAAGTCTTGCTTGCCTTCCATGCCACATCCTCCCTCTCGGCCTACTTGACTTGATACAGCACTTGGCGCCTCTTTTCTTCTCCACATGAGCTTGGACTTTGGCGCCACTACCTTCTTCTCAAATCTGGATGGAGCCCTTTGTGGAACATGAAGCTTCTTTGCATGACCCTGCAAAATAGTAATGCCTGGACCACACAACTGACGAACACGTCCATCCTTTCCTATATGCATCCGCACTGCTGCTCCAACAAAACGCCTCATAGGTGTGCTGACATAGCTGCGACCGTCTACTCGCGGCACCACACGCACCGAAACACAATCAGCACAATCATCATCGGTTTGAACACCTTTGTCAACACAAACTGGAACACATGCTGCAATATCCCTCCTTTCTTCAACCGGCTTGTCACCAACAAGAACAACTGGCTCGTCATCTACATGCACGGCTGAATCAGTTTCAGTACCAACGCTCCTTGCATCATGCTCCTCTTGCTGCAACTTAGCTAACCTTGGCTTTGGCTTAGCTTTATGCAACTTCTCCTTGTGCACCACCAGCACCACATCGGACTTGATTTGATCATCTTGCATAGGCTTCAAAGTCCGCTGTTTGCCATCATGCACAAATGAATATGTATTTGCTCTTCCAGCATGCATAGCATTGCGATCATATTGCCATGGACGTCCAAGTAACAATCCACACACCTCCAATGGCAACACATCGCACTCAACCTCATCAACGTAGTCACCAACTGTAAATGGCACACGCACCTTGTGAGTAATCTTCATCATATCGCAACTATTGACCCACTCAACATGCCTCGGTTCGGGAATTCGCCATGTGGACAAACCCAATGCCTCGACAACCGCCTTGCTAATGCCATTACAGTAGCTACCACTGTCAATCATCAACTTGCATGCTTTGCCTTTGATCATACACTGCGCCTGAAATAAACTCCATCGCTGGCCTCTATCCGCTGTCATGCAAGTATCATCATGTACTCTCTTGAGTTGCATATTCAGCCCACTCAATGGTACAACATCCTCAGGAGTAACCACCTTATCCATCTCCTTGGATTTCTCCAAAAATCTGGAACGCAGAAATTCTCTGAACATCTCCCAATTACATTCGCTATCCCTCATGTCCTTCGCATATTTCTCGTTACGCCACCAACCAGCCACCGTCACATCCACACGCCGAGATGCAAGAACATATTCAGTATAGCTACCAAAAGCTTGACTGTTTGCACGACATCTTGCAAATCCACGAACCATGTCAGATTCCCAAGACTGAAATCCTGCATACGTTGCAGAACTTTCCAACTTCCAACTCAATTGTTCTCGATCATATGCCTTTCCTGCCTTGATATTAGTGTAATCAAGAAACAGATCATTGGACCTTTCCATCATACAAATAGGACTTGAAGAACCCATCTCTGTAGACAAACTGCAACCAAAAACTTCTTTCCAACTTGATTCTGCTGCGGCAGAGAAAATGACGGATTTTTGTGCCACGGCAGAAAATCGCGGACTCGCGGACAGACTGACGCTCTGAATTTGAAACGGTCGTAATTTTCTCGTACGAAGTCCGAATCAGGCAAGTAAATACTCTTTGGAAAGGAAATTTTGTGTACTTTCCATTGGGTAGCTTCCCAGGTCCCGATTCACCACGTACAGATCGAAGTTTCCCGAACAAGTCGACGGTCGTTTCTGGACCAGGCAGAACACGTGATTGAAACTGCTGCTCCTTCCTCGTGGCTGCCACCACCAAAAGAAATCTAGCTGTCCACGTATGGATCTGATCTCTTCACCACGCGGAGCAAAGCCCTGATGCAAAGCAATCTCCTCCAACAGCAGCCGCCCAACAGATCAATCTTGATGCAAAGCGATCTCCACCAACAGCAGCCGCAATCTCCTCCAAATCAACCGATCTAGATAAGATCGATCAACACACCCTCGCTATGAACAACCCAGTAATCTGATACCACATGATAAGGGTCAAGGGGGTTGATCCTATGATTATTGTCCCGATCTTTCACAGCGAATCCACCAATAGGAATCTTCCAATAACGATGATGATCGTCACCTGAAGGTGAGGAACGAATCCAGCAAGCAACGTGGAGATAAACACCACGCCTCAAACCTGAGCCTGATAATCCTTGATGCACTCAAGAACCCTCATAGCAATCTCTATTACAATCTGATAAACGGCATCGCCGTCCCCGGAGGGAAGCTTCACCAATGGAGCTCAAAGTCTATGGACTGTTTTAATCTAAACTCAAAGCTGCCTAAACCCTAACTCGGCCAGCCCCTTATATGGATGGGGTGGGGCGTACTGTAGTGCCGCACTGTAGCTACAGTACCGACCTAATTGGGGCACCCCACTAATGGGCCTAACTAGTTCGGTTGGACAGGCCCAAACCGAACACTTATTAAAAATAGCAAAGACGACATAAATAAAATTACAATTGACAAGTCTATCTTGGGGGAGTCCTGAAGTTAGGACGCACCTCCTCCGTCGTGCCCATATCAGGAGCGGGGTGCGGCGCCGGGGTTGCTTTATAGAGGGGACGGAGCAGGTGGATGCGGCCATGGTGGCGCGGTGGCGGAAGTGGCGCGATGGCGTTGGGTGACGTACGAGTGAGAGGGGTGCGGGAGAGGTAGAAAAAGGAGAAAGGCCGGCTGGGCCGGGCCTTTGGTGGGCCGTTCCGGGAAGGAAGAAGAGAGGGAAAAGAGGGGAAGGAGCTAGGTTTCGGCCCAGCTCTGTTTGTTTGCATTTTCCAAATTAACAGAAAAAGAGAGAAGAAGAAAAGAGATAAAACTAAAGTAAAAATTTAGGGTTTTGATTTTTCCCAAAATATTTTGTTAATTTGCAAATTCAAAATAACATTAAGGTTTGCTTTGTCCAAAATAATTTTGGTTTTTAATTATTTTGTTTTGCAATTTAGAAATGAGGTATTGCATGTGATAACACATAAAAACACAAATTATTTTGTTTGTTTTTCTTTTATTTTGCAAAACCACAAATGCAACAACAATGATGATGTCATGATGATGCAAAAATTGAAAATAAACATGAAAAGGAAATGGGGATTACTTTTGGGATGTTACAACTCGCCACCCCTCGAAGGAATCGCGCCCCGAGATTCCAAGAAAGAAGGGAAAAGATCAAGATACTCGGCTCGAAGATGATCTTTGGAAGTAGGAGGTGTGCCTGTTTCAAGGTCGATGATAAATTCAACAGCTGTGTCAGGTGGCATACCTGGGAGCTCCTCCGGGAAAACATCAGGAAAGTTACCGACCATTGGAACAATTTGAATGGCTTGGAGAGGGTCGACAATTAGAGTAAAGAGGTGGACAGAAGGGACAAAAGTTGACTATGCACCGGTTCAAAAGGAACAAGAATTAGCATAAAACTAATAAGTGTGCGAAGGGTAGTGGAATTGCATATGCAAGAAAGGTTCAACAGAAAGGAGAAGTGACCGTAGCAACATTTTTTAGCACCATAGGCATAGCTCCAACCTAAGGTACTACGGAAAACCCCGAACACGTGAAACCCTAAATTTGAAAATTTTAGGGAAAGAGAGAAATTCGTTTCACTTCCTTACCGGAAAAGAGGGTTGTGGGTGGGGAAAGAAATAAAGAGAACAGAGTTCCTAATCTCGCGTATAATTTTCCCTGAATAGCTATTAAAATAATTTCTAGACTCAACTACGACCAGTAGAAAGGCTCCTAAAGGCGGTCCATGCTCTGATACCAATTTGTAAGCCCCACTTAGCGGAAATAAACATTTCGCCAAGTAGAACCACAATTGGATTACATCACGTGCACAAGTACGACACAAAAAGATAAATAAACATAGTTCGAAATACTTTTATTACATCACAGAGGATCATACGTCCCGAATACAGTGGAAGCAATCACTCGTCTGAGTACAGACTACATCAAAGGCCAAAGGCCGGAAAATAAAAGGGGGCACCCGCCCACGATGGTCTCAGGCTGCCGCCTAGGATCTCGATCTACTCGTCGTAGTCAGCATCGAAATCTACGTAGTAGCCACCATCTGGATCGTCGAACTCTGCTGTCGCTCCTGCATCGGTGAAAAGACGGGCACCGGACACCCGATGGTATGAGTACGGGGGTACTCAGCAAGTCTAACGCACAAGAGGAAAAGAAGGTACGATGCACATGCATTGGGGTTGAAAAAGGCTGTATGTGGACTTGCAGCAGCAACACCTAACAACTACAGAAGACACGCTACTACTTGCGTCTAATTAGAATAAGGGAAGAGAGCGCTTGCGCTACTGGGCTAAACTACTCACCAAGCAATACCCGTCCCGAGACAACTCCATCGTATCATATACCCATGAGGAAGAAGTCCGGACACTCACACGTTGACCAAGTTTTAGCAGGTTATTATTTGAATATGGCTATTTACTAGTCAATTTAGCTATTCATGATATACGGTGATGTCTATGATCTTTTTAGCCAGCGCATTACCCAAGTCGTCCATAACCACGGACTCGGCTTTTCGAAAAAAATTAACCCTGCAGGGCTACCCAAATGTAGCCATACACGGTCAATCAACCACATGCCACAGAGGCATTTAGGTATCTCAACACGACCTTCCCCATCACTACTACATTGGATAGAGAGCCACCTATCTGAGACTGATCCACGTGGGGAGCCCGGCCGAAACTCCTTTGCGGGCCCAAACGTTGCGAGGACGGCTTCGGGAGGATAACACTCATACGATTGCTCCTCCTTCCACATGCGGTTAACGCTCATGGCACAAACCTATATGCAGTTCAAAACATCTTGTTTTCTTGTATATGCGCCAAATGGTAAACACCCGAACTAATTGTGGCTCTCTAACAAATATAGCAGATCCGGTACTGAGTTGCGGGGGGTTCCATAAGTCTTTCCACGTGTGGGTAGGGCGCTCATTCTTGGATAAGCGGAAAAGAACGGTTTTTCCTAGGCCACACTAGCAGAACAAATCACCATAGCTGGCCTTCCGCCGGTGCCTTATCTTTAATTATAATAAAGTGATTCCCACATAGCAAGTCTTCAATTATTAAGATATACCAGCTAAGCATGTGATAGACCACAAGCAACTCCTAAGCATGCTAGTAGATAGTAACTGGAAAACAAGCATAGGATATAGGCAGGCATATCAGGAATATCTGGACTTCTAACAGGCTATGCAATTCTAGTAGGAATCGTAAGACACAACAGAACGGAACTCCTAAAGCATGCAAGACAGGAATAGGCATCACATGAGAAAGTTGGGGAGGGGCTGCTTGCCTGTTGGCTCAGTAGCCTGGTACTGGGCTAGATCCTCGGAGGTGTCGGGGTACTCAGCTACGTCGTCGTCTACGGGTAACCCTAAAACATAGCAAAAATAGCAATCAATACAAATGCAAGCAAGCAAGGGTGATGACATGTCAAATTTAAATATGCAGCAATTTAATTGCTAAATATTTTATTAGGCAAGTTACAATTAGGGCTTAGCAATTTAATAAACAAATTAGGCATTAGGGCATTTTATTAATTCAATTAATTGCATTTTCCATTGACCCGAAATGTAAATTATTTAATTCATGCATGCAAAAATAGATTTGGACAGATTGCAATTTTAGCTTTAATTTTATATAAAATTCATAATTTTTGGAATTATAGATCAAAAGTTATGAATTTTACAAGATTAAATTATTAGCAAAAGATTTATTTATTTTTAGCCATTTAAATTAATTCCAAAAATAAAAAAAATTATATTTGAACAGATTACATTTTTCTGATTTCAAGACATATTTTTATTGTAATTTTTGACAAAGAAACGTGTGTTATTTAATTATTGCAAAAACAGGACAGAAACTATTAGTAGGGACCTAGTTGCAAAAAGATTCGAAAACTGGGCTTTTCTGGGAAAGTTCCAGATCAGGATCTGAATCTGGGTCAAGTGCACCGGGGTGAGATCTACTCCAGTGTATGACATGTGGGACCCACTGGCCCACATGTCAGTGGCTGTGGAAGAAAGGAAAAAAGGGGGTTTAATTTGCCCATAGGGGGACTCGAACCCGGGGTCGATCATGTGTGCCAGGGGCAAGGACCAGTCGTGCTGTGCGGTGTTGTTGTCAAGTAACAAATCTGAAAGAAGGTGAACTGTCGCTGCTGCTGTTAACTGAACCCAAACTGAAACTGAGTTTCAGACAGAGCGGCGACAAAGGACAGGGCCGGCGAGGACGCGGCCGTCGACGACCAAGGACGGGCGGTGCATCCCCTACGTGCGCATGCGCGTGCGGGTGCGGTGCAATGCAGGGGTGTGAGGTGGTGCAGGGCACGAGCAGCAGGAGCTCGGGTTCGAGCTCGAGCCCGTGCATGTGTTCGGTCTCAGCGACGAAGCGCATGTTGGCAGAGCACGCGAAGGTGATGCCCAGAGCAAGAGGGAGACGGAAGGAAGGTTCCCGGCGGCGGTGATGCTCACCCAGAGGTGTCGGGGAAAGCAGATCGGCGAAGGGGACGATAACGGTGGCGTGCAGGTGTCGGGGTAGACGGGCTCCTCTTCACGGAAGGACGTAGACGAAGAAGACGAACTCGGACGGCTCCCGCTCCAGCTCCGCGTGGATGAAGACGTAGACGTTCCCCTCCTCCTCGCTAGCCCGGCGCAGCGACCTCCATGGCGACGATAGCGTGGTGCTCCTCCGGCTGGTGATGGTGGAGTGGCTCGGGAAGGTGGAGAAAGAGAAACTGAGGGAGGAGGAAGAAGAGTGGCGGCGGCTGGAGGAAGGGCTAGGGTTTTGGAGCGGGGTGCGGCGCCGGGGTTGCTTTATAGAGGGAAGGGAGCAGGTGGATGCGGCCATGGTGGCGCGGTGGCAGAAGTGGCGCGATGGCGTTGGGTGATGTACGAGTGAGAGGGGTGCGGGAGAGGTAGAAAAAGGAGAAAGGCCGGCTGGGCCGGGCCTTTGGTGGGCCGTTCTGGGAGGGAAGAAGAGAGGGAAAAGAGGGGAAGGAGCTGGGTTTCGGCCCAGCTCTGTTTTGTTGCATTTTCCAAATTAACATAAAAAGAGAGAAGAACAAAAGAGATAAAACTAAAGTAAAAATTAAGGGTTTTGATTTTTCCCAAAATATTTTGTTAATTTGCAAATTCAAAATAACATTAAGGTTTGCTTTGTCCAAAATAATTTTGGTTTTTAATTATTTTGTTTTGCAATTTAGAAATGAGGTATTGCATGTGATAACACATAAAAAGACAAATTATTTTGTTTGTTTTTCCTTTATTTTGCAAAACCACAAATGCAACAACAATGATGATGTCATGATGATGCAAAAATTGAAAACAAACATGAAAAGGAAAAGGGGATTACTTTTGGGATGTTACAACTCGCCACCCCTCGAAGGAATCGCGCCCCGAGATTCCAAGAAAGAAGGGAAAAGATCAAGATACTCGGCTCGAAGATGATCTTTGGAGGTAGGAGGTGTGCCTGGTTCATGGTCGATGATAAATTCAACAGCTGTGTCAGGTGGCATACCTGGGAGCTCCTCCGGGAAAACATCAGGAAAGTTACCGACCATTGGAACAATTTGAATGGCTTGGAGAGGGTCGACAATTAGAGTAAAGAGGTGGACAGAAGGGACAAAAGTTGACTATGCACTGGTTCAAAAGGAACAAGAATTAGCATAAAACTAATAAGTGTGCGAAAGGTAGTGGAATTGCATATGCAAGAAAGGTTCAACAGAAAGGAGAAGTGACCGTAGCAACATTTCTTATCACCATAGGCATAGATCCAACCTAAGGTACTACGGAAAACCCCGAACACGTGAAACCCTAAATTTGAAAATTTTAGGGAAAGAGAGAAATTCGTTTCACTTCCTTACCGGAAAAGAGGGTTGTGGGTGGGGAAAGAGATAAAGAGAACAAAGTTCCTACTCTTGCGTATAATTTTCCCTGAATAACTATTAAAATAATTTCTAGACTCAACTACGACCAGTAGAAAAAGGCTCCTAAAGGTGGTCCATGCTCTGATACCAATTTGTAAGCCCCACTTAGCGGAAATAAACATTTCGCCAAGTAGAACCACAATTGGATTACATCACGTGCAGAAGTACGACACAGAAAGATAAATAAACATAGTTCGAAATACTTTTATTACATCACAGAGGATCATACGTCCCGAATACAGTGGAAGCAATCACTTGTCCGAGTACAGACTACATCAAAGGCCAAAGGCCGGAAAATAAAAGGGGGCACCCGCCCACGATGGTCTCAGGCTGCCGCCTAGGATCTCGATCTACTCGTCATAGTCAGCGTCGAAATCTACGTAGTAGCCACCATCTGGATCGTCGAACTCTGCTGTCGCTCCTGCATCGGTGAAAAGACGGGCACCGGACACCCGATGGTATGAGTACGGGGGTACTCAGCAAGTCTAACGCACAAGAGGAAAAGAAGGTACGATGCACATGCATTGGGGTTGAAAAAGGCTGTATGTGGACTTGCAGCAGCAGCACCTAACAACTACATAAGACACGCTACTACTTGCGTCTAATTAGAATAAGGGAACAGAGCGCTTGCGCTACTGGGCTAAACTACTCACCAAGCAATACCCGTCCTGAGACAACTCCATCGTATCATATACCCATGAGGAAGAAGTCCGGACACTCACACTTTGACCAAGTTTTAGCAGGTTATTATTTGAATATGGCTATTTACTAGTCAATTTAGCTATTCATGATATACGGTGATGTCTATGATCTTTTTAGCCAGCACATTACCCAAGTCGTCCATAATCGCGGACTCGGCTTTTCGAAAAAAATTAACCCTGCAGGGGTGCCCAAATGTAGCCATACACATTCAATCAACCACATGCCACAGAGGCATTTAGGTATCTCAACACGACCTTCCCCATCACTACTACATTGGATAGAGAGCCACCTATCTGAGACTGATCCACGTGGGGAGCCCGGCCGAAACTCCATTGCGGGCCCAAACGTTGCGAGGACGGCTTCGGGAGGATAACACTCATACGATTGCTCCTCCTTCCACATGCGGTTAACGCTCATGGCACAAACCTATATGCAGTTCAAAACATCTTGTTTTCTTGTATATGCGCCAAATGGTAAACACCCGAACTAATTGTGGCTCTCTAACCAATATAGCAGATCCGGTACTGAGTTGCGGGGGGTTCCATAAGTCTTTCCACGTGTGGGTAGGGCGCTCATTCTTGGATAAGCGGAAAAGAACGGTTTTTCCTAGGCCACACTAGCAGAACAAATCACCATAGCTGGCCTTCCGCCGGTGCCTTATCTTTAATTATAATAGTGATTCCCACATAGCAAGTCTTCAATTATTAAGATATACCAGCTAAGCATGTGATAGACCACAAGCAACTCCTAAGCATGCTAGTAGATAGTAACTGGAAAACAAGCATAGGACATAGGCAGGCATATCAGGAATATCTGGACTTCTAACAGGCTATGCAATTCTAGTAGGAATCGTAAGACACAACAGAACGGAAGTCCTAAAGCATGCAAGACAGGAATAGGCATCACATGAGAAAGTTGGGGAGGGGCTGCTTTCCTGTTGGCTCAGTAGCCTGGTACTGGGCTAGATCCTCGGAGGTGTCGGGGTACTCAGCAATGTCGTCGTCTATGGGTAACCCCAAAACATAGCAAAAATAGAAATCAATACAAATGCAAGCAAGCAAGGGTGATGACATGTCAAATTTAAATATGCAGCAATTTAAGTGCTAAATATTTTATTAGGCAAGTTACAATTAGGGCTCAGCAATTTAATAAACAAATTAGGCATTTAGGGAATTTTATTAATTCAATTAATTGCATTTTCCATTAACCCGAAAATTAAATTATTTAATTCATGCATGCAAAATTAGATTTGGACAGATTGCAATTTTATCTTTAATTTGATATAAAATTCATAATTTTTGGAATTATAGATCAAAAGTTACGAATGTTACAAGATTAAATTTTTAGCAAAAGATTTATTTATTTTTAGCCATTTAAATTAATTCCAAAAATTAAACAAAAATTATATTTGAACATATTACATTTTTCTGATTTAGACATATTTTTATTGTAATTTTTGACAAAGAAAAGTGTGTTATTTAATTATTGCAAAAACAGGACAGAAACTATTAGTAGGGACCTAGTTGCAAAAAGATTCGAAAACTGGGCTTTTCTGGAAAAGTTCCAGATCTGGATCTGAATCTAGGTCAAGTGCACCGGGGTGAGATCTACTCCAGTGTATGACATGTGGGACCCACTGGCCCACATGTTAGTGGCTGTGGAAGAAAGCAAAAAATTGGGTTTAATTTGCCCAAAGGGGGACTCGAACCCGGGGTCGATCATGTGTGCCAGGGGCAAGGACCAGTCGGGTTGTGCGGTGTTGTTGTTGTCAAGTAAAAGATCTGAAACAAGGTGAAATGTCGCTGCTGCTGTTAACTGAACCCAGAACTGAAACTGAGTTTCAGACAGAGCGGCGACAAAGGACAGGGCCGGCGAGGACGCGGCCGTCAACGACCAAGGACGGGCAGTGATCCCCTACGTGCGCGTGCGGGTGCGGTGCAGTACAGGGGTGTGAGGTGGTGCAGGGCATGAGCAGCAGGAGCTCGGGTTCGAGCTCGAGCCCGTGCATGTGTTCGGTCCCGGCGACGAAGCGCACGTTGGCAGAGCACGCGAAGGTGATGCCCAGAGCAAGAGGGAGACGGAAGGAAGGTGCCTGGCGGCGGTGATGCTCACCCAGAGGCGTCGGGGAAAGCAGATCGGTGAAGGGGACGATGACGGTGGCGTGCAGGTGTCGGGGTAGACGGGCTCCTCCTCACGGACGGACCTAGACGAAGAAGACGAACTCGGGCGGCTCCTGCTCCAGCTCCGCATGGATGAAGACGTAGACGTTCCCCTCCTCCTCGCTAGCCCAGCGCAGCGACCTCCATGGCGACGACAGTGTGGTGCTCCTCCGACTGGTGATGGTGGAGTGGCTCGGGAAGGTGGAGAACGAGAAACGGAGGGAGGAGGAAGAAGAGTGGCGGCGGCTGGAGGAAGGGCTAGGGTTTAGGAGCAGGGTGCAGCGCTGGGGTTGCTTTATAGAGGGAAGGGAGCAGGTGGATGCGGCCGTGGTGGCGCGGTGGTGGAAGTGGCGCGATGGCCCTGGGCGACGTACGAGTGAGAGGGGTGTGGGAGAGGTAGAAAAAGGAGAAAGGCCGGCTGGGCCGGGCCTTTGGTGGGCCATTCTGGGAGGGAAGAAGAGAGGGAAAAGAAAGGAAGGAGCTGGGTTTCGGCCCAGCTCTATTTTTTTGCATTTTCCAAATTAACAGAAAAAGAGAGAAGAAGAAAAGAGATAAATCTAAAGTAAAAATTTAGGGTTTTGATTTTTCCCAAAATATTTTGTTAATTTGCAAATTCAAAATAACATTAAGGTTTGCTTTGTCCAAAATAATTTTGGTTTTTAATTATTTTGTTTTGCAATTTAGAAATTAGGTATTTCATGTGATAACACATAAAAACACAAATTCTTTTGTTTGTTTTTCTTTTATTTTGCAAAACCACAAATGCAACAACAATGATGATGTCATGATGATGCAAAAATTGAAAACAAACATGAAAAGGAAAAGGGGATTACTTTTGGGATGTTACATACTGCCCGAGTCCACCAAGAAAACTAACCATTTGATTTGAATCTGTAACAATAGCTGCAATGTTGGAGCATTAGGTACTTGGCTGACAGCCACAGGTGATACTTTTATGTTCATGAGATGGTTTGGGGCTTTTCCTTCTCCTACAAATCCGTCGGAGGAACCAGACTGCAGGTGATCAATCAATTCCTGCACAAAGTTTAATTGCACTGCTGGCTTGCATTGGTGATCGCGTGCCCACTTTTCTCCAAAAACAAAATAGAGTCCTCTTGCCTTCCTATAATTGCGGAGAGCCGTCCACTTATCTTCAACGGGCATTGATCTTGTTGAATCAGGACTGCGAGCCAGAGGTGGTGGTGATAGGGGTAAAGCTCAAGCCCGATGACTTGACTGTGGATAAGCTGAATTATGCCCCAACTCCTCATGCAACAGAGCAAGTTCATAAGCAGCATCCAAGGCCTTTCAGTTTCTGAATGACAATGACCATACGAACGGCGGGCTTCAATCCATCTATGAAACTTGTAATGTAATGCAGTGTTTCAGGAGCTTCCTCATACTCGGTTAGCTGATCATACAACTGTGAGAATCTCTCCACATAATCCTCCACAATAGTGGTCTGACAGATATGGAACATCCTCCTAATCAGAATTTGATGCTCCTACGTTTAGCTCATGGAATATGCCGCTGCGCTAATTCCAGCCAACCGGCGGCTGGTCCTTCGAATTGCCCAGCTGCATATGTAATCCATTTCTTTGGTGTTGTGTTCCACATCTGGAAGTGCTCCTCACATCGCGTTTGCCACAACCGAGGATTGGTTCCATCAAATTTCGGTAATTCCACAAGAGTACCAGGGGAAAATTGCTCAGTACTCTCATATGTTGGTGAAACAGGAGCTCAACGGGAGGCACGGAAAGGATTTGGGTCGTGGATACCTCGTATGGGTGGCGGCACGTAGGTAGTGTGTGCTTTGCCGCGGAAGCCGAATCCGGTTGGTGGAGGAGGTGCCGACGCGCTGCCCACCTCTTTGTTCGCTTGAGCGGAGGGGAAGAAGGCCCCCCTTCCTTGTCCTTGCTTTTTTGGGATGGAAAATCTTCCTCGGGTACCACTTCCTCCGCGCGGCTCCCCTTGTCCAGATCCAGCCGGATCTGGCCGATCTCGAGGCCGAGCTCATTTCTGACGAGTTCCACCTTCTCCATGTGCTTGGATAGTTGAGCTGAATTATACGCGAACATCTTCTTCACAGCTCCCACCATGGCTTCCTTCTGATCGTGAACCCGCTTCTCAACGTCGTCGATGATGGAGCCCTTGAGGAGATCATAGAGGGCGCGCCCCTCCGAACTGAGGTTGTCCATGGACTTCGATCGCCTTTGCTCCCGGTACCTGGTGTCGTGGTTGTGTAACGGGAGATCCAGGATCTATAGCTCTGATACGAGGTGTAAGATTCTAACTACTAGAGAAGTGATTGGATCTCATTGAAGAAACACTTGGCATGAATTAAGCGGATCTCGTGGAATTGCTGCGAGATTATCGTTCCTCCCAATCTCCCACATGTCTTTTCATGCCTTCCTATCCTAGCCAGGCCAATGGCCGTTTCTTCCTTCCCAAGTTCATCCTTACATAGGGCACGGGTATAAGAACATTACAAGCAACGACTGCCATACTCAGCTAGCAATTTGGGCCGGCCTTCTCTTGAGTCGGATGGGCCTGCCAGTTGGCCCATCAAGAGTAGTCGTAGTAGCAGGTACAGGAAGGTCCCGGACACATGTGCCATGAACATGCTGGACCACAGGGTCAAAGTCGTTGTGCCAATCAACCCGGTTTATGCCCATCTCTTTCGGTACGTGTTGCCCTGCATCAACGCCTCGTATTCGGTGACATAGTTCATTGTGGGGATCTGGTGGATAGTACAACTTGTCACCCTTGGGCTCTTGAGGGATGTAAGGATGGCTCAAGCTGACCAGCCCTGAGGCTTCGAGCATCTTTGAGTCGTCGAAGTGCATGGTCCAATGCTTTGGATCCGGCTTCGATGTCAATTCCTCCAGGAAGAGGACTAAAGCCAACGAGTTGATCGTAGTGTGTGGCTTCCACCAGGAAGTGGACTAAAGCCTACGAGTTGATCGCAGTGTGTGGCTTGTATTTAATTGTATGGGGAGTCAGCTCAATAACCCACTTGGTGAATCGCCCGGTTGTGTCATGATTGCAGATGATATCAGGAAGGGGAGCCGATCTCACCAAGGTGATGGCGTGCTCTTGGAAGTGTGTACTATTTTTTCAGGCAAACCATCAATCCACATGCGAGCCGTCCCGATCAACAAAAGGTGAGGAAACACACTGCAGAGTCGGCATTGCCTTCATAGATATCGCACCCGCTTGCATAATCTGAGAGCCATGTCTCAGGGTTGGCAGTGCCTCTATACCTTTTCCACCATCTTTGTGACGTTCGACAAAGTAGGCGGTAAGATCTGTTCTCTGATTGCCCTGCCGAAGCACTTTGGACCGAGGTATTTGGCATCTCTAGCCGACTTTCTCTCATCAATTAGGCTTCGGGCATCATGAATAACAGTTGGCGGTTTGTCATGAATTGACTTACTTCGCCTTGAATCTTCCCCGTGACGGCTCTGGCTCACCCGACTCGCATGTTGTGGCGGTGTTGGAGACCTTTGGTGACGTGCTGGGGGTATATATTTGGAGGGATTTTGTCCCTCTTTGCATGGTGGAGGTGGTGGTGGAGGAAGATTGACCCTGCTACCTTCCCTTCGAGGAGGACCTTCTCTCTCCCGTTGTTGATCTTGACGAGGCGGCACCACCTTCTCCTTGCGGGGGTCCTCATTACATTCCTGGCTCTGATGATTATCAAGGTTTTTGCCAGCTTCGTGGTGGCAAGTGGAACCTGTCCTTGACTGAGCGATGTCTTTGTGAGGCGGCTTGTCCTTTATATCCTACCCGCTTCCCTTGTTGTGGCTGCTTGAGCCGTCAAGGTCGCCTTTCGGCTCCGGGGGTGCTGCAACTCCTGCCACCTTTGCCGTTGAGATGCAGAGGCGGGTGTTGTCTGCCAGTTTACCTGACTAGACCTCTAAATGCTCCTATTTCCTGCGCGCCTTCTCCAGGAGGTACGATGAGTATTTCAGGCAATCCTTGTGCGCCAGGGACTTGTCGAGCATAACCTCATGGGCTGCGTCCACATTTTTGGCCAGGGTCTGGAAATAGCACAGCTTAGTTTTCGGATCAACCGAGTGAGTGTACTTTCTCCAAACCGACGATGCGTGGTCGGCTTCCCACTTGTTGCGGAAATCCAGATTCTTGTGCAGGTTCTTGTCACGAGGCAGACGGAACACCTTGTCTGCGCAGTTCTCCCTTTGCTTGCGCAAGAATTCTGACTCCCTTTTCGCCAGATCTCGGGTTTTTTCCCCGGTCCTTATCATCTCTTCTTCCAACAATATGCGACGTCGCTCCAAGTCGTCTGCCGTTGCATCAGGTGGAAATGGAGTTAGACTTCTTGTAGCACCGCGTGCCTTTCTTCATGAGCCTCATCTACCTCAGCGAGCTTCGCCTTGCGAGTTTCGTCGACCGCTGGCAAATCGTTAGAGCAGGTTGGCATGTCTTTAGTACAGCCCTTCTTCGGAGATGGTGGCGGGAAAATGTCCGCCTTTTGCTTAGTTGCGGAAGGTATTTCCTGCAAAATTTCTTTGCCATGTGCGGGTTTTGAAGCGCTTGCTTTGCCTGTTGCTGGCGGATCTCCTTTGGAGTTCTAATCGCCATCGGCCATGAAGATCTCTGCAACAGGGCGACCAAGGCAATTTGCAACCTTCTGACTGAAGTCGTCAGATTCTCCATAAGATACCAGGTCTTGCTCCATAGGAGTAGTGTCCATGGATCCGGCTTCTGAATCAGCAGTCTGTAGAGCAGGATGGATAGACTCAGGTTCACTGGCCAACTCTTTCGAGTCGGATCCTCTGATGACACCGACAAAGTGGAACTCTGGTGCTGCCTCCTTGTTGAAGCTTGTGACATCATCTTCTTCGTCTTCTCTGTCATCGTTGAAACCAAAGTCGAGATCGGATAACTGAGATGAGAACAGATCCGATCCGGCTTCCATCCTGCTCGGGTGGGTGGCGGGCGCGCTTGAGGTGAAGCCGAGCGAATCCAGTGCTTCGGCGGTGAAGCTGACGAAGATGTCGAAGCCGCCGATGGAGACCATGGACCAGCCGATGGGGTTCTCTTTGCCGGCATCCAGAAGCCATTGTTGAAGATGTAGCCGACGCCGTTCTCGTCATAGTAGCTGACCAAGCCGACCACGATGGTGTCGCCGACTGCCGCCAGCATATCCCGTCCGAAACATAACCCTGGACATCTCTTGCCCCATGGGTGCGCGCCAACTGTCGAGGTATTGTCGATTCTAGCGGAGACAAGGGTACCATCCGGCTACATAGATATGTGGGTGGAGACGTAGGTGATTCCGATGACAGGATAGGCACGAGTTACCCAACTTTGGATCTCGCAACGGTGGCGAAACCCTACGTGCTGCTATAATTCACTATAAGGCAATATGAGCCCGTTACAATGAAAGTTAGAGTGTGTCCTGAGGCGTCCTTCCGTCCGGCTTATAAAGGCACCAGGACTAGGGTTTGCAGGAGGAAACCTAACTGACTAAGTTACAGAGTTCTATACGTCGTCCCCTTCTTGAAGGCGTCGTTGTGGCTTCTCTCACCCCTCCTACGTGCTCCGGGTGACCTAAGATTCTTGGATCGGACGGCGACGGCGCTCTGCGTCGTGCTCTTTTTGGAGACGTCATCTTGGAGCTCACTGTGGGTAGCTCCCTAGATGTGGGGTGACGGAGGTTCTTCCTTGTGCTTCTTCCGACAAAGCTTGTGTCTTGTTCTGCTTTTGCAGCGTCCCTTTGTGTGGACCTCCTTGGTGTGCCTTAGCGAGAAGGTGTTTCCTAGGTGTATGTCTCTGCGGAAGTTGTGGAGTTCTTGGCGGTGTGCAGTGTGTGTTAGCGAGACGGCCTTGGCTCTAGGGGAAGTTTTGGCCAGACGACTTTGCCCGTGTTGACGGTGTGCAGGGTGTGTCAGTGTGCCAGTCTGTCTCCGACCTCGAGCTTCGGCCCAACTCCTTTTCCCGCCCTGTTATTATCAGCATCTTTGGAATAGTTCCTAGGTGGCACCCTCCCCGCTGGAGTTTCTTCGATTGTCCTATATCTTGTGTGTGTGTGAGTGTAGTTTGTTGTTGTTAGGTGGGTTTAGAACCTTATGTCGTTAACGTCTGGGGCTTTGGCCTATTCCCTAAAAACTAAAAAGAGGAGCTGGTATAGTGGCAATGCCTTCTCGCCGAGTCGAGTCACGAAGGGCGCGCTTGGTAGCCCACAAATTCCAGGAACGGACTGTTCAAGACGAATTTTGGCCCGTTTGGTAGCCTGCCCCGTTCCGCGAGCCTGCATGTGCATGAAACTTAAAGCACTCAGGGCCAGGCCCGAGAGGAATGCCCGAATCAGCCGTTTCTCCAGAGCCACCCTCCCGCAAGGCAAAATCGCGAGTCCAAGAGCTCAGTTCGTGCAGGCGGGGAGATGGCGTGCGGCCGCGTGCGCATGCTTGTTCGGGGGAAAATGGTGGCGGGAGAAATTTCGGTCACCGCAAGATTTGCCTCCCCTATTTCACACCCCTCCTCTCACCGCCAAAGCTCCCGCCACCATTTCCCCCTATTCGAGCTCTCCGTGGGGGACGAAGAAGCTTCATCGATGATGACCAGGCAAGCCGCGACACGTTCTACTCCGGTCGGCAGTGGTCAAAGGCTGGCGGCGGGGTGCTTCTTCCTCGATCTCTGTAGCGGACCTGCACCTAAAAGTAGGCAAGATCCCTGTGTACAGTGCTAGTCCCTGGATCGCATCGCTAGCACACACAGTTTACGATCAATACCATAACAATGTATCAACTTATTAAAAGTTGCATAGCTTGAAGCTATCTTTGAAAGAGTTGCAACAAAATAAATAACATAAAGCTCGGAGTCCTCATCATCTTGATACAGCCACAGGCGAGCATTTTGGTTGAAGACTCAAAACCCTTAAGTGAAACCTCACTCGTCGTCGGAACAACCTGCAACAGTAAAAGCATTGCAGCCAAAAGATTAGTCAGAACCATATGGAATGGAACTGGCAAGTGACACTTTGTGGACTCATAGTGGAAAAACTCTAATAACCTATATGCATATTTAGGCTGGTGGAGTTTTGAAGGCTATTTTGCATAAAGCCAAATTTTCCCTAACTCTTTTCAAAAATCTTTTTCATCTAAACGAGACAAGTATGGCATGACGACCATTGTCTCAAGGAAAACACTTGTTTTAGGGTGACCTACGCGATGAAATCGTAGGTCACTCCGCACGGCGCGCGCGCCACGTCTAATTTCCTTCCCCCGGCTCCACGTCTGGCTCCATATACGCGTTCTCACATGCGTATGTCCCTGCGCATGGTCCCCCACGCAGCCCAGCATGAAACACATAGACTTCCACCGCGTGTGTTGCCAACTAGTACTATCACTAGACCGGACTAGTGCATGCGTTTTTTGGCTACTCATATGCATGCACCACTTGAATGTTGGTATTTGCTATATGCACACAAAGATAAATTAGCATTTGTGCTCATTTTTGCTATATGCACCATATCTTACTACTCACTTGCTGTAGTGTTTGTTGTTGGCATGCTGCCCTTCAAGTGTGCCGACGACCACTCCAAGCAAGACAACACATATTCGAAGATGAAACCTTATGAGACTACACTCGTGGTGATGTCGAATCCATGGTCGCGACTATGATAATCTTGTTGAGACGATGCAGAAGTGGGAAGGGGTCTGGTGTATTCGGATTTAGCACCGACGAGCATCTGGCTAGCCGGAATCATGGCTGGGTGGTGTCGAATTTGCGAGATCGGTACGCTATGGACGATGGTACAACTATGTTTCTTTCGTGATTTTTTTCAATGTTGCATGTGTCTCTTAAATTTGTAATAAAGACACACAATTTTTGTTGAGAAACAATAGGGGAGATGTTGTAAGTATTTCTGTACATTTTTGCTACAAATTTGTGTTTCCTCTCGATTTTTTAATGTTGCATACACGCTTTCAAATTGTAAGAAACTCATATGTATTTTGTTGCGACCTCACACGTAAGATGTTGTGATATTTTTCTGATTGTTCGCTACAAGTTTGTATGTTAAGTCAAAAAAATTCTAGTGATGTTTTACATATTTTTTAAATGTTGCAAACACATACATTTTTTGTTGTAATCGTTTGTGATTTTTGTTGAAATAGGTGATGATTTTTGTTGCAAATTAATCGTTGCAAATTAATCGTAGCAAAATATTATTGCTTAACAACATTTTTTATTGGTGTAAACACAAGGTTTTTTGTTGTAACTATTTTTAATTTTTTTTGTTGTTGAAACTGTTGATGATTTTTGTTGCAAGTCAATCTGCAGAAAAAGATTGTTGTTTGACATCTTTATTGTAGCATTTTTGTAAATGTTGTGATGATTTGTTGCAATACTATATTTTTGTACACGAGGTGAGTGATTTTGTTGCAATACTGGGAATTTTGCTGCACTACCAGTTATAAATCACCATGGTGGATATTTTTTGTAAATATTGGTAGGAGGAGGTGGATGCGATCGCCGCATTTTGTTGTACAAACTTAATTTTTTTTTGTATTGTTGAATTTAATTTATTTTTTCATAAAATATTGTGTGTAGTTTTTTCAGTAGAACAATAGCAAAGGAGTTTTTGTGTGCATGAGCTGCTCCGATATGAGGCGGTCATTAGCTGACAGCGAGCCTAGCTAGGCTTCACGCGCCTATGCATGCATGCAAGCAACCCAACAACAAGAGAAAAGGCACAAGGTGGTTCCACGCATGACCAACATCCGGATGCATGCGACCCTACACTGAAAGCGACAGGTCGGACGATTTTCCGAGCGTGAGAAGCGCGGAATCAGACGGCGGTCCAGGGGACCTAACAGGCCCTTTCCTAGGGCGACCTACGCCTAGCGCGCCCCTTGTCTCAACTACCCTGGTTCACCCTTCAAATTTTACTTGAGAAATTCGAGTGATGAGATCTTCCGTTGACATCCTTGTCCAGCTGCTCAGATCTGTCCGTAACCAGTGACACGGCTAAGTTCTTAGTATTTGACACTCTCGAGAGGTTTTGCACTTTCACCACAAGACTCATTCAACCCATTCTGTCCTTGACCTTCTTGAAGTGAAAAGGAAAGGGGAAGATTGAGACGAGACTGTTTTGAACCATTTCCCCGATCACTGCCGTCTTGACCCGTTCCACCTACATCCTCTACATCTGCTTGTCAAGCCAGGCCGGTTCCACGTAACATACTTAGTCAAGCCAGAGCCCATATGACTTATGGCTGCACGGTAAGCTATCTAAACTTGGAGCAACTTCAATGTCTTTGTCCCTGGGTGGCCATCCACAAGTGCACATACTTAGGTTCACACCATGAGAATGGGCCCGAGTAGCCACTCAACTCGGACCTCCGTCAACAAACCATTCCACCCAGGAGTTTCATTTACTTAGTAGAATTTAGCTTTTTATAGAAAAACTCATAGCAAAGCATTTCAATAATTCTACTAAGTTACCATAGGCAAAAGCTAGACCAACTAGTAAAGGGCAAAAACTACACTAAACAGTTTTAGCATAGCAATACTAATAATTGAATGCATCATATACATAGAGGGGGGGGGGGGGTGAATAGGTGCTACACCAAATTTTAATTCTTTTTCAAATTAGGCTTGATACAAAAGGTAAATTATCTAGATATGCAACTACGGTGAGTTTACCTATATGACAAGCAAGCAACTAACACTAGGCAATTATCACGATACAAGTAAAAGCTACTAAATGATAGAGATAACCAAAAGTAGAAGCACGTGGAGGCAAGGATGTATTCCTGAGTTCCTCCTTGTTTAGGGAGTACGTCTCGTTGGATGGGTGTGAGCTCGCCACAACAGGCCTACTCAATGCCACAAAGGCCTCACCCTATTATCCGATGAACCTCGCCACAAAGGCCAGGTTCACCTTCCACTGTCGGAATCCTTCGAGCAGAATCCGGAGCCTTTACATTGTTCTTGGGGCACACACCCACAACTTAATCGGGGGCTCCCAAATCAACACACAACTGAAAACACTAGCAATCAAAGTGAGTACAACAAAAGACCTAGGTTTTCCCAATGGAAACCCTAGGCACGAATCCCTCAAGCAAATGAGGGGGAAATGAAAAAACAGTTGGTGAAGATGTAGATCTTGGCCTTTGTAGCGCCCCGACCCCAGAACTATATAGTGAAGCTTTGTGCAACCGGTCATGCTACACAATCGAAGGTTACTGGGTTTACCAATCCCAGGCCAAAACCTTTGGCAGGCGTGCTCGGAATGGATCATCGGCATGCAACACTTCGATCATGCCATAAGCTCAGACATAGCTATCATGTATAGAAGAGAGATCAAGACTTGTGGAACAACTGGCACATCATAGACTCTACGACACAAAGATTCATATAGCAACTCATATATGAGAAAGATACAAATATTACACACAAAAGGTCACAGACCCAACAATTCATCATGCGGAAGCGAAGTAGTGTTGTCTAACAACAAGATCCAAAATATGGCCTAAGAGGCCTACAGATAAATAATCCCAGCCAGCTTGTTCCACGGTCCCAAGCTGCCACCTGCGAACCCCGAACTACTCGTCGACGTCCACGAAGGACCCACCTGTGTGCTCGGTGTCGTCCTCCTCTTAAACAAATTAATAAAGGCAGCAAAGAGAGACTGAGTACGACGTACTCGCAAGTTTAGTAGGGCGATATAGGCCCAATGCTAACGGAGGCTCTAAAGCTATATATGTAGCTAATTTGCATAAAGCTAGTTTTCCTTTTTAAAAGACATAAGTGACTCAATGGCAACGTCTACTCAGAATGTTTTCATAAAAGGGATAAGAGAGTAAACTTTCATCTTTGGTTCTCATCGAACCACTTGTAGCCAGAACCACTCATCTCAACCAAAGGCACCCCCTCAAATCACCCTCGAGGAAATGAACCTTTAACACACGTTGATTATGCAACCTTTAGTTGCCAAATTAACACACGGCTTTTCGAAAACATTAAACCCTGCAGGGGTGTACTAATTTACCCATTGGTACCGTCCGACTCTCCTGGTTAGCTCTCTTCCAGGGAAATCCGGCAAGTGGGCGCGGTTAAACCTTTACCTCGCATGAGACTATCCATGAGTCATCTGTGGCGACAGGACAAGTTTACCCAGCCTATTTCAGCCCCTGCCCCACCGCCACATCCTAAACACCATCATCCTCATCATTCCTTTTTCCACTCACACACCCACACGCAAATGGAAATAGCAAACTAGAGGACCCTTGGATACGCCCGCACAAGTTATTCAGTTAGTAAGGAGCCCATACTCCCACCAATGGAAGCACGCTCGTCTTGGTTCAAGAGGTAAAGAACTCGCACCTAGGGGCAAGAATGGGACAAAACACCATCCCCGATGGCAACTCATCCAAGCCTGCTTAGCATTTTAATTAAGCACCACAAGTAACCACCATGCCCGAAACATTCCATCGACATCATCATTATGGAATTTAATCAACGGGCATAAATAGCATTCGACTAAGCATGGCTAAGCATAGCTAAGCATATAGAAACAACAAATGTATACTTGTCTCCGGCCAACACATGAAACCTAGGGTTCATAGGTAGGGATACATGTATTGGCTCGGGGAAAAACATGCATACATAGGATACTCTTGTATTAACCAAAAGTTGACATAGAATCGAATGCAATATTATGGTGGATAAAATAAGTTTATAAAACAATAGGATGCTAGATGCCAAGAAGGTTAGGTTATCTCTTGCCTTGCTGCAGGGGCGTGTAGTACTGCTCGTCGGGATAAGTAGGGGTGACCTCAACTCCGGAATCTATCGATACCCAAGATATTAACAAAGGAACAAATAAATAACACGAAGACAAGGTGCAATACACAATCACATGATGACATGTCAAATTTATGCACAGATATCATCATAGGATTTATCTAACAGTATTAAATGGAGTTCCAAATAATTAGTGACATTATTTAGAAACAACCCCATATTTATCTTAGTGACCACATTATATATAATTTGTTACATTACAAAAGAAGTGGCTTAAATATGCATGAACATGACATGATTATATAGGTTTTGTTCTTCCGATCATTTTGGTACCTTATTTGTAATTTTCCGAGTACCAATGAATAAATAGTGAATTAAACAATTATTTGAATTTAATTCTTTTAATCATTTAAAGAATAACATCAAATAAATATTTGTGATCATGATGTAATATTAGCATGGTTTGATAGTATTTGAAAAGCTGATCATTTTGATATATTATTCATAATTTTTGATTAAATATTTGTCGAATTACGAATTTTCCCAAATTAGGTATTAATTATACCATTTTAGGAATTTCTTAATTAAACAACAATGTTATAAATTTAAAAGAGCATTTCAAAGATTCTAACATATAGGGTTCGTTCTTCGGAACATTTTTGTATTTGATTTGTCAAATTTGAACCAATATTTAAAAAGCTATCAAATCTTTTATTTCACTTTAACTAACTTAGATGCCCGGATATTCCGTCTCCCGGATATTCCGGTGCCCTGTTGAAATCTCCGGTGCCAAATATCCGGTAACTTCCAGTAGCTCCGAGTTCTGGTCCTTAGCAGAATTTCGTCTCCGACCGGATATTCTGGTGCCTGGAAAATATCCGGTAGCAAATATCCGGTGACTACCAGTACCGTCAAGTTCTGGTCCTTAGCAGAATTTGCGACGGACCGGATATTCCGGTGTATGAAATATCCAGTCCGGTGCCAGGCCGGCATGCGGCGACGGCGACGGACATCGACACGATGGCATAGAGGGGGAGAGGGAGGCGGGAGAAAGCAAAAAGGATCGCGGGCTCACCCTGGCGGTGGTGCCGTGGACGGCGAGGATGGAGGAGGCCGGAGGGCGGCACAGCCGGGCTCGCATGCGGAGGCCGGCGCGGGAGGAGGCGGCGTAACACGCCCAGGTGAGGGCATCCCGGCTCGGTGCCCTCGACTGGAAGGCCGAGGGGGACCACGCGGAGCCGACGGCGGCCCTAGCTTGCACCCTGGTGGCCGGAGTTGTCAACAATCGCGACGGCGGCGAGCGGCGAGTCTCGGCCAGGCGTGGAAGAAAAAAAAGAGCAGCGACGATGATGGCGGCCAGCACCCGTCAATTCCTTCGGCACGGAGGTAAATGGCGACGCGGCGAACCCTCCGGTGGGCTTCGATCTGGACGGGGAGCTCGGAATCGTCGGCAAGGTGCTCGACGGGCGGCGGCAGCGGTGGCTCGGCCGCGCTCGGGAGAGACAAAGAGAGGGAGCAGGTGGGGAGAAGCGCGTGCGAGAGAGAGCTGAGCAGGGCGTCGGGGGGGGGGGGTCCGTTTGACCTCTAAGTGGAGTAGGTGGCGCGGCACGCATGAGCGTCGGCGGCATGGCGCGCACGGCATGGCGCCAGTGTCCATGTCGCCACTATGAGAGGAGAGAGGAGGGACTGACAGTGGGGCCCGCTGTCAGGGTTTTTCATCTTTTGGCTTTTTCTTTTTCAATTAAAAACCAGCGGGCTGTAGCTATTTAATTGAGCCCTTTAAGCAACTTTATAAATTCTGGAAAAATTCATGTGGGCTTCCCTTGTCCTTCAGAAGCTCCCGAAAAATTGATGTGGCAAAATAAAAAGTTTTGCACAACATTTGTTCATAGGGTTTGAGTAAGGTCATTTTTAATAATTTCCAAATTGTAATTATTTGGAGCATTTAAACATTTCCAAAAATAATGAAATTATTTACGGAGGCTACCAATATATCAATGAAGCTCCCCATAATTTTATTTTGAATTTTTGGAGAGTTAAACTTGGTTTCAAAAATATAATTTGAATTGAACCCAATTGAATTCTCAAATTTATTTATTTGCTTGTTAAGAAATTAGCCTTTGGCAATTTATTTATAAAATTTATCCTTGAGCTTCCTGGACAAATTGGAGACTCAGGAACAATTGGTTTTGCCAATTTGAGTAATGTATTTGGTTTGGAAATTTGGGAAGGGTTTTGTTTCCCTAGTTTTTAATTTCCAAGTGTTGCTTTATTTAGAGTTAGCAATTTAAATGAGCATGCCATGATGCAATGCAAAGCAAAACGTGAAAAATTGGCCCATATTTTAAGGTGCCAAACTAGGGCTGTTACAATTCTACCCCACTTACAGGAATCTCGTCCCAAGATTCTAGAGTAGAAGTAGAGAGGAGGGACACATGACTACACGTATCTTCCTCGTTGCCGAGATTGGGCTAACCTACATGGCATGCCAATATAGCAGAAAGGACAGAAGATAGCTTAAGGTGACAGACAAAATGAATTTTGGCCAAAACCATAAGCCACTTGGGAAAACTAGGAACAACGTGGCCAAACAAAGGTCGAGCGGAGGATAGGACAACTTCTGGACTCCACGCTTTTGACATGCCAGATGCTTCCACGAGGTTGAAAGCTTGGCCCTAACGTGTCTGGTGAACTAATGGAAAGTACGTGTGATTGATTGAATCTTCAGTTTCACCTCGGGGAAAGATATAGCACGGATCCACATTTAGATGGAGGGATCAAACCTTGTACACTAGCTATTTCCCAGATACAAGGAGTAGGGGGATTGACAGATAGATATTTAGCAACTCCGTGGTAAGGTGTTCCTTTAGGTTCTGGGTATCACACTCGGGCTTCGGAATAGCCTTCATCAATCCTCAAGCGAAAGTCGTACTTGAGATAGAGAAAAGACCATAAGGAAAACTCCCAGGGTAAATTACACATTACCCTCAGGGATAGTGGTTGAGGTTAAAGATTTAAGAGATTTCGTCAATAGGCCTTCCGGTGAGGTGCGTGAGCCACAACATCGGACTTGTCGGGATTGCTAGTAAGCTTGGGTCATGCTCTTGATAAACCACCCAGCATCATTTCTGCTTGAGATTAAGATTTGGCTAGGCGTGCGGATAATTCAGACTTGACATGTCCGAAGAAGTAGTTTGCTGAAGTTAACCGATAGATAGGGTAACTAGATTCTCAAGCTTTGAGCTGCAATGTCAAGCTCCAGAACACGAGGTAGATTGGGAGTTCCATTGGGTCACGACTATGAAGAGGATACCGAACCAGCATGAACTCCAAGCAATGAAGCACAACTTATTCGTGATTGGAACACCGGTGAGATGAGGAGATTTGACAACTCTTTTATTATTCGAGAACCAACCGGCCAGTGGCATACATGACAGATTTAGAGAACGGGAGGCAACAACCTACCATCTCAACAACAATCCGCACATGCATGAACAACTTGTGATTAAGCCCGAGGAGACAAAGTGAACTTCACTGGGATCCACAGCGACAAAAGTCACTGGTTGCGAGAGAAACTTACTTTTCAAGGAAAAGATGTGGTCTTGAGAGTTTCGACATGAATCTAACTCGTTGACCGAAGGTGTGCACCTGAACGAATGGACTTGGCAACACAAACAACTCAGCTCGATGATATGATTACCAATCATGCTAAGAGTGCCACCAAAGTCTTTGGATTTCAAAACAATAACAATTGCTAAGAATATCCGATTACCACAACGATGTCCATCCTCAACATTCTCGAGCCCGAGTAACTCGGAGGTAGATGGATACGGAAAGGTAGGAGCGTCACTTCATCAGGTTCGTTATGAGACCGAGCACGACCTCTTGATATAAAAGAGTGTGACACTCCAAGGTGGAATGGAACAAAAGCTAGACAAACTCTTACTCCGCGAGGTACAATACTTTGACCTGGTCCGAGACATGGACAAGGTACCAGAGTTTGTTTCTCCTGACATCCCGAAGTGGAATTCCTTGACGAACCACAAGAATGACATGCACCAGAACACCCCAATTCACGATAAAATTTGACTGTCAACTGACTGATAGAGGACGGATGACAGACCTAGAGCAAGAAACGGGCTAACAACAATTACAAGATATTGCAGAAGCCCTTGTTAGCACTCTTCCGACAACTAGTGCCGAAAGGGTTTCAGGAAACGGGTGTTACCGGAGGAATCACAATTATTGATGGAAAGACTCGCTAAGAGCAATCCCATCATGATTCAGATGGTTCCATGACAGAGAGCCTAGCTAAAGCTAGTGACAGAGAAGAGTGCTGCTGAGAAAATCAATTACGCCTGCAACCTCGAGTTTAAAGACTAACTTCAAATTTTGCCAACCTGATGTAGGGTTCGACCATTAACATCAGGGTTCAACGGAAAAGATCTTGGGTTAAAGATCAGCTTCATGTACTGGGACTCTCAATAGCATAATGCTCACAAGGGTGACAACCCTAATGAATCATTACACCGGAGCCCTAGCACAATCCGGGACCTTCGGTTCAAAATCTTGGCGGAAACAAAGAATGTCTTGACGATCCGCGATATTTCTTCTCTTTGGGATTTATAATTTGCAAACGAGCAGAGCTAACCAGTAAACTAAAGGTAGAAACCAACCCCGTGAACCTAGGTTTTAATTGCCGACAATCAGAAGAACCGTTAAAATAAAATAGAGGTAAGATGGCAACGAGATCAGAGTGAATTGGGTAAGGAGTAAAAGAATCCTAAGAAGGTTTTCACAACTCATTTTTAAGTTAAAATAATTTTTCACGAACACTAGACTCGACATCGACCAATAGAAAGGGTTTCCTATAGGCAGTCCTGCTCTGATACCAACTTGTAGCGCCCCGACCCCAGAACTATACAGTGAAGCTTTGTGCAACCGGTCATGCTACACAATCGAAGGTTACTTGGTTTACCAATCCCAGGCCAAAACCTTTGGCAGGCGTGCTCGGAATGGATCATCGGCACGCAACACTTCGATCATGCCATAAGCTCAGACATAGCTATCATGTATAGTAGAGAGATCAAGACTTGTGGAACAACTGGCACATCACAGACTCTACGACACAAAGATTCATATAGCAACTCATATATAAGAAAGATACAAATATTATACACAAAAGGTCACATACCCAACAATTCATCATGCGGAAGCGAAGTAGTGTTGTCTAACAACAAGATCCAAAATATGGCCTAAGAGGCCTACAGATAAACAATCCCAGCCAGCTTGTTCCACGGTCCCAAGCTGCCACCTGGGAACCCTGAACTACTCGTCGACGTCCATGAAGAACCCACCTGTGTGCTCGGTGTCGTCCTCCTCTGAAACAAATTAATAAAGACAGCAAAGAGAGACTGAGTACGACGTACTCGCAAGTTTAGTAGGGCGATATAGGCCCAATGCTGATGGAGGCTCTAAAGCTATATATGTAGCTAATTTGCATAAAGCTAGTTTTCCTTTTTAAAAGACATAAGTGACTCAATGGCAACGTCTACTCAGAATGTTTTCATAAAAGGGATAACAGAGTAAACTTTCATCTTTGGTTCTCATCGAACCACTTGTAGCCAGGACCACTCATCTCAACCAAAGGCACCCCCTCGAATCACCCTCGAGGAAATGAACCTTTAACACACGTTGATTATGCAACCTTTAGCTGCCAAATTAATTAAAAGGTTTAGGTTCTCTATGATCTTATCATCTATTCCCAAGTCGTCCATAACCGCAGACACGGCTTTTCAAAAAGATTAAACCCTGCAGGGGTGTACTAATTTACCCATTGGTACCATCCGGCTCGCCTGTTTAGCTCTCTTTCGGGGAAAGCCGGCAAGTGGGCGCAGTTAAACCTTTACCTCGCATGAGACTATCCAAGAGTCATCTGTGGCGACAGGACAAGTTTACCCAACCTATTTCAGCCCCTGCCCCACCGCCACGTCCTAAACACCATCATCCTCATCATTCCTTTTTCCACTCACACACCCACACGCAAATGGAAATAGCAAACTAGAGGACCCTTGGATACGTCCGCACAAGTTATTCAGTTAGTAAGGAGCCCATACTCCCACCAATGGAAGCACGCTCGTCTTGGTTCAAGAGGTAAAGAACTCGCACCTAGTGGCAAGAATGAGACAAAACACCATCCCCAATGGCAACTCATCCAAGCCTTCTTAGCATTTTAATTAAGCACCACAAGTAACCACCATCCCCGAAACATTCCATCGACATCATCATTGTGGAATTTAATCTACGGGCATAAATAGCATTCGACTAAGCATGGCTAAGCATATAGAAACAACAAATGTATACTTCTCTCCGGCCAACACATCAAACCTAGGGTTCATAGTAGGGATACATGTATTGGTTCGGGGAAAAACATGCATACATAGGATACACTAGTATTAACCAAAAGTTGACATAGAATCGAATGCAATATTATGGTGGATAAAATAAGTTTATGAAACAATAGGATGCTAGATGCCAAGAAGGTTGGGTTATCTCTTGCCTTGCTGCCGGGGTGGGTAGTACTGCTCGTCGGGATAGGTAGGGGTGACCTCAACTCTGGAATCTATCGATACCCAAGATAATAACAAAGGAACAAATAAATAACACGAAGACAAGGTGCAATGCACAATCACATGATGACATGTCAAATTTATGCAACGATATCATCATAGGATTTATCTAACAGTATTAAATGGAGTTCCAAATAATTAGTGACATTATTTAGAAACAACCCCATATTTATTTTAGTGACCACATTATTTATAATTTGTTACATTACAAAAGAGGTGGCTTAAATATGCATGAACATGACATGATTAGATAGGTTTTGTTCTTCCGATCATTTTGGTACCTTATTTGTAATTTTTCGAGTACCGATGAATAAATAGTGAATTAAACAATTATTCGAATTTAATTCTTTTAATCATTTAAAGAATAACATCAAATAAATATTTGTGATCATGATGTAATATTAGCATGGTTTGATAGCATTTGAAAAGCTGATCATTTTGATATTTTATTCATAATTTTTGATTAAATATTTATCAAATTATGAATTTTCCCAAATTAGGTATTAATTATACCATTTTAGGAATTTCTTAATTAAACACCAATGTTATAAATTTAAAAGACCATTTCAAAGATTCTAACATATAGGGTTTGTTCTTCAGAACATTTTGGTATTTGATTTGTCAAATTTGAACCAATATTTAAAAAGCTATCAGATCTTTTATTTCACTTTAACTAACTTAGAGGCCCGGATATTCCATCTCCCGGATATTCCGGTGCCCTGTTGAAATCTCCGGTGCCAAATATCCGGTAACTTCCAGTAGCTCCGAGTTCTGGTCCTTAGCAGAATTTCGTCTCCGACCGGATATTCCGGTGCCTGGAAAATATCCGGTAGCAAATATCCAGTGACTACTAGTACCGCCGAGTTCTGGTCCTTAGCAGAATTTGCCACGGACCGGATATTCCGGTGTCTGAAAATATCCAGTCCGGTGCCAGGCTGGCACGCGGCGACGGCGACGGACATCGACACGACGGCACAGAGGGGGAGAGGGAGGCGGGAGAAAGCAAAAAGGATCGCGGGCTCACCCTGGCGGTGGTGCCGTGGACGGCGAGGACGGAGGAAGCCGGAGGGCGGCACGGCTGGGCTCGCATGCGGAGGCCGGCGTGGGAGGAGGCGGCGTAGCACGCCCAGGTGAGGGCGTCCCGGCTCGGTGCCCTCGACTGGAAGGCCGAGGGGGACCACGCGGAGCCGACGGCGCCCCTAGCTTGCACCCTGGTGGCCGGAGTCGTCGACAATCGCGACGGCGGCGAGCAGCGAGTCTCGGCCAGGCGTGGAAGAAAAAAAGAGCAGCGGTGACGATGGCGGCCAGCACCCGTCGATTCCTTCGGCACGGAAGTAAATGGCGACACGGCGAACCCTCCGGTGGGCTTCGATCTGGACGGGGAGCTCAGAATCGTCGGCAAGGTGCTCGGCAGGCGGGGCAGCGGTGGCTCGGCCATGCTCGGGAGAGAGACAGAGAGAGAGGGAGCAGGTGGGGAGAAGCGCGTGCGAGAGAGAGCTGAGTAGGGCGTCGGGGGGGGGGTCCGTTTGACCTCTAAGTGGAGCAGGTGGCGCGACACGCATGAGCGTCGGCGGCATGGCGCGCACGGCATGGAGCTAGTGTCCATGTCGCCACTGTGAGAGGAGAGAGGAGGGACTGACAGGGGGGCCCACTATCAGGGTTTTTCATCTTTTGGCTTTTTCTTTTTCAATTAAAAACCAGCGGGTTGTAGCTATTTAATTGAGCCCTTTAAGCAATTTTATAAATTCTGGAAAAATTCATGTGGGCTTCCCTTGTCCTTCAGAAGCTCCCCAAAAATTTATGTGGCAAAATAAAAGTTTTGCACAACATTTGTTCATAGGGTTTGAGTAAGGTCATTTTTAATAATTTCCAAATTGTAATTATTTGGAGCATTTAAACATTTCCAAAAATAATGAAATTATTTATGGAGGCTCCCAATATATCAATGAAGCTCCCAATAATTTAATTTTTAATTTTTGGAGAGTTAAACTTGGTTTCAAAAATATAATTTGAATTGAACCCAATTGAATTCTCAAATTTATTTATTTGCTTGTTAAGAAATTAGCCTTTGGCAATTTATTTATAAAATTTATCCTTGAGCTTCCTGGACAAATTGAAGACTCAGGAACAATTGGTTTTGCCAATTTGAGTAATGTATTTGGTTTGGAAATTTGGGAAGGGTTTTGTTTCCCTAGTTTTAATTTCCAAGTGTTGCTTTATTTAGAGTTAGCAATTTAAATGAGCATGCCATGATGCAATGCAAAGCAAAAAGTGAAAAATAGGCCCATATTTCAAGGTGCTAAACTGGGGCTGTTACAGCCTTCTCCTTCAATCCTCCAAGGATCAACGAGTTTGAGTGGAGGGATTGGGAGATCTAGTCGATTTGGGCTTTTGCTTTAATGGAGTAGAGAGTTAGAACCAAAGCCTAGGTCTCCTTGTGGAAGAAGACCCCTTTATATATGAGGGGGAGGGAATTTGGCTCTTATTGCTCTGCACCGACAGATCCGATAGTACTGGCCTGAGGGCAGTACTACCGGACCACCGTTAGTGGCTAGCCCGCTCAGCAGTAAAACCCGGCAGTGGACATATGTCACAACAGTGCAACATGGGATTCCCCTGATGCGGTCAAAGTGGGTCCACCACCAGTGGGCCCACCAACAAGGCAAAGAACGCAAGGATTCAAGACCGGCAGATGGGCCTCCCCATCTACCCCACGGCAACCGGACAAGGACGACACTGGCAATCACGACTAAGGACCAGGTGGCCTTCCGTGGTCACCCTCAACCAGGCAGAAGACGCGGAGGTCCCGGGGACCCAGACGCCCGGCAGGAGGCCAGGCTAACCTCCGGGCTCCAACCTCAGTATAGGCGAAGAGGATAAGCTTGCCAGCTCCTGCTAGAAGCTCCTAGAACACTTGGGCGCCAAGAAGATAGAGGCGTCGCGAGGGGACACGGTCGGTAAAGGCGTCAGCCTTTGTCCGCCCGCCCTCCAAAAGGTGGGCGACTGCACCTAACCCCCTCAGAAGAAAACTTGGATGAGAAGAGGCCACGTCACCCCAAAAGAAGAACCCAGAGGGGTTTTCCCGCCTAAAACCCCTCCGCCCCCAAGGGTGCCCTTGTGGGATCCCCTTAGCCCAGAAAAGGAGGACCGAGGCACCAGAGGGGAAGGACGGAATTGCAGAGAGTCGGAGGCTAGGCTAGGTAGCGCACCAGTCAGGACTAGCTTAGGCGAGAGGTGATCTCCTCCGGGAAAGGATCTGGTTATCTTCAACCTCTAACCAACACCTCCCGGGTTCTCACCCGCCACCACCTCTGTAAGCCACACCATTATGATCCACTCAATCCAGACTTGCAGGAGTAGGGCTTCTAGCCTCCGGGAGGCCTATGTTGCTGGCTAGTACGTAGATCGGAGATCTTGGCGAGGTTCACCCGGAAGTTGCCGTCTCCCAGCCTCCTTCGCGCCTGATGGCCTTTGACACAGTTACCTGCGTCAAAAGAATATGGTTAGGTTGAGACTCCAAGTGCAGAGTGTATAGTATAGGAAAGACATTTTTTCCCACGAAGGGTGACTTGAGGGTTTAATATCGAACTCTCGGGGAATCAGTAGTGAAAGATTTATCTTCTTATCCTTCTCTTCAAAACCTGCAAAACAAAGCAAATTGTTTTGTGCCCTCAACCTCACCAAGTGGTTGTCAAGCACAAGGTGTGAGAATGATATGAAAATATAATAAATGGAAAACAAGAAATAAATATGCAATGATGACAAATAAATATGCAAGGATGGTGGAAACAATGATGGATGATATTTTTGGGTTTTATATTGTGAATGCAAGATATAAAAGTGTTTTTGTATTTTCGGATTTTTAAATGGCATAAAATGGAAAATGCTTATAAATTGTTGGAAAGGCGTTTCTTATGATTAAAAATGGACCGGGGTTCATGGTTTCACAAATGCACTCTCTCTTTAATAAAGTGGTAGATAATGGAACACTAGAATTGACATATGAGATTGCAACAAAAAGGTTTCATGACAAGTTACTGATTATATGGGCATCACGTCCTAACATAGAGATCTTTTGTTTATTAATCTCTCTTACACTCCACCAAGATGTGAATGAAATCTTAGCACCTCGGTAATTAAGATAAATCAGAGTATAGCTTTAAGTCTAATGACATGAAGTTAAAATAAGAACATGCTAGATCTAGTCATGGAGAAGTGGCAATGGTCACACCCACACCCCCGGTAGCATGGTATTTTTCTTTATCCCTAGTGAGGCAACAAAGTAAGGCAAAAATACCCAAGTGGAGCGCGGAACTTCTCTCACTTTCACCGCACTAGCCACCCCCTCATTACTCCAACTAATTCACACGTTCCCCCACACAAGCTTGATCAAAACAAGTAGACAAGAACGAGGTACATAATATGCATCTACTTTCATAACTGAAACAAAACAATTGCAATCTCAAACATATATTAACTCATAAAGAGATCCACCACAAAGGTATTACATAGATGACCGTAATCATGTTCGGCAGCTCATACGGTGCTAATTAGTGAAGCTCAAGAGAGAGGAGAGATACATAAGTTACTTCCACAAACCCATAGTCCAGGGGTGGACTACTCCCTCTTCATCATGGAGACGGTGGAGATGTCATTGGGGGAGATGGAGACCACGCCGGTAGCGCTCTACCGGAGTTTTCCCCCTCCAATATGCAGCTCAAGATCTCTGTTTCGGTGTTTCTGTGTTTTCGGCGGCCTCCCCTCCGAAAAGCGTCGGGAGACTATTTTTATAGTCGGTTTTAGGTCAAGACGAATCTTCTGGAAGAAAGATCGATGGCAACGGAGCCACGAGGGCCTAGATGAGTGGTCCCACGCGGCCAAGGAATCTAGCCGTGTTGGCCACCCTCTTCTGGCCCTCGGGCCTCCGTTTGTTCGCTTCCTTCGCTCCTACGCTTTGTTCCTTCCAAAAACGGATGCTCGTAAATTTTCAGGTCATTTGGACATTGTTTGGGTCCCTGAAACATCAAAATATAGAAAATAGGGTTTTCTGCCAGTGGAGGGTTAATTCCAGAAAAATAGGAAAACTGTGAAATCTTCCCAAAATCATTATAAAACAATGATATAACCCTTATATGATGCAAATATGCTTGAAATATGAGTATTATAATGCAAAGTTCATGTATGCATTTTACATGCATCAACATCCCCAAGCTTAACCTATACTCGTCCTCGAGTATAAAGGTGATAAAACCAACATGGATTTTCCAATTTAAGACTATCAATGGATATCAAAGATGATTACTATTGCTACATAAAGTCAAATGATTCATTCTTCAAAGGAGTAGCAATATGCCAGATAGATTATGAAGTGATATCAAATATTCAATGTAAGGATGTTCAACGAAAATTCACAAAGTGCAAGATAGAAGAAAGTACTATGGACCAAATGTATGCATAATGAAAAGTAAAAACATCCTATGATGGTCATAGAGTACTCTTGTAAATCTGAATATAAAAGGTGGATAGTTTGGACAGATATATAAATGAGTAGAGGTAAAACATGAATAATTTTCATCTAAGTTCCAAATGCTTCTACTTAAGTTAATGTTTGCATTGTGGTATTCATTGGTGTCAAGCTCTCATTACCCCCATCATAACATCTTGAAAGGTTAAAGTTTAAAAGTGAAAGCAAATATGAGTAGTGTGCTTGACAAAGTATGGGTTGAAAGCTTCATGCCCCGTGAATACGAGTACCTACACCATGGTGTTACTAAATTTGGGCTACCAAGCAAGTTCAAGTTAAAGTCATTGTAAAACTAGCGTCATCAAGAGGGTCAACTGGGGTACGTCTTGTCCCAGGACACGGAACAAGCCCATGTCAAAATGACAAGACAAACAAACATAAGGAACAATCTCAACACCCTTTTTATTTACTATTGATATAGCTTTTTATTATGAGGTGCATCACTGAAGGTTCACAATAGTATGTAAGTAAATTTCCACCATGAATGATGCATGGCTTAGATTAGCGGCCCAGGTGTCTCTCTAGCCATTTGTACAAACTAATTAAACTTACTTAGTTTCCACATTTATTTGGCACTATGATAGGCATCCATAAACAAAAGTACATGATATCAACTAAATATAATTAAGAATATGTTGAAAGCTTGCCATGTGACAGCACATATGGGCTAACCCCCAACCAAGACTCTTGTCAAGCTCACAGCTTCATAATTTTAATCACAATGGTTCATGTTTATTAAGTGCAATAAAAGTAAGGTGTGAGAGCTTTTTAACCAACTTTTCCCATAACAATCAATAACATAAGCATTTAAATTCAGAGGTATAGATAATACAAAATAACATGATAAACATACTCGGAATAGCTTAAAGCTAATAGGTAGATATGGTGGACTCACTGGAAAAACTTTGGTTGAAGGTGTTGGAAAACAAGTTTTTACTTGTTGGAATTTTTGGGCTAGCAAAAGGGAGACAGTTGACCGTCTAAATGCATGCACAAGTGTCCATAGAACTAACCAATCCATGTTAAACAAAGTAAAGTAACATTCAGCATCAAAACATGAATAAGATATAGCTCTTGATAAAACACTTGCAAATTAACACTCATTAAAAAGCACATGAATCGTGCAACTATATGTATCTTTTTGAATCAACTCAAATATCCCTTTTGCAATCTTTTTAATAGCATCCAACTTAATTCAAACCAAATTTCCAGTAGCTCTCTCATATAAAAATGATAGTGGTGGTCTCAAAAAAAAATCAAACCAAAATAAAAAGCAAATAAAAGACGCTCCAAGTTTATGCGATAAAGTGCATTGATCGAAAAACAAAAGTTAGACGTGTGCAAACCGAGAGTGTGTTGGTCCAGTGGGGTTGTCTTCACATCCCCAAGCTTATGGTCTTCACCATCCTTGGATAGCTCTTGGTGCATCTTCTCTAATCCCTGTGAAAAAACTTCAAAACACTGTTTCTCCCATTTCTTTTCTGTGGGGTAACATTAGTAGTGATAGACAAATGAATTGCTTGCTGCATAAAATCCTTAAACAAAAATTCATATGAATGTCCAGAAAGTGTATAATGTTGCATGCCTACTTACAAACTCAATTGGATAAAAAAGATTCAAGTTAAAAGTTCAAAGAATGCATCAAACAATATGGGACAGAATATGTCCAGAAAAATAGCAGCTGTGAAACGCATTTTTCTACCTAGCTTAAGAATGTCTAAAAATTCCGAAAAGTATTCATGCATACAGAGGATAAAAATCTGCAGTTACAGTAAAAATTCCAGCTCTTTCGGAGTTACAGAATAGGAATGAAAAATCAAACCATGCACAGATTCGTGCTGGAATAAAATCTCCGAATGCAAATAGCAACTTTTTCAAACCAAAATGGGTAAAAATTGGTACTTTATTAAAAATTCCAGAAACAAAACTAAAAACTAAGTCTCTTGTTATAGCAAGAGGACACAAATAAAATCAAAAATAAAAAAACCGGGTTGCCTCCCGTAAAGCGCTTTCTTTATAGCCATGTAGCTAGGCTTCTTACTTGATATTTATGATGGACGAAGCTCATGTGGGAGCTTGAACTTTGGTGTGTCCCTCTTCCTTGGGAAGTGTTCCATGCACTTCTTGTGTGGAAACTGAAACTTCACATTCCCTTCTTTTAAATCAATGATAGCACCTGTGGTACGAAGAAAAGGTCTTCAAAGAATAATTGGACTAGAGGTTTTATTCCCCATATCCATGATTAGAATGTTGTAACGCCCCGACCCCAGAACTATACAATGAAGCTTTGTGCAACCGGTCATGTTACACAATTGAAGGTTACTGGGTTTACCAATCCCAGGCCAAAACCTTTGGCAGGCGTGCTCGGAATGGATCATCGGCACGCAACACCTTGATCATGCCATAAGCGCAGACATAGCTATCATGTATAGTAAAGAGATCAAGACTTGTGGAACAACTGGCACATCACTGACTCTACGACACAAAAATCCATATAGCAACTCATATATGAGAAAGATACAAATATTACACACAAAAGGTCACAGACCCAACAATTCATCATGCGGAAGCGAAGTAGTGTTGTCTAACAACAAGATCCAAAATATGGCCTAAGAGGCCTACAGACAAACAATCCCAGCCAGCTTGTTCCACGGTCCCAAGCTGCCACCTGGGAACCCCGAACTACTCGTCGACGTCCACGAAGAACCCACCTGTGTGCTCGGTGTCGTCCTCCTCTGAAACAAAAATAATAAAGGCGGGAAAGAGAGACTGAGTACGACGTACTCGCAAGTTTAGTAGGGCGATATAGGCCCAATGATGACGGAGGCTCTAAAGCTGTATAGTAGCTATTTTGCATAATGCTAGTTTTCGATTAAATAGATGAAAATGACCCATGGCATCGACTACTCAGAGTATTTTTTTATAAAGGGGATAAGAGAGTAAACTTTGCTCTTTGGTTCTCATCGAACCATTTGTAACCAGAACCACTCATCTCCACCAAAGGCACTCCCTCGAATCAACCTCGAGGAAATGAACCTTTTATCATCCGTTGTAATTGCAACCTTTAGCTGCCAAATTTTAATTAGGTTAAGATTCTCTATGGTCTCGTATATCCGTTCCCAAGTCGTCCATAACCGCGGACACGGCTTTTCAAAAAGATTAAACCCCGTAGGGGTGTACTATTTTACCCATCGGTACCGTCCGGCTCACCTAATTGGCCCTCTTCCGGGGAAGGCCGGCGAGTGGGCGCGGTTAGACCTTTACAATGCATGAGGATTATGCAAGGACCATCGGTGTGCGGAAGGACAGGTTCAGCGCCTCCAACGCCCTGCCCCGCGGCCACATCCTAAACACCACAGTCCTCCTCGTTTCTTTTCCACCCACACAACTAACGCACAAATGGAAATAGCAAACTAGAGGACCCTTGACAAGCCCCTCACAAATTATTCAGTCACAGGGGATTCCATATGTCCCCACCTTTGGAAGCACGCTCGATCTTGGTTCTAGAGACAAGAACTCGCACCTAGGGGCAGGAATGAGGCAAAACACCATCCCCGATGGCAACTCATCCAAGCCTTTTAAGCAACCACACCTCACCACCATGTCCGAAACATTCCATCAACATCAACAATTATGGAACTTAATCAACAGACATAAAGCATTTGACTAAGCATGGCTAAGCATAGCTAAGCATATAATACAACAATTATATCTTTGTCTCCGGCCAACACTTCCAACCTAGGTTTCATAGGAAGGGAGGCATGTGATTGTTTAGGGGAAAAACATGCATACATAGGAGACTCTAGCATTGACCAAAATTGTCATTTGAATCGCATGCAATATTATGGTGGATAAAATAAGTTTATAAAAACAGTAGGGTGCTAGATGCCAAGAAGGTTCGGTTATCTCTTGTCTTGCTGCCGGGGCGTGTAGTACTGCTCGTCGGGATAGGTAGGGGTGACCTCAACTCCGGAATCTATCGATACCCAAACAATTACAAAAGAACAAAATAAATCACACGAAGACAAGTGCAATGCACAATCACATGATGACATGTCAAGCTTATGCAAAGATATCATCATTTAATTTTAGTTAACAATTTAAATGGAGTTCCAAATAATTAGTGCAATTATTTGGAAACAACCCCATATTTATCTTAGTAACTACATTATCTATAAATTATCAAATTACAAAGATGTGGCCTAAATATGCATGAACATGACATGATAAAGTAGGTTTTGTTCTTCCGATCATTTTGGTACCTCATTTGTGAATTTCCAATTATCGATGAATAAATAACGAATTAAATAATTAATTGAATTTAATTCTTTTAACCAATTTATGAATAACATCAAATAAATATTTTGATCATGATTTTATATTACCATGGTTTGGTATCATTTAAAGTGCAGATCACATTGATATTTTATTCACAATTTTTGGTTAATTACTTAACAAGTTATGATTTTTCCCAATTTGGTATTATTTAAGCCATTTTAGGAATTCTTAAATAAACAGCAAGAATTTAAATTCAAAAAAACATTACAATTATTCTAACATGTAGAGTTTGTTTTTCTGAACAATTTGGTATATCCTTCGCTAAATTTGAACCAATATTTAAATAGTTATCAATTTATTTAATTTATTTTATTTTACTGTTTTTACTGTAGGGGCCGGCCTCCAGATCGGCCCAGGCCGGACCTGTGTCTGAGGCGGTCGGCCTCCTGGCCGGCCCAGACCGGGAACCAGGCCGGGCTCCTTTTGGAGGCAGCCGGCCTCCCGGCCGGCCCAGACCGGAGCCCAGGCCGAGAGAGCAGGGATCGTGTGGCCAGTCAATGCCGCGACCGGCGTGGCCGACGCGGTGACCACGCGCGGCCGACGGCGAGCGCGCACGGCACAGGCACGGGCGAGCACGCGCGGAGGCGGGGAGGGGCCGCATTTTATGCGGCGCGTCTCAGGGATGCCGGTGGCGGCTCCACGAACCTAAGGGTCGCCGGAAAGTACCCCGGCAACGAGCTACGGCGGCGGTGCGGTTCGGCCATCGATGATAGGTCCAACTAGAGGGAAAGGGAGGGCATGAAGGGGTCCAGGAAGAAGGGGTGCTCACCCTGAGCATGAACCCGCGAACGGCGTGGCGTGGGGAGGACGGACGGCTGTGATGCGTGCTTGGACTGCGGCGGCCGGAGGAGGAGGAGAACGGGACGGCGGCGTCGATCCGTGAGAGCCCGCGTCGATTCCTTCGGAGTAGATGGAGAGGAGGACACGGCGGGGAAGATGCCCCACTTCGATCTGTTCTGCGGGCTTCGTAGCGGCGGGGATTCGACGATGATTACGATCTTGGTCACGGCCGCGGTGGACGCGAACGGAGCGAGAGGGCGAGAGAACAGGGGAGGGAGCAGGTGAGGGAGAGGGAGAGGACAGGGGGCTTCGTGCGGCCTTGACCAGGCGTGGCAAGGGAGGGGGCCCGGCATCATGGCGACAGGAACGTGGGCGTTGGCGGCATGGCGCTCCACTGTCGCCACAGTGACGTAGGAGAAGGAGAGAGGAGATGAGAGGATGACAGGGGGGCCCCGTGTCAGACTTTTGAACTTTTCCCCTTTATTTTCTTTTTAGTTCAAACCATTAGGGTTTTAGGAATTTAGTTAAGGCCCTTAATCATTTTAAAAAATTCTGGGAAATTTCACAGAGGCTCCCCATGACATTTAGCACCTCCACAAAATTTGGTGTTGTAATTTAAATTGTTTTGCACCACATTTGTTCATAGGGTTTAACTAAGGTCAAATTTGATAATTGCCAATTTGTATTTATTTGGAGCATTTAAACAATTCCAAAAATAGTGAAAATATTCATGGAGGTTCTCAGAATAATGTTGAAGCTCCCCATGATTTTAGGTTGAATTTTGGATAGCTCAACTTGGTTTCAAAAATAGAATTTGAATTAAACCAATTTTGAATTCTTAAATTTATTTATTTGCTTGTTAAGAATTTAGCCTTTGGCAATTATTTATAAAATATATCCTTGAGCTTCCTGGACAAATTGGAGACTCAAGAACAATTGGTTTTGCCAATTTCAATAATTTATTTGGTTTGAAATTTTGGGAAGGTTTTGCTTCCCTTTTTATTATTTTCCAAAGGTTGCTTTATTAACTTAGCAATTTAAAATGTATGCCATGGTGCAATGCAAAGCAAAAAGTGAAAAATTGGCCCATATTTTAAGGTACCAAACTGGGCTATTACAAAAGTCAATAGGTACAAATGTCATATGCAACTCTACCATAACATCACTTACTTTTCCTAAAGCATGTTTAATGGAATCATCAGCAAGTGCAATTTCAATAGAGCTTTTTTCAAGATTCTTTAATTCAAGAACTTCATATAATTCTTTCGATAAACAGAGACACTAGATCCTAGATCTAATATAGCATGGTGTGTCTCTTTTCCAATCGTTACTAGTACGTTGGGAATCCATACATCCCCAATCTTAGGTGGTATCATAGCTTCTTGGTTGTACCTGGCAATCTTTTCTATTAAAACATAATTAGCAATATAAGAACCAAAACCTGCTTGGTTAGAGTTGATGGAAGGATCACTTGCAATTTTTTGTAAGATAGATATTAATTCATGCAAGCTACAATTATCTAAGTCAAGTAGTGGTTCCTTGACTTCACTAAGCATTTTAACTTCCTCAACTTTTCTTTCTAACTCAATTAACAGAAGAGATTCATCATATTCAGTTTCATTAACTTCTTCTTTTAATCCAACAAGTTGAGACATAAATGGCAACAAATATTCAGGATAGTTCAATAATTCATTAAGAGTTTCCTCCAAAGTAAGAGGAACATTTTTAGCAATATTAATAGAATTCATTCCAACCACAGGTGGTTCTTGTGGTTTCCTTGCAGACATACTCAATAAAGTGGCTTGGTTATCAGCTAGTTTTGAAAGGGCTTTGTCTAGTCCTGTAGCTTGGAGTTGTAAGCCTTTAATATCAGAACTAATAGAAGCAACAGACTTATTCAACTCTTGTATATTATGACTACCAACTTGTTCTATAAGAATTTTATTAGCCTCAAAATTATCATTACTTGGTGGCATAGGCTTCAATTTATTATCACTAGTATTAGGATATGGAACAAAAGGACGGTTGTTGGGAACATATGGTGTTTTATTATAAGAATTATAATTGTTGTTACCATACCCATTATTACCATCGTTCCTAATGAAGTTAACATCAACATTTTCAGGATTATTACAAACTAGTTCTTGCAAAGGGACATTTTCAATATTTTGTTTATTAATGAAAGCAAGAATAGTGTCCATTTTAGATGACAAATCACTTGTTTCTTCTATGGAGTTTACTTTCTTAGATGGATTAGGTGCTCTTTCAGTATTTCATTGACTATAGTTTTGCAAAATACTTTCTAAGATGTTCTTAGCTTCTACTATAGTTTTTCCCATAAAAGCCCCTCCAGCAGCGGAATCAAGAATATTTCTAGACATGTAATTTAGACCATTGTAGAAAGAGTGTAATATGGTCCATTCGTTGACCCCATGTGATGGACAAGTTCTAAGCATAAGTTTTATCCTATCACAAGCCATGGCAACATGTTCATTTTCATTTTGCCTAAAAGAAAGAAAATTGTTTCTATTTTGCAAAATTTTAACAGGAGGATGATACTTTTTAATGAAAGCTTCTTTTAGATCATCCCATGAATTAATACTATCAGTAGGTAGTGAATGCAACCACTCTTTAGTTTTTCCTCTAAGTGAGAATGGAAATAACTTCAGTTTTACAATATCACTTTCCACATTTTTAAATTTTTGCATGTCACATATCTCAACAAAATCATGAAGATGCATAGAGGCATCTTCCATAGCACTACCGCCAAATTGTTCCCTAGTTATCAAGTTCAACAAACTAGGACTTACTTCATAACTATCAACTTTTATCTCAGGTGTGGCAATGGGCCTAGCAATAAATTGATCATTTGGAGTGTTTGTGTAGTCACACAACTTAGTTCTGTCTCCCAATTTTGCAAGTTTTTTATGTGTATTTTATTTTTTAAATGCAAAACTGAAAATAAAATGACATTAAACAATGCAAACCGAAATAACAAATGCAACACAAAATGCAAAACTGAAAATAAAATATGCAAACCGAAATATAAATATGATATGCAAGACAATAACAAAACAAAATAAAATGCTTTGAAGGTAAAGATGGATAAGATGATGCTCACGTAGGTGCAACCTCCCGAAGCTTAGGTGTTTGCACAAGTTGGTGATGAAGTTGAATTTGTTGTGAGATGCTCCTTTGGACAAATCTTTACAGCAACGATTCCCGGCAACGGCGCCAGAAAACGTCTTGATGGCCTTTGACGTAGTTACCTGCGTCAAAAGAATGTGGTTAGGTTGAGACTCCAAGTGCAGAGTGTATAGTATAGAAAAGACAGTTTTCCCCACGAGGGGTGACTCGAGGGTTTAATATCGAACTCTCGGGGAATCAGTAGTGAAAGATTTATCTTCCTATCCTTCTCTTGAGAACCTGCAAAACAAAGTAAATTGTTTTGTGCCCTCAACCTAACCAAGTGGTTGTCAAGCACAAGGTGTGAGAATGATATGAAAATATAATGAATGCAAAACAAGAAATAAATATGCAATGATGATAAATAAATATGCAAGGATGGTGGAAACAATGATGGATGATATTTTTGGGCTTTATATTGTGAATGCAAGATATAAAAGTGTTTTTGTATTTTCGGTTTATTAAATGGCAGAAAATGGAAAAGCTTATAATTTGTTGGAAATGTGTTTCTTATGATTAAAAATGGACCGGGGTTCATGGTTTCACAAATGCGCTCTCTCTTTAATAAAGTGGTAGATAATGGAACACTAGAATTGACGTATGAGATTGCAACAAAAGGTTTCATGACAAGTTACTAATTATATGGGCATCACGTCCTAACATAGAGATCTTTTGTTTATTAATCTCTCTTACTCTCCACCAAGATGTGAATTAAATCTTAGCACCTCAGTAATTAAGATAAATCAGAGTATAGCTTTAAGTCTTATGACATGAAGTTAAAATAAGAACATGCTAGATCTAGTCATGGAGAAGTGGCAATGGTCACACCCACACCTCCGGTAGCATGGTATTTTTCTTTATCCCTAGTGAGGCAACAAAGTAAGGCAAAAATACCCAAGTGGATCGCTGATAACCCCCAAGAGCAGGGGATCACTGTAGCACCTCTCAATGTGGAAGTAAGGTATCGATCCGCAGGAGCAAGAAGGAAAAGTTATCTATTCCCTACAACTAAAGTGTCACAAGTTTTAGTTGATTATGCACTAAACAAGTTTATAGAACAAGGTGGTTGAGTTAATGGATGGAAGTTTGATGTAACAAAACAAGAGCATGAAAGTGTCCCAATCCTCTTCAATGCAAGAGGACAAGACAAAGGTGTAAACGGTGCTTGGAAATAAGGCCTAGGGATCATACTTTCACTAGTGGACACTCTCAACAATAATAATATAATTGAATACATAGATATTTCCTCTTCACTATGCTACCCCGAACTATCTTCTAGTTGGATAACGAATACCAATCAATTGTGTAGGGCTACAAAAGCACACCTTAAAGTCACATTCCACATCTAGGGAACCCCACACTGTCAACTTGAGCCCCCTAAATAGTACTACACAAACACCACAATTTCGTAGAGACATCCAACACAAATAATAACTCATGGTAAGTATTCATGTAATCTTTAGCCTAAGAGCCACACACGGTGCACACACTGTCAACTTCACACCATGGGACAAAGGTGACTCCAGAAATCACATCAATAAAACCACTTGAGTAGCATAATTCATAAGATGATGAAGAGTAACATCTATGGATTCAACTAGATTACAAAGTTCATGATCACATAAAGATCACACCATGGGAGAGAGAGATAAACCACATAGCTACCGGCGTGAGCCCTCAGCCCCGATGAAGGATTACCCCCTCCTCATCATCGAGACGGTGGAGATGATCTTGCTGTAGATGTTGATGATGAACACATCGGAGGGGGTGGAGCCCTCCGGAGGTGGACTCCGGCGGTGTTTCCCCCCTCCGATCTTCTCCGGCGGCAGCCTTCTGCCTCTCTGTTTCTGGTTTTGTGTTTCTCTGCCGCCTCCCTCTGGAAAACGTCGCGGGACTATTTTTATAGTCGTTTTTAGGTCACGAGGAAGCTTCGGGAAGAAGGATCGTCGCAAACGGGGCCACGAGGGCCAAAAGAGGTGGGCCCACGCAGCTACAGTACCAGGCCGTGTGGGGCACCCCCTTTTGCCCCTCCGGCCTCCGTTCGCTTGCTTCTTTCGCTCCTAGGTCTTCCTCCTTCCAAAATAATGATCCTCGTAAATTTATAGCTCATTATGATGTCGTTAAGGCCCTGAAACAAATAAGGAAAGAAATAGGGTTTTCTGCCTGCGCAGGATTAATTCCATAAAAAGGGGAAATCATTATTAATTACCAAAAATCATTAAATAACAGTAATATACCCCTTATATGATGCAAATATGAATGAAAAGCAAGTATTATAGTTCAAAGTTCATGTATGCATTTTACATGCATCAATCGCGCAACTTCTCTCACTTTCACCGCACTAGCCACCCCCTCATTACTCCAACTAATGCACACGTTCCCCCACACAAGCTCTCATAAACATGCTTGATCAAAACTAGTAGACAAGAATGGGGTACATAATATGCATCTACTTTCATAACTGAAACAAAACAATTGCAATCTCAAACATATATTAACTCATAAAGAGATCCACCACAAAGGTATTACATAGATGACCGTAATCATGTTTGGCAGCTCATATGGTGCTAATTACTGAAGCTCAAGAGAGAGGAGAGATACATAAGTTACTTCCACAAACCCATAGTCCAGGGGTGGACTACTCCCTCTTCATCATGGAGACGGTGGAGATATCGTTGGGGGAGATGGAGACCACGCCGGCAGCGCTCTACCGGAGTTTACCCCCTCCAATCTGTAGCTCCAGATCTCTGTTTCGGTGTTTCTGTGTTTTCGGCGGCCTCCCCTCCGAAAGGCATCGGGAGACTATTTTTATAGTCGGTTTTAGGTCAAGACGAAGCTTCTGGAAGAAAGATCGACGGCAACGGAGCCACGAGGGCCCAGATGAGCGGTCCCACGCGGCCAAGGAATCTGGCCGCGTGGGCCACCCTCTTCTGGCCCTCGGGCCTCCGTTCGTTCGCTTCCTTCGCTCCTACGCTTTGTTCCTTCCAAAAACTGATGCTCGTAAATTTTCAGGTCATTTGGACGTCGTTTGGGTCCCTGAAACATCAAAATATAGAAAAGGGTTTTCTGCCAGTGCAGGGTTAATTCCAGAAAAATAGGAAAACTGTGAAATCTTCCCAAAATCATTATAAAAAATGATATAACCCTTATATGATGCAAATATGATTGAAATATGAGTATTATAATGCAAAGTTTACGTATGCATTTTACATGCATCAGCGCCCCGTGCCGAACCTAAAAAGTTGGTATCCTTTACTCCCAGTGTCCGTGATCCAAGACACGACATCTGGCGCGCCAGGTAGGGGGCGCAAGCGCTTGATTCGTCTTCATTAACTTCGAGATCTTCGCCGAGATCCACCTCAAGTTCTTCGCCGACCATGCCGCTGAAGAAGAAGGCCGATGCCGCGACCTCCATGCCGGTCTCCCCCACGCGCACTCAGGCTTCTGGCGAGCGCCGCGCTGCTGCGATGAACCAGAATGTTCCTCTACCCCCACCGCCTCCGGAGAAGGTGGTGCCGGATGGAGCGGGCAGCAACATCCGGAGCGGCGAGGACGCGGCTGCACAAGGGAACTCCACCAGGCTTCACCCCTCTTGCTCAAGTGGGGAGAAGAGCATCGGTGGCAACATCGGCAAGGTCCCCACTACTGGGGAGAAAGCGACAGCGCCCATGCCGGCAAGGGTCCGCAAGGCGCCAGAAGCAAGTCCTGCACGCTCCTCTCCGCAGAATCGCAAGATCGTCACGACGCCCTCGTCACTGCCAAGGCCCTGATCCAGTCCTTCCACGCCAATGTCCGGCACACCCGGATGCGCGAGAAGTTGAGCACACATCGCATCGAGACCACCCGCGAGCTCTGGGAGCTTGCAGACCGATGCGCCCGCGAAGAGGAAGGGGTCAGGTTCCCCGGGGAAGACGAACCCGAGGACAAGGTCACCCCTGCCAAGAACAAGAAACGAAACCCTGGACCCGACAAGCGCGTCTTCGTCACCGAGTCTCTCCCCAAGAAAGCCAAGCCGGCCTCAACCTCCGAGGGGGAAGAAGATCCATGGTTCCACATCCACCCTGACGGCAACCACCTGCTCAAGGACTGTGGCGAAGTAAAGGGCCTCGCCATGCGTGCACAACGTCAGGCTGACGGGGTCGGCCCAGGCGCCTACTATAGCTACGGACTCACCAGGAACTACTCTCGAGTGTGCCCCACGAGTCGCCAAGGCAGTGGCGGCCGGGGGTGGGGATGTGGCGGAGGCCGTGGAGGAAGGTGCGGAGGCCAAGGCGGACGGGTAAGGAATCGGCTGGGTATTGTTTTGTGTTAGCATGGTTGGATACCTATGCGCTCTCTTACCATGTCTCTTTTAGACGAAAGTTGTAGCGTGTCTCTATAGTTTTAGTGCTGCTTGCCGCCGATTCAACCACTAACCCCTTCCCCCGGAATTCAAGCTTTGATATCTTATGAGTATTACTTGCCAGTACTTCGTATAGTACTGACCCCTTCGGGGCTGCTATTCCAATGCAGCCTACAGGTTTAAAGTCTGATGACGTTAGCTTCGGAATCCCTCCGGCTTGGCCTGGGCAGGGATAGGGTGCCTTCGTTTATCTTCAGGACTCTTAGTCCAATTTGTATCTTGTCCATAGTTGGACGCTATTCGCTTCCGTTGTTATTTGGATCTTTGTATTGTATCTTTTGTTCTTGACTTGGTGAGTCGTTGTTGTATAAGTTCTTTTGTGGGTTCTGTCGAGAACTATTGTAATGATCATCACAATTCCACCCGCATAACGTGTGTGTTGTGACGTCCATGTTATGCCTGGTGGGCGTCCTAGGATCGTTATTATGCGGATTTGGTGGTAGCGCTCAAATCTACATAGTACCGATCCCCGAGGCATTACAAAGTGGTATCAGAGCCAGGTTCTTCGATACCCTGCGGTCCGCTCTGCCTGTAGGATACCCTAGCTAATGGTCGTTGTTGTAGAGTGTCAAAAACTATCTTACAAAATTTTTTTTGGCAAATATCTTACGCGGGTCCTAGGGGGGCCGCGGCAGGAGGCTGCCTGCGCCCTGTGGGTGGCCCCTCAGGCTCCCCTTTGGTCTTCGGGTGTCCTATTTCGCATAAAAAAATCTCCGTAAATTTTCGTCCAATTCCGAGAATATTTCCAGAAGTAAATTTTCTGAAATACAAAAACAGCAAAAACAGGGAACTGGCACTAGACATCTTGTCAATAGTTTAGTCCGACAAAATGCATAAAAATGATATAAATGACAATAAAAACATGAGACAATATCAGAAAACTAGCATGGATCACTAAAAAATTATAGATACGTTTGAGACGTATCAGCGTTCTCATCCATCGAGGGAGCAGGTAGCGCGCGGGCAGGAGCGAGGCGTCGGCGGCATGGCGCCAGTGCCCGCACTGTTGCCACAGGGACGAAGACTCCTCAGTACTTTCGGCTAAATCCCAGTAGTACCGACGAATCCATCTAAAACCAGAGGCTTGCTATTTTATTTGGTCACTTAAACAACCCCAAAAAATTCTATAAAAATTCAGGGAGGCTCTCAGTAAGATAAGGAAGCTCCCCATATTTTCATTTGGAATTTTTGAACAGTTTAGCATGGTTTCAAATTCAAAATTGATTTGAACCAATTTTGAATTCTCAACTTTTATTTCTTTGCTTGTCAAGAATTTGCTTTTGACAAATATTTATAAAATGTATTCTTGGAACTTCCTGGACAATTTGGAGGTTCAAATTAATTTGTTTGCCAATTTGAGCAATGCATTTGGTTGGAAGGCTTGGGAAGGGTTTTGCTTCCCTTTTAATTGTTTTCAAGTGGTGCTTGTTAAACTTAGCAATTTCAAATGTATGCCATGATGCAAGATGACAAAGCAAAAGTGAAAATTTGGTTCAAATTTTACAGTACCAAACTGGGGCTGTTACATCAGTCGAGTCACGTAACCCGAGTCAGATCCCATCCGAAAGGGTTACAAATTTATAAGTATGCAGGATTGTCCATCTTTGCATATTTATAACCGTACCTCTTCCGGATTGTCCATGTTTTTGGACAGCCCGAGTACGTGTAGATCGAGTCGTGTTCCATGTTGTACCCCTTCCTGAGACGGAATTTCGGCAACACCTCCTCGTTGTTCTTCGGATGCACACCCTCTCGGCTTGACAAGCTCGAGACGTGTATTCTGAAGAACAGTGGGGAGGTGCTGCCGAAATTCCGTCTCGGGTCGGGGTAAAACATGGAACACGACTCGATCTACACGGACTCAGGTGGGATAAGCCCACCTATTAGAAGTGTAGGTGAACCCTTGCATGCAGTAAAAGATAAAATTTGGCCGTAATTAATCTGACGACATTTAATAAATTTATTATTACTTCCTGCATATAATGAATTGCGTCACCATTGTCCCCCAAAGAGAAGAAGAAGATGTCTGATAATGCTGACCGTGAGTAGATGTATACTGGCAGAAAGAATCAGTGGGAGTTTAGTGATGAATGGAGAGATAAGGCCGAGGAGTTTGTGAATAAGGCGTTTGACATCACCAGCAAACCCATGAAAGTGTTTTGCCCCTGTACAGAATGCGGTAACCGAAAGCGACAGTCAAAGGTAGATGTGAGTACACACCTGCTCAAGTTCGGGTTCACACCGTTCTACCAAGTTTGGAATTTCCATGGTGAACAGTTAGCAAAATGCCCTAGAACCGAGCCGCGTCAGATTCAGCCAGCGGGAGAATTTGACACTGGGTTCAACAACTGCTTAGACGACTTTGTTAATGCTAATGCGCCTGAAAGCCCTCATGTAGAGGCGGAGACACCTCAGGAGGCGGAGACAAGTGAGCAGCCGAAGGAAAACACGAAGAAGTACTACGAGACTATGTTTGCTTCCTAGAAACCCCTTCATCAACATACAGATGTTACCCTTCTAGATGCCATCACTCGCCTTATGGCCCTGAAGTGCAAGAGGAAGATATGCAGGGATGGTTTCGATGATATTCTGGCCGTCGTTGGAAGTATTCTACCGTAAGGGCACATCTTGGCGAAGAGCTTCTACGAGGCGACTAAACTCCTCCGTGACCTTAAGATGTCATATGAGAAGATAGACGCCTGTCCAAAGAACATGCTGGAACAAATTATTGCAGCCATTTTAATTCCTCTAGGTACTTCGAGGTCGACCTCGGTGGTGGACAGAAGAGGCAGACCGGGATTCCCCAAAAGATTCTCCGGTACCTTCCATTTATACCGAGGATCCAACGGCTTTACATGAACAAAGACACTGCCCAGCAGATGCGATGGGCCGCGTTAGGGGAGAGATACACGGACAAGATGATACATCCGTCGGATGGTGCCGCATGGAGGAAGTTTGTAGCAAAGTATCCACTGAAAGCGGGCGACCCGAGGAGCATAACTGTTGCTATATCAACCGACGGGTTCAATCCGTATGGCATGTCGGTGGCAACATATAGCTGTTGGCCCGTGTTTGTCATCCCCCAGAACCTCCCCCCCCCCCCCCCCCCCGGCGAGTCCATGAGATCACATAACATGTTATTGTCGATGATAATCCCAGGACCGAAATACCCGGGTAAGAACATGAATGTGTACCTAGAACAACAAAATCCCCACTGCTGGAAGACTTGGCTGTTGGCTGGAATGGTCGCGGGGTCCGAAAATATGATGCCTCAACAAATGATCACTCCGATATGTATGTCTGGTACCACACATCCCTGCATGACTTACCAGCGCGTGCTTTGTTCTACAGCTGGTAAACACATGGGAAGTGGCCTTCCCCGCAGTGCAAACAGGCTATGACTTTCTTCTCGCTTAAGAAGGGAGGCAAGTACTCCTGCTTTGATCAACATCGACAGTTCCTTGACCCAGATCATAGATACAGGAGTGACGTAAAGCGGTTCAAGAAAGGAGTCGAGATCCATGCTCCGAAACCACGTCTGATGACCGGAAGAGAAATCAAGGCCGAGCTAGAAGCTCTCGTGCCTAACCCCGATGGGAATGGTTTCATGGGTTATGGGGAGACGCACCAGTGGACTCAAATTTCGTGCTTCTAGAAGCTGCTCCCTTAGATGGAGGATATCGAGCTTCCACACAACATTGATGTAATGCACACCGAAAAGAATATCGTCGAGGCTCTTTATAGCAGCATCATGGAGACTGAGAAGACGAAGGATAACGTCAAGGCTCGAATTGACCAAGAAGAACTTTGTGATAGCCCAAATCTGAATATGCAGCCTCCTGGAGTCAATGGCAGTAGGTGGTCTAAGCCAAAGGCTCGGTTCTTCCCTACAAGGGCGGAAAGAAGGGAAATATTACAGTGGCTCATGGACTGTTTGTACTTCCCTGATGGGTATGCAGCTAACTGGCCGAGGTGTGTGAACCTGGAAACGCAACGAGTAGGAGGGTTGAAGAGTCATGACTACCACGTGTGGATTGGGCGCATAATGCCGGTGATGATTCGAGGCTATGTCGATGAGGAGACTTGGCGAGTACTGTCGGAGTTGAGCTTTTGCTTCCGCCAGATTTGTGCAAGGGAGTTAGATCATGAAGTGGTTGAGAAGCTGCATGAATAGGCACCCGAGTTGCTTTGCAAGCTAGAGATGTTACTTCCACCAGTTTTTTTTAATCCGATGCAACATATGATCTTGCATCTCCCGCACGAGGCTTTACTGGGGGGGGGGGCTGTGTCGACCCGTTGGCAGTTTGGGCCTGAGAGAGAAATGAAGAAGCAACGTGGAAATTGCGCTAATAAATGCAAGATCGAGTGTCATGGTATTGTCGAATCTAGCCACGGCAGGGGTGCCATTGAGCTAGGTAGAGAGAGGGGTTTAGGAGACGTGGGGTATTTCGGCGACGGGATGACAAAGGGTTTACCCAGCTTCGGATCTCACAACGGTGGCACCCCTGTCGCGGCTAGATTCGACAATACCACGACAGTTGGCGCCCACCGTGGGGCAGGAGATGTTCGGGGTTTCGTTCCGTCCGAGATCCACGGGCGGAGTTGGCGACACCATCGCGGTCGGCTTGGTGAGCTACTTCGACGAATCAGGAGCTGGCCACGTCTTCAACGACGGCTTATGGACGCCGGCAAAGGAGGATCCCACCGGTTGGTCCACGTTCTCCGTCGGCGGCTTCGACATCTTCGTCGGCTTCACCGCTCAGGCTTTGGACGATCTCGGCTTCACCTCGAGCATGCCCACCACCCACCCAAGGAACTTTGACGAGGGATCGGATCTGGACTCTGAGCAGATTGCCGATCTGGATCTAGCTTTCGACGCTGGCGATGAAGATTCTGAAGACGACGCAAGTTCCAACATGGCGGCGCCGGACTTCCACTTTGTTGGCATCTTAGGAGAATCCGGCTCTAATGAGTCGATGACAGAACCTGAGTCTATCCTTCCTGCTTTGCAGGCCGGGGCTGACTCAAAAGCCGGATCATGGGACACTGCCCATATGGAGCAGGACCTCGAATCTGAAGGAGAATCCGACAATTTTAGTCGGAAAGTTGCATCCTGCTTAGGACGCCCTGCCAAGATCTTGATGGGTGACGTCTCTAGTCCTAGGGACGACCCCAATACCTCGAAAGCCGCCAATGGCGAAGAAAGAACTCCAGAAGCTGAAAATCAAAAGGTGGACTTTGTGCCACCACTGGCTCCAATGAAGGGAACTGGTAGATTGCCGGCTGCAGGAGACGACATTGACGCTACGGCCGATGAAGCAGCAGAGAAGGAGCACAAAGAAAGTATGGCAAAGTACAAAGCAACTGCTAACTCCACTTCCTCCTAACGCATTGGTAGCCGACATGGAAAAGCGCCGCGCTGAGCTGGAAGAGCAAGCATCCCAGATAGCGGAGCACGAAGTTGAGATCACAAACAAGGAAATGGAGTTCATCCGGAGGCAGAGAGAAAAGGGGGCCGATGATGTTTTCTGTCCGGCTCACGACAAAAATCTGCACAAGAGGTTGGATTTCCGCAGCAAGTGGGAAGCCGACCATGTTAATTCAGTCTGGAGAAAGTACCACCACCGACGTGACCCGGTGACTCATTTGTGTTACTTCAATACCCCAGCCAAAAACATGGAGGCGGCCCAGGAGGTCATGTTCGAAAAATCGTTGGATCATGACGCTCACCTCAAATATTCGGCTTATCTACTGGAGGTTGCACAGCAGTAGCAAAACGACTCGCAAGTTAAGTCTGGACGGCTTGTTGACGACACTCATCTTTGCAACTCGACAGCCAAGAAGCCGATAGCTGCTGCGCCTGCAGACCCAGATGATGACCCAGCCGGCTCAAGCAGCCACAACAAAGGCGGTGACAAGGACCCGAAGGACAAGCAGCCTAGAGGTGCGGAATCCCGGACAGGTTCCTCACGCCATCGTGATGCTGGTAAAGGCCGGGAGGGACATCAAAGTCGGGAGCAAGGGGAGGACCCTCGCAAGGAAAAGGCGGCACCACCCCGTCAGGAGCGACGACGTGAAGGGGAAAATCCACCCCGAAAAGAGGATAACATAGATCATATGCCACCTCCACCGCCGCCTCCACCACGCAAAGAGGGAGATAACCCCTCCAAGTACATACCCCCTCCACGACGGCAAAGGACTCCAAGCCCTCTGCCTAACGCGAGTCGGGTGAGCCAAAGCCGTCACAGGGAAGAACCAAGGCGAGGAAAGTCAGTTGATAAACCGCCATCAGCCAATGATGTTCGAAGCCTAATCGAGGAGAGGAAGTCGGCCAGAGATGCCCAATACCTCGGCCCCAAGTGTTTTGGCAGAACAATCAGAGAGAAAATCCTACCTCCCACTTTGTCGGACATAACAAAGATGGTGGAGAAGTAAAGCGGTACGGCCAATCCTAAGACTTGGCTCTCAGATTATGTCAGTGCTTGCGACATATATCAAGGCAGCGCCGACTCCGCAGTGCGATTTTTGCCCCTGATGTTAACCGGGACGGCACGTATGTGTATTGAAGGTTTGCCGGAAAGGACAATTCATACCTAGAGTGACATGAAGCGCGTCTTTATTCAGCACTTCCAGGGCATATATAAGCGCCCAAAGTCGATTTTCGACTAACAGCGGTGTGTGCAGCAAAAGAACGAGTCCAGCCGTGAGTTCGTCTCACGATGGAGTGAAATCAAAAATGCTTGCGAGGGCGTCTCAGAAACTCAGGCGATCCAGGCCTTCAGGCAATCTATTAGGAAAGGGCAACTTTTCGCTTCATGATCTACAACAACGAGTCAGAAACTTTGGGGGGCTTGCTCGCTTGTGCTAACAAATACGCCGCTGCTGACGATGACAACAGGGAAGACGGTGAAACCCGCAGACGCGAGTCCGGGAAAAAGAAGGTTGAAGACCAAGCCGCCCTTCTCACGAGGTTGCCGCCACCTTTGGTAAGGGTGGCTCAAGCAATAGCAAGTGGCAGGGCAAAAAGCCGGCAAACAACCAATCATCCCGACCGCCAGCAGTGAAGTATGAGGACATCACGCACAACCCCTGTGTTCATCATCTGAAGCCGGATGGGATGAGCTCCCACACGCTCCAGCAATGTCACATCAATCGGGACATTGCCAAGGATCCCAAAGCCGGCAAGTCAAGGAACAAGCGCAAGTCCAGGAAGGACGACAAAGAGAAGGAGGACGCTGCATCAGAATCGGATGACGTGGCCTCCAAAGAAAAAGGTAGCAAATTCCCTAAGTATGCCGAAAGTCTCATCGTCAATCTGGCAACATATTCCTCTTGCAAAGAAAAGGCGGCTTGGAGAGAACTCAATGCTACGCTACCTGCAGTTCCTCAATACTTGGATTGGTCCGACATTCCCATCACATGGGATCGCAGCGATCACCCGGACAGAGTTCCTTCAACACGCACCTACGCTTTAGTCGTCAGCCCTATAGTCGACAAATACAAATTGACAAAGGTGCTCATGGACGGTGGAAGTAGCATCAACATACTCTACGCCGCAACATTGAAGAGAATGCGTCTCTCCGAGTCACAACTCATTCACAGCAATGTGAAGTTTCATGTGATTGTGCCGGGACGACAAGCCTCCTCAATGGGAAGGATCACCCTGAAGGTCACCTTTGGCGGCACGGACAACTTTCGGACAAAGGATGTCTCTTTTGAGGTGGTTCCCTTTAAAAGTGAATACCATGCAATCTTTGGATGTCCGGCTTTCGCCAAATTCATGGCTCGGCCCTTCTACATCTATAGCAAGCTGAAAATGCCGGGACCCATTGGGATCATCACAGTCAAAGGAGACTTCAAGAAAGCAAAGGAGTGTGATGTTGTCCATGCTGAAGAAGAAATATGCAAGGAAGAGTTGGAGGATCTCAAGAAGACAATGAGTCCCGATGAGATGCCGGCAACTGAAAAGCCGTCCTCTAAGGTTGACTCGAGCTTCAAGCCAAAGGACGACACCAAGAAAATCAAGCTCTCAAAGGACAATCCGACAAACGAAGCCATCATCGGTGCCGGCCTTGACGAAAAATAGGAAGGCGAGCTCATCAAGTTTCTCCGTGAGAACCGGGATATCTTTGCTTGGTCACGATCCGACATGCCAGGTGTCCCGAGGAAACTTGCTGAGCACTCCTTAAAAGTAAACAAGGACGCTAAGCCGGTCCAACAAGGCCTCTGATGGCTCGGAACTGAGAAGCGCAAGGCGGTTGGAAAAGAGATCCTAAGGCTCACTGCCGCCAAGTTCATCCGTGAAGTTGTCCACACTGATTAGTTGGCAAATCCCGTGCTTGTTCCAAAGAAAAACACCTCTGAGCTACCTATGTGCATTGATTTCGCTGGCTTAAATAAAGCATGTCCTAAGGATCCGTTCGCCTTACCGCGTATCGATCAGGTCATTGATTCAACTGCCGGCTCAGAGATGCAACGTTTTCTGGACGCTTATTCGGGTTACCATCTGATTATGATGAAGGAGTCAAATCAAGTCAAGACATCCTTCACCACGCCATATAGTAATTACTGCTATGTCACAATGCCTTTCGGCTTAAAGAACGCCGGTGCTACTTACCAAAGGTGTATACAGAGGTGTTTGGACAAGCAAATTGGCCGCAATGTTCACGTCTACGTTGACAACATAGCGATCATGTCGAAGAAGCGTGGCGATCATATCGCCGATCTGTCGGAAACCTTTGCAAATCTAAAGGAGTACCAGATGAATCTTAATCCGGCAAAATGCATCTTCGGAGTACCCGCATGAAGCTTCTGGGGTTCATTGTTTCTCAAAGAGGAATTGAAGTTAACTCGAAAAAGATAAAGGCGATTCAGAACATCAAGATGCCGACTTGTCTGAAGGACATACAGCGGCTTACGGGTTCCGCCGCGGCTGTAAGCCGATTCATTAGCCGGCTTGGTGACAAAGCATTGCCATTATACAAGCTCCTCAAGAGGTCGGACAATTTTGTTTGGACAGAGGAAGCAGAGGCAGCTTTGGCGCAGCTGAAGTATACATTGACGCATGCTCCAATCTTGGCAGCTCCGAGGGAAAAAGAGTCGCTTCTCCTCTACATGTCGGCCACGAATTTCGTGATAAGTGTCGTCATTGTAGGGGAGCGCCTGGAGGAAGGGAAGCAATGGACGGATCAGCGCCCTGTCTATTTCATTAGCGAGGTGTTCTCAGATTCAAAGCAGCGCTACCCTCACTACCAGAAGTTAGCCTATGGTGTATTCTTTGCCGCCAGAAAGCTACGGCATTACTTCCAAGATCACATAATCACGATGGTCAGCAAAGATCCATTGAAGGACATCATCAACAATGCCGATGCAACGGGCTGAGTCGCCAAATGGGGCATCGAGTTAGCAGCCTTTGACATCCAGTATAAGCCGAGGACAGCCATCAAATCTCAAGTTCTAGCCGACTTTGTTGCAGACTGGACAGAGGCGATGGAGAGCACACCTTTGCCGGATTCTCCATACTGGATAATGCACTTTGATGGTTCAAAGATGAAGGAAGGCTTGGGGGCTGGAGTAGTGCTAAAATCGCCTAAGGGTGACAAGCTCAGTTATGTAATGTCCCGGGGTTTTCCGCAAATTAGATTTTGTCTGTTTTTCTTTTTCGCATCAACATGACATCAGCATCATGCTCATCGCATAATTTTGACAACAAAAACTATTTTTATTAAACCTTATTTTATTTTCCTAAAATTTGTCAGAAAAGTTTTACCGAGACTGTCGTCTCCGTTTTCGAAAATTAAATTGCCAAATTAATTTGCAAAAGAAAATAAAGGTTTCGAGACGCGAGAGAGTAGCCCAAACCGGCCCAGCCCACCTAGCCTCCAAAACCCTAATTCTTGCCCTGTCTCTTTTCCTCCTACCCCCTTGCACCTTGCAGCCACCCTTCTCTGTTTTCTGCTTTTCGCGATCAAGCCCTTCCACCTCGCACATAGGTCCTTTTCCTTTCTTTTCTGGTCCCTCCTTTTTTCCCTCTCACCTTATCTCCTCTCCTTTCTCTCTCTCCTCTCCCGTGTCTTCTTGCTCACCTGCGCCCGACCCCGATCCCCTCTCCCGCACCTCGCCACCACCCGCGCACCACCCTTGGCCGTGGCCACCTCCCCATCCCCGACGCCTCGCTTCCTTTCCCTCCTCCGCTCCTTCGTCCCCGACCCGCACCAGCACCTCCTTGTTCCTTCATGCTCGCATCCAGCCTCGCTCCTCCGACTCGAGCTCCACCGTCGCCTCACACCTTCCCCACGCCAGCCTCGCTCCCCTCGCGCCCGAGCTCGCCTCCTCCTCTCCTTCGTCTCTCCTTCTCCAACTCAAGCCCGAGCAGGCCGCCTCCTCCTCGACCCCCGCTGCCTCGGCCGCTGCCGGCCATGCGTGGCTCCTGCTCGAGCTCGTCCCCGAGGCCGCGCCACATCATCCTCTCCTTCCTCCCCGGATCCTCCCTCTCCTCCTGGTCGCTTCTCCTTGCTCCGGCCGGCCCTCCCATCGACCTCCACCCAGCACCTCCACAGCCGTTCGTATCCTCGTGTCCCTCCCAGCTCCGGCTTCCTGCATGTGCTGCTGCTGCCCGTCCCTGGAGCAGCCTGATGCGTTGTCTCCGTGTCCGTGTTTCCTGATTCCCGCCTCCGTGAAACCGGTTTCCCGATGAGTTCCCCGTTGTCCCGACGTGTGTCTCCGTGTCCCCGACGCGTGCCGTGTTTCTCGTCCCCGACGACTCCCGTTTCTCGTCTCCGTGTTGACGTGTTTCCCGATATCGGTTTCCCGATGGGAAAGTTCCCCGATTCTGTTCCCGAAGCTGTTTCCCGATGTCTGTTTCCTGTCGTGAAGCATTTTCCCGATCCCCGTTTCCCGTCGTGAAGCAGTTCTCCGTTCCCGTTCCCGACGTCATGAAGACCGAGTACAACGACCACAGTGGATACGCCAAGATCTTCCCCGATGACCGGATGACGATACGACGAGTTCTTCCACGACTACGTGCCATGAACTCCTGAATCCGATCCCCGATCCCCGACGCCCCGGACCCCGACGACCCCAAAGACCGGAACGACAAGATCCGCCACGACGACAACCCGAGTACGACTACTTCCACGACGTCGACTACCTCGACTACTTCGACTACGACGACTACTTCGACTACTTCCACGACGTTGACTACTTCGACTACGACGACTACTTCGACTACGACCCGAAGACGACGGTTCCGAATCCGAAGTTTCCTCGATCCCACGTGTGAACCCAAACCCTAACCCTATACCACATATCCGTATCTTATAAAATCATGCATTCTTAACTAACATCACACCTTATCCATTTAGTCGAATTAAATCAAATAAATTATGGGGTTTGTCCGATGCATCTATATTGTGCACCGATCCCATTTAAAATGTTTTGCCATGTGTTAGGAATAAAATTGAATCACATTTAATTTGTCATGCATACATGTCATCAACATGCCGATTCTTTTTTCGTAGTAGTAAAATGCATCTTTTGTGTTTCCGGTGTTTGTTGCCTCTTCGCGAATAGGACGATGAGCTGATGTGAGCAACGATAAGTTCTGCTACATCTACCGGATTGCAGGCAAGTGATACTCCCTTGCTATCTTTGCTTGTTTTCTATGTCTTACTCGTCCTATCTTTTGTTCCTTGCTAGCCTTATGTTGCGATGCTTGTGTTCCGATCCTATTTGCATGTTTACCTGGCAGCCATGATATAGCCACATCCCCACATCCTATTAACCTGTTGTTTGTTTACCTTGTTAGCCTTGCGAGTCATAGTGCATGCTTAGGTGCTTTGCTTGAGTCCTGTTATCTCTTTATCTAGTCTTGTTGATAATATGATAGCTAGGCTCAACAAAAATGTTAATCTTTATTTTCTGTTGCGATGGAAATAACTTAATAAAGATAAGGCACCGGCGGAAGGCCAACCGTGGTGATTTGTTCGGCTAGTGTCGCCTAGGACCTGAGTTCTTTTCCGCTGATCCAAGACTGAGCGCACTAACCACATTTGGGAGTTCTATGGGCCTCCCCGCAATCTATTACCGGATCCTCAAACCTGTCTAGGTGCCACAAGTAGTTCGGGTGTTTCTACGGTTACAAGCGCGGATGATATGGTAAGATGGATACGTGGTTACCTACGGTAGGGCTTGCGGTATGATGCGAAGTGACCATTCTCGTGGTAGTTTGTGTCACCTAGCACGTAGACGCAAACGGTTAGACCCACCTCGAAGCTTCGGCCGGACTCTCAAGGTGGATCAGACCTAGCTAGGTGGCTCCCTGGACTTGTTTGTAGAGAAGGGAAGTATTGCGTCGAACGCTCCACCGGTACACCTCTAAGAGAGTGTTTCGATGCGTGTGGGTTCATTGGTGCATTCCTGCAGGGTAAAATCTTTTCGAAAAGCCGTGTCCGGGGTTATGGACGACTTGGTGAAATGCCCTAGCTAAAAAGATCATAGACAACTTGCACCTTATGATGATATTAACTTGACTAGTAAGATAGATTACTTGAATAATGACCCATAAAACTTGCCCACCGTGTGAGTTGCCCTGATTGCTTCCTCGTGGGTGGTTGATCGAGGGAGTAATACTTGGGCGGGTTTTTGATGTGGTGAGTAGTACAGTTGGTTCCTTATGCCCTCCCTTACCTTGTCCTCTGATAGACGAAAGTTGTAGCGTATCTCTATAAGTGGTGTTAGTGTTGTTTGCCGCTGCCTCAATCGCTAACCACTTCCCCGGAATTCTAGCTTTGATATCTTGTGAGTATTGCTTGCCAGTACTTCTCCTAGTACTGACCCCTTCGGGGCTGCTATTCCAATGCAGCCGACAGTTTTGAAGTCTGACGACGTAGCTTGGGAATCCATCCGGCTTGGCCTGGGCAGGGATATGGTGCCTTCGTTACCTTCATGACTCTTAGTCCAATTTGTTTCTTGTCCGTAGCCGGACGCTACCCGCTTCCATTGTTTTTTGGATCTTTGTATTGTATCTTGCTCTTGATTCGGTGAGTCGTTGTTGTATATATGTTCTTTTGAGGGTTCCATCGAGAACTATTGTAATGTTATCACAATTCCACCCGCATAACATGTGTGTGCGACGTGCACGTTATGCCTGATGGGCGTTCTTTAGGATCGTTATTATGCGGATTTGGCTGGAACGCTAAAGTCTGTATAGTACCGATCTTGGGGCTTACAAAGTGGTATCAGAGCGATGGTTCTTCGATACCCCGCGGGTCCAGTCTGACTGTAGGATACCCTAGCTAATAAGATTCTTGTTTATTCCTTACCTCTATTTTATTTCCGTCTTACCTTATATGATTTAAATCTTCTCTCTTATCTATCTTCCGGTTATAGCATCTTCGTGGGTGGACGATCTCTTGCCTTTTACCTAATAGGTTCGATCTTGGAAGTAATCTTGATGACAAACATCTTCATCAACGTGAGCAAGAACCTCTTGTTAGTGGTGTCGAGAAGATCAACATGACGGAAGAAGATTCAATAGTTTACCTTACTCTTCTTCTCCCCGACGGTAGCGTGGATCTCGGGGCGAGATCCCTTGTTAGTGGTGTCGGTTGTAATGTCCCGAGGTTTTCCCCAAATTAGATTTGTTTGTTTTTCTTTTTGGCATCATCACGACATCAGCATCATGCGCATCGCATAATTTTGACAACAAACACTATTTTTATTAAACCTTATTTTTATTTTCCTAAAATTTGTCAGGAAAAGTTTTACCAAGACTGTCGTCTACGTTTTCGAAATAATTGCAATTATTGCAAAAGAAAATAAAGGTTTCGAGACGCGAGAGAGTAGCCCAAACCGGCCCAAGCCCACCTAGCCTCCAAAACCCTTATTCCTGCCTGGATCTTTTCCTCCTACCCCCTTGCACCTTGCAGCCACCCTTCTCTGTTTTCTGCTTTTCACGATCAAGCCCTTCCACCTCGCACATAGGTCCTTTTCCTTTCTTTTCTGGTCCCTCCTTTTTTCCTTCTCACCTTATCTTCTCTCCTTCTCTCTCCTCTCCCGTGTCTTCTTCCTCACCTGCGCCCGACCCCGATCCCCTCTCCCGCACCTTGCCACCACCTGCGCACCACCCCGGCTGTGGCCACCACCCCATCTCCTCCCCATCCCCGGCGCCTCCCTTCCTTTCCCTCCCCGCTCCTTCGTCCCCGACCCGCACCCCCCTCCTCTTCTCCTCCATGCTCGCATCCAGCCCCGCTCCTCCGACTCGAGGTCCACCATCGCCTCCCACCTTCCCCACGCCGGCCTCGCTCCCCTCGTGCCTGAGCTTGCCTCCTCTCTCCTATGCCTCTCCTCTCCAGCTCGAGCCCGAGCAGGCCGCCTCCTCCTCGACCCCCGCTGCCTCGGGCCGCTGCCGGCCATGTGCGGCTCCTGCTAGAGCTCGTCCCCGAGACCGCCGCATCATCCTCTCCTTCCTCCCCCGATCCTCCCTCTCCGCCGGTAGCCATCTCCTCTCCCTCCGCCCTCTCCTTCCCTCTCCTCCCTGGCCGCTTCTCCTTGCTTCGGCCGGCCCTCCCATCGACCTCTACCAGCTCCTCCGCAGCTGTCCGTCTCCTCGTGTCCCTCCCAGCTCCGGCTTCCTGCAAATGATGCTGCTGCCCGTCCCCGGAGCAGCCTGATGCGTTGTCTCTGTGTCCATGTTTCCCGATTCTCGCCTCCGTGAAGCCGGTTTCCCGATGAATTCCCCGTTGTCCCGACGTGTGTCTCCGTGTCCCCGACGCGTGCCGTGTTTCCCGTCCCGACGGACTCCGTTTCTCGTCTCCGTGTTGACGTGTTTCCCGATATCTGTTTCCCGACGGGAAAGTTCCCCGATTCTGTTCCCGAAACTGTTTCCCGATGTCTGTTTCCTGTCGTGAAGCATTTTCCCGATCCCCGTTTCCCGTCGTGAAGCAGTTCGCCGTTCCCGTTCCCGACGTCGTGAAGACCGAGTACGACGACCACCGTGGATACGCCAAGATCTTCCCCGACGACCGGATGATGATACGACGAGTTCTTCCACAACTACGTGTCGTGAACTCCGGAGTCCGATCCCCGATCCCCGACGCCCCAGACCCTGACGACCCCGAAGACCGGAACGACAAGATCCGCCCGACGACGACCCGAGTACGACTACTTCCACGATGTCACTACCTTGACTACTTCGACGACGTCGACTACTTCGACTACTTCCACGACGTCGACTACTTCGACTATGACCCGAAGACGACGGTTTCTGAATCCGAAGTTTCCTCGATCCCACGTGTGAACCCAAACCCTAACCCTATACCACATTTTGTATCTTATAAAATCATGCATGCTTAACTAACATCGCACCTTATCCATTTAGTCAATTAAATCAAAAAATTATGGGGTTTGTCCGATGCATCTATATTGTGCACCGATCCCATTTAAAATGTTTTGCCATGTGTTAGGAATAAATTGAATCACATTTAATTTGTCATGCATACATGTCATCAACATGCCGATTCTTTTGTCGTAGTAGTAAAATGCATCTTTTGTGTTTCCGTGTTTTGTTGCCTCTTCGGGAATAGGACGATGAGTTGATGTGAGCAACGATAGGTTCTGCTACATCTACCGGATTGCAGGCAAGTGATACTCCCCTTGCTATCTTTGCTTATTTTCTGTCTCTTACTCGTCCTATCTTTTGTTCCTTGCTAGCCTTATGTTGCGATGCTTGTGTCCCGATCCTATTTGCATGTTTACCTGGCAGCCATGATATAGCCACATCCCCTCATCCTATTAACATGTTGTTTTTTTTCCTTGTTAGCCTTGCGAGTCGTAGTGCATGCTTAGGTGCTTTGCTTGAGTCCTGTTATCTCTTTCCTAGTCTTGTTGATAATATGATAGCTAGGATCAACTAAAATGTAATCTTTATTTTCTGTTGCGATGGAAATAACTTAATAAAGATAAGGCACCGGCGGAAGGCCAACCGTGGTGATTTGTTCGCTAGTGTCGCCTAGGACCCGAGTTCTTTTCCGCTGACCAAGACTGAGCGCACTAACCAATGTGGGTGTTCTATGGGCCTCCCCGCAATCTATTACCGGATCCTCAAACCTGTCCAGGTGCCACAAGTAGTTCGGTGTTCCTACGGTTACAAGCGCGGATGATGGTAAGATGGATACGTGGTAACCTACGGTAGGGCTTGCGGTATGATGCGAAGTGACCATTCTCATGGTAGTTTGTGTCACCTAGCACGTAGACGCAAACGGTTAGGCCCACCTCGAAGCTTCGGCCGGACTCTCAAGGTGGATCAGACCTAGCTAGGTGGCTCCCTGGACTTGTTTGTATAGAAGGGAAGTATTGTCGAACGCTCCACCGGTACACCTCTAAGCGAGTGTTTCGATGCGTTTTCTGCTTTGTGATCAAGCCCTTCCACTCGCACATAGGTCCTTTTCCTTTCTTTTCTGGTCCCTCCTTTTTTTCCCTCTCACACTTATCTCCTCTCCTTTCTCTTCTCTCTCTCCTGCTCTCCCATGTCTCTTCCTCACCCGCGCCCGACCCCGATCCCCTCTCCGCACCTCGCCACCAGTCGCGCACCACCCCGGCCGTGGCCACCTCCCCATCTCCTCCCCATCCCGCCCTCCCTTCCTTTCCCTCCTCCACTCCTTCGTCCCCGACCCGCACCCCGCCTCCTTCTTCCTCATGCTCGCATCTAGCCCCGCTCCTCCGACTCGAGCTCCACCGTCGCCCCCACGTTCCCCACGCCGGCCTCGCTCCCCTCGCAACCCGAGCTCGCCTCCTCCTCCTCCTGCGCCTCTCTTCTCCAGCTCGAGCCCGAGCAGGCCGCCTCCTCCTCGACCCCCGTGCCTCGGCCGCTGCCAGCCATGCGCGGCTCCTGCTCGAGCTCCCCCGAGGCCGCGCCGCAACATCCTCTCTTCCTCCTCCCGCCGCCCTCTCCGCCGCCATCCTCTCTCCTCCGCCCTCTCCTTCCCTCTCCTCCCTGGCCGCTTCTCCTTGCTTCGGTCGGCCTCCCATCGACCTCCACCCGCTCCTCCGCAGCCATCCTTCTCCTTGTGTCCCTCCCAGCTCCGGCTTCCTGCAAGTGCTGCTGCTGCCCGTCCCGGAGCAGCCTGATGCGTTGTCTCCGTGTCCGTGTTTCCTGATTCCCACCTCCGTGAAGCCGGTTTCCCGATGAGTTCCCCGTTGTCCCGACGTGTGTCTCCGTGTCCCCGACGCGTGCCGTGTTTCCCGTCCCCGACAACTCCCGTTTCTCGTCTCCGTGTTGATGTGTTTCCCGATATCTGTTTCCCGACGGGAAAGTTCCCCGATTCTGTTCCCGAAGCTGTTTCCCGGTGTCTGTTCCCGTCGTAAGCATTTTCCCGATCCCCATTTCCCGTCGTGAAGCGTTCTCCGTTCCCATTCCCGACGTCGTGAAGACCGAGTACGACGACCACCGTGGATACGCCAAGATCTTCCCCGACGACCGGATGACGGTACGATGAGTTCTTCCCGACTACGTGCCGTGTAACTCCGGAGTCTGATCCCTGATCGCCGACGCCCCGGACCTCGACGACCCGAAGACCAGAACAACAAGATCCGCCACGACGACGACCCGAGTACGACTACTTCCACGACGTCGACTATCTCGACTACGACGATACTTCGACTACTTCCACGACGTCGACTACTTCGACTACTTCGACTACGACCCGAAGATGACGGTTCCGAATCCGAAGTTCCTCGATCCCACGTGTGAACCCAAACCCTAACCCTATACCATATATCCGTATCTATAAAATCATGCATGCTTAACTAACATCGCACCTTATCCATTTAGTCGAATTAAATCAAATAAATTATGGTGTTTGTCCGATGCATCTTTATTGTGCACCGATCCCATTTAAAATGTTTTGCCATGTGTTAGGAATAAAATTGAATCACATTTAATTTGTCATGCATTACATGTCATCAACATGCCGATTCTTTTGTCGTAGTAGTAAAATGCATCTTTTGTGTTTCCGGTGTTTTGCTGCCTCTTCGGGAATAGGACGATGAGTTGATGTGAGCAACGACAGGTTCTGCTACCTCTACCGGATTGCAGGAAAGTGATACTCCCTTGCTATCTTTGCTTGTTCTCTATCTCTTACTCGTCCTATCTTTTGTTCCTTGCTAGCCTTATGTTGCGATGCTTGTGTCCTGATCCTATTTGCATGTTTACCTGGCAGCCATGATATAGCCACATCCCCTCATATTATTAACATGTTCTTGGTTTACCTTGTTAGCCTTGCGAGTTGTAGTGCATGCTTAGGTGCTTTGCTTGAGTCCTGTTATATCTTATCTAGTCTTGTTGATAATATGATAGCTAGGCTCAACTAAAATGTCAATCTTTATTTTGTATTGCGATGGAATAACTTAATAAAGATAAGGCACCGACGGAAGGCCAACCGTGGTGATTTGTTCTGCTAGTGTCGCCTAGGACCCGAGTTCTTTTCCGCTGATCCAAGACTGAGCGCACTAACCACATGTGGGTGTTCTATGGGCCTCCCCGCAATCTACTACCGGATCCTCAAAACCTGTCCAGGTACCACAAGTAGTTCGGGGTGTGTCTATGGTTACAAGCGCGGATGATATGGTAAGATGGTACGTGGTTACCTACGTAGGGCTTGCGGTATGATGCGAAGTGACCATTCTCATGGTAGTTTGTGTCCCCTAGCACGTAGACGCAAATGGTTAGGCCCACCTCGAAGCTTCGGCTGGACTCTCAAGGTGGATCAGACCTAGCTAGGTGGCTCCCTGACTTGTTTGTAGAGAAGGGAAAGTATTGCGTCGAACGCTCCACCGGTGCCCCTCTAAGCGAGTGTTTCGATGCGTGTGGGTTCATTGGTGCATCCCTGAAGGGTAAAATCTTTTCGAAAAGCCGTGTCCGCGGTTTATGGACGACTTGGTGAAATGCGCTGGCTAAAAAGATCATAGACAACTTGCACCTTATGATGATATAACTTTACTAGTAAGATAGATTACTTTAATAATAATGCATAAGACTTGCCCACCGTGTGAGTTGCCCTGATTGCTTCCTCGTGGGTGGTTATCGAGGGAGTAATACTTGGGTGGGTTTTTGATGTGGTGAGTAGTACAGTTGGTTCCTTATGCGCTCTCTTACCTTGTCTTTGATAGACGAAGTTGTAGCGTGCCTCTATAAGTTGTTAGTGCTTTGCCGCTTCCTCAATTGCTAACCCTCTTTCCCCGGAATTCTAGCTTTGATATCTTGTGAGTATTACTTGCCAGTACTTCTACTAGTACTGACCCCTTCGGGGCTGCTATTCCAATGTAGCCGATAGGTTTGAAGTCTGATGGCATTAGCTTGGGAATCCCTCCGGCTTGGCCTGGGCAGGGATATGGTGCCTTCGTTTACCTTCAGGACTCTTAGTCCAATTTTTTTCTTGTTCGTAGCCGACGCTACCCGCTTCCGTGTTATTTTGGATCTTTGTATTGTATCTTTGCTCTTGACTCGGTGAGTTGTTGTTTGTATATATGTTCTTTTGAGGGTTCCATCGAGAACTGTTAGGAAGTGAGCGACCTTGGATAGTCGATCAATGACTACCCAAATGGCATATTACCCTTTTGTGACCTTGGGAAGCCAGTGATGAAGTCCATACCAATTTCATCCCATTTCCACTCGGGAATGGCTATGGGGCGAAGGGTACCCGCGGTTCTTTGGTGTTCAGCCTACACTCGGCGACAGACGTCGCATTCAGCAACATATTTGGCAATTTCCCGCTTCATGCGAGTCCACCAAAATTTACTACGGAGGTCTTGGTACATTTTTGTGCTACCGGGATGGATGTATATGGGAGATTCATGTGCTTCTTGGAGTAACAACCCCTTGGTATTTCCCGTCTTGGGCAACACAAGGCGGTTCCCAAAATATACAACACCGGAATCATCAACGGAGAAACACTTGGCATTCCCGCTTGCAATATTCTTTTTGATCTTGCGGATGCCAGCATCATTTTGCTGGGAGGCCTTGATTTCATACTCAAGAGTGTATTTGATCTCGAGGTTAGCTAGATACCCGGAGGGAACAATCTCTAGATTCAACCTAGCAAATTCTTCATGGAGAGCAGGTTGGGCCCTTTCAACCATCAAGGTGTTGCAATAGGCTTTGCGGCTTAGAGCATCCGCCACGACATTGGCCTTGCCGGACTGATAATTGAGTGTCACATCATAATCTTTGATTAATTCCAACCATCTTCTCTGTCTCAGGTTCAGATCCGGCTGGGTGAAAAGATACTTCAGACTTTGATGATCAGAATAAATCTCATAACGGTTGCCCAACAGGTAGGGCCTCCATTGCTTCAGAGCATGTACCACGGCAGCAAGCTCTAGATCATGAGTTGGATAATTTTGCTCATGTGGTTTGAGTTGACGGGAGGCATAGGCGACAACATGGCCGTCTTGCATCAAAACACAGCCCAAGCCCTGGAGTGATGCATCACAATAGACGACAAAGTCCTTGTCGGTGTCAGGAAGGACAGGCACCGGAGTGGTGGTGAGCTTGACCTTGAGGGTTTGGAAACTCTCTTCAGCTTTATCTGACCACACAAACTGTTTGTTCTTCTTGAGGAGGTCAGTCAATGCTTTGGCTATTTTGGAGAAGCCCTCAATGAATCGGCGGTAATAACCCGCCAACCCAAGGAAACTTCGGATATCTTTGACGGACTTGGGAGTTGGCCAATCCAGGATTGCATGAATCTTGTCTGGTATCACCGCTACTCCAGCAGCTGACACCACATGACCGAGAAAGATGAGCTCCTTTAGCCAAAACTCACACTTGGAGAACTTGGCATAGAGGCGGTGATCACGAAGCTTGGCCAAGACAAGTCGAAGATGCTCAGCATGCTCTTCTTCGGTTTTGGAGTAGACAAGGATGTCATCGATGTAAATGATGACAAACTTGTCGAGGTACTCGTTGAAGATGGAGTCATCAGCTTCATGAATGTAGCCGGAGCATTTGTGAGGCCGAAGGACATGATGGTGTACTCATATAGCCCATAGTGGGTAGTGAAAGCCGTCTTGGGAATATCCTCCTTTCGGATTTTATCTGATGGCAGCCTGACCTCAGATCCATCTTGGAGAATACCGTGGCACCAGCTAGTTGATCGAATAGGTCAGTTATCCGAGGAATGGGTTACTGTTCTTGATGGTCACCGCATTCAAAGGGCGGTAATCAACAACCAGCCGACGAACATTGGTATCCCTCTTCTTGACAAAGATGACCGGGCAGCCCCAAGGTGAGCTACTCAGCTGGATGAATTCCTTTCTAGCAGCTCATCAAGTTGCTTCTTTAGTTCAGTTAGCTGTTCCGTTGGCATGCGGTAGGGCCTTTTGAAACTGGGGCGGTTCCCGGGACCAACTCAATCACAAACTCCACGCTGCGATCAGGTGGCATGCCGGGCAATTCCTCTGGGAAAACATCGGGAAATCACACACCACAGCAACTTCATGTATTTCTGGCGGGGTGGTTCCTTCCAGGAACCATAGACTGATCTCCGGAGAAAGAGGAGTGGCTGCGGACGGAGTGGCAGAAGTTGGGGACCAGTAACGCACTTCCCCATAGCTTGGGTGGATCACTGTGACAGTCTTGGCAGCACAATCCAGGTTGGCCTGATATTTGACTAGCTAATCCATACCCAGAATAACATCGATCCATCTGACTTCAGGGCTATCAGTGAGAACGGAAAAGGGACTGACCCTACAGAAATCTGAACCTCAGGAGCTATCCAATTGTGTGCCAACTAGAGCCTGGGGTCTTGACCACTAGCGGGGAGTCCATATTTGCAAATGGTATTTGATGGTTGTGTGCATATGATATGGATATGAATGAATGCGATGCTCCAGAATCAAATAAGACTGAAGCTGGATATGCATTGATTCGAAGCGTACCCATAAGAACTCCGGGGTCCTCCTCAACTCCTTCAGCCGAGACATGGTTCAGGCGGCCACGGCTGACGGTCATGGCCTTGGCGGCTGGGGTAGAGGGTGCTGGTGCAGGTGCTGCGGTTGTCGGTGCCTTCTGGGGACACTCCCTGGAGTAGTGCCCTGGCTCGCCATAGGCGAAGCAAGTGAGCCTCGGTGGTGGTGTAGGCAGCTGAGGGCGGAAGCCACTTCCAGCAGCACCCAAGGTCGAAGTAGCTGGGCGAGGCGGAGGTGGCCTGAACCCTGAAGGCCTTGGCGTGAAGGGTGCACGAGGCACAACGCTGAAGGGCACAAAGACCCTGCGCTTCTTGCCCTCAGAGGAAGAGGAGCTCTGGTTGTCGGTGGGAGCTGGCCTCTTGGAAGCCTCCAGCTCCTTCCTACCCTGATCCATAGTAAGAGCCTGGTTGTAGAGCTCCTGGTAGGACTGGAACTTGAAGGGTAGGAGCTCGTATCGGAGGCGAGGTCCGAGCCCCTTGCGGAAGAGGTATTGCTTGTCCTCATCGTTCGTGACGTCCCGAGGGGCGTAACGCGAGAGGTGGTTGAACTCCCGCCCATAGGCTTGGACGTCCATGCGTCCCTGGGTTAGATCCAGGAACTCCCTCCTCTTGAGGTCCATGACGGGCTTGGGGATGTACGCCGCACGGAAAGCGGCGCGGAAATCCTCCCAAGTGAAGACATGGCCCGCGACAAACATTGCCACGTGGCTCTCCCACCAGGAGCCAGCGGCTCGATTCAGCAGGTAGGTGGCGAAGTTGACTTGTTCCGCCACCGGAATGTGCAGAGCGGCAAACAAGCGCTCAAGAGCCCGGAGCCAATCATCCGCATCAAGCGGCTCCTTAGCTTCGATGAAGGTAGGCATTTTTTGAGAGGAAGAGTTGGCATTTTTTGAGAGGAACCGAATATGCAGGCGGATACGATCTCAGAACAAAAGAAGGCAATGATCATCTCTGTCTCCAAACAATCCCAGAAAGACACTTACGGACGATTAGGATCGTCGTGAAGCCGGAATAAGTGGGGGAGATGCCGGATTACCGACGGTGCTTGGACGGATTATAATCTTACAAATGGCTGCATATCTTCAGGTACTCACACGCATAATCATCCATTAGTGAATTAAATTGTTAATACTTAATGGTAGGTCTAATCATCACCGGGTTAGATCCGCCGCCGTTACCAGTTTACCCCAAACCGGGGGAATATTTGAGCGTGTCGTGGCGCTGCAGGCACTATAGTCTATAGTTGAGCTAGATTCAACAGATGATTCGGGAAAAAAAACTAGATTCAACCGATACATGTCATGTACGGAGTAGTAATCACCCTCCATGCATGTTTGAAATTTTCATTACAGTGTCTAGCTTCATCAAATACATAATTACGTGATTGCAATGCAGATTTTTTTCATGGAGCTAGGCAACCAAGTCAGAGTATCAAGCAACAGATTAACTAATGTGTCAAGGTGTGTACAAATCACTTCTTAATATAGACATACAAGGGCACACATGCGTGCATAAGCAAATCAATTCTTATTGCATGGGATGAGGTCATCAATCAAAAGGCTCGGTTTAATAGTAAACATAATTAGTCAAGTGTCAAATTTGAATAACAAACATAATAATGTTGTACGTGCTTGAAGTCGTCTAACTGACTCGATGGCTTAAGTATCAAATTTGTAATTAACACTTTATAAATTCTACTAGCAAATATACAACGTTAATGTAATATTTTTTCTTTGGGTTTGCTGAATTGGTAATATTTCTTTGGGTGCACACGCCACCATATTAGCACACTCGCACAATATTTTATTAATATTAGAGTTACGGTCTTCAAGATTAGTTGGCTAAAAATACACACTATATTCTACATACGAAATTCTTAATAATAATTAGCAACCGGATTTCCTTATATTACGAAAACAAACTACATAATAACTGACTTTTAAAGAAAAAATATATGAAAGCAATCATTTAATGTCATATGTGTGTGATTCAAATTAACCCAATCAAGTGAAATAAAAAGTTAAAATAAAAAAATGATTTCAAATAATCTAGCATGCACTGCTGGAGAGACAATTCCAATGTAGAATGTGTTACATATATCAACATGTATATACTTAGATGTATTGACATCCATGCATGAGTTCGAGACTTTGAGAACAGAAAAAGTACATGGACAAGAACAAAAATCGAATAAACACGAGCAGATATATGCTCAATCAATGACCACTAGAAAAGTTCATGACGATCTTACGCAATACTGATAATGTAGATTTGGAATAACAAAAAATGATATGTATCCTTCACTGTCGGGTGCAAGACAGGCATAACATCGTGAAATGGGAATATGGGGACTGATTCATTTGTGTTCGCTTACAAGCAATGCATCTTATGGGAAGTGAAACCGTGCCAAATATTAATTTTTGTTATGCTAGAACTCTCAGTAGTAGAAAAACAAATGGACACGATACATGACGATTTATGATAGTCGTGAGTAAGAGAGCATTTAGAAATTTTCATCATACCTACAATTTTTTAAGATTAGCAGGGAAAGAGAGGAAGAGTTGGCATTTTTTTCATAATAAATGTATTTACATTTTTTTAATTTGACTATAGTAAGGATAATTTTGAGTGGAATTATCTAGAGGCAAAACATTGTGTCCAACAAGAACACCAATAATAGATAGGGAACGAGAAGGTGGGAGGATCCTAAAGTGCATTTACCTTGCAAGCCAAAGACCCCAATATTGTTGGTTTCCCATTTGCAGCCTTTCCTAACAAGAAAATACAATAATACAAAAAAAGGATCTAGCGAAGAGCAATTATGTTTCCATAATGAATATAATATCAATTATGTTTTAGTGGTACATAATGGCACAATCAAATAAATCCAAGTAAAATTGTATCTAATACATTGTGTCCACCAAGAACACCAATAATAATACATTGATCCTAAAGTCCGTGCATTTACATTGCAAGCTAAAGACCCCAATGTTGTCGGTCTCCCATTGGCAGCTTTTCCTAACAACACAACACAATTAGTAGAAAAACGGATCTACCAGAGTAAAATTATGTTTCCATAATGGATATAGTATTAGTTATATTTGAATGGTAGCTAATTCTAATCAAATAAATGCAAGGAAAATTGAAACTAAATATATACTAAATCTAGCCGCGCAAACGCGCGGGTCATCCTGCTAGTTTTTAGGAATTCATAAATAACAGCAAGATTGTAAATCCAAAAGACTAATTCAATGCTTCTAACACATAGGGTATGTTTTTCTGAACATTTTGGTATTTGATTTGTCAAATTTGGATCAAAACTCCAATAGTTATTGATTGTTTTAATTTAGTTTATTTCATAAAAAGAAAAACCACAAAAGCAGACAGGCCGGCCTCAAGCCGGCCAGGCCAGGCAAAAGGCCGGGGGGTGGCCCGAAGCCACCGGCCCTTGGCCGGCCCAGACTGGGCTCCCAGGCCGGGTGAGTGGCCGAAGCGTCCGGCCCAGTGCCGGCCCAATGCCGGCCCAGGTCGGGCGCTCAGGCCGGGCACCAGCCCGAGGCCTCCGGCCTCAGGCCGGCCCAAGCAGCGGCCAGGCCGGTCGCTCGGAGAGGGTGACGCGGCGGCCGACGGTGAACGACCGGCGACCACGATTCGGCGGCGAGGAGAGGGAAGAGGAAGCGGGAAACGCTTAAAGGGAAGCTAGGTTACCCGGGAGCACGTGCGCGTGGTCGGGACGGCGAGGGCATGGTCGGTGGTGACGGAATCGGTGAGGACGAGAGCGGCGGATGGCGTCCGCGGCAAGGAAGGGTGAGGACGATTGCGTCGGGCTCCGGCCCTCCGGGTTCGATTCCTTGGTCGCGGAGCAAGAGGAGGTGGCGGCGAAGCTTGCAGTGATCCTTGATCCGCGCGGGGCGGCGCCAGACAGCGGCGACGAGCAGAAACGAGCGGCGGCGGAAGGGAGAGCTCGGGGAAGAGAAAAATGGTGACCTCGATCTGGAAAACAAGGGAGGGAACGGGAGGAGTGGGTGAGGGGAGCAGGTGGGCAGCGTCGGGGCCTCCTTTTCCACGCGGAAGGCACGGTCTCGAGCGGCATGGGCGTCGGCTAGCTCGGCGGCATGGCGCCAGGATGCCATGGCGCCACAGTGGAGGAGAAAGAATAATTTATAGAGACCCCCCTGGCAGATTTAAAAGTATTTACAAATAGGTCCAGAGGCACCTTTCCTGATTTAAAAAGGGCATTTAAACATTGTCTAAAATTTCTACAAAAATTCATGTGGGCTCCACTTAACCTTTAGGTGCTCCACAAAAATTGGTGAGGCAAAATAAAATGTTTTGGCCAACCTTTATTTACAGTTTTTAATTATGGTCATTTTTGACAATTTCCAATTTGTATTTATTTGAAGCACTTAAACATTTCCAAAAATAATGAAAATATTCATGGAGGCTCTAACAATGACATTGAAGCTCCCCATGATTTTAGTTTGAATTATTGGAATGTTTAACTTTGTTTCAAAAATAGAAATTGAATTAAGCCAATTTGAATTATCAAATTTATTTCCTTGCTTGATAAGGAATTGCTTCATCAAAAGAATTTAACATGCACACTTGGAACTTCCTGAAAAATTTGGAAGTTCAAGTTTATTGGTTTGCTAAGTTGAGAAATTTCATTTGGTGGAGGGTTGTGGAAGGTTTGCTTCCCCATTTCAATTGTGTGCAATGCTTGTTTGTTAAAAGTAGCAAGTTCCACAAGCATGCCATGATGCAAACAATGATGCAAAAGTGGAAATTTGTTTGGTATTTTTCATTACAAAGTTGGGGCTGTTACACCCCGCTCCTCCGACTCGAGCTCCACCGTCGCCTCCCACCTTCCCCACGCCGGCCTCGCTCCCCTTGCGCCCGAGCTCGCCTCCTCCTCTCCTGCGCCTCTCCTTCTCCAACTCGAGCCCGAGCAGGCCGCCTCCTCCTCGACCCCCGCTGCCTCGGGCCGCTGCCGGCCATGCGCGGCTCTTGCTTGAGCTCGTCCCCGAGGCCGCGCCGCATCATCCTCTCCTTCCTCCCCCGATCCTCCCTCTCCGCCGGCCGCCGGCCGCCATCCTCCTCTCCCTTTGCCCTCTCCTTCCCTCTCCTCCCTGACCGCTTCTCCTTGCTTCGACCGGCCCTCCCATCGACCTCCACCCAGCTCCTCCGCATCCATCCGTCTCCTCGTGTCCCTCCCAGCTCCGGCTTCCTGCAAGTGCTGCTGCTGCCCGTCCCCGGAGCAGCCTGATGCGTTGTCTCCGTGTCCGTGTTTCCCGATTCCCGCCTCCGTGAAGCCGGTTTCCCGATGAGTTCCCCGTTGTCCCGACGTGTGTCTCCGTGTCCCCGACACGTGCCGTGTTTCCCGTCCCCGACGACTCCCGTTTCTTGTCTCTGTGTTGACGTGTTTCCCGATATCTGTTTCCCAACGGGAAAGTTCCCCGATTCTGTTCCCGAAGCTGTTTCCCGATGTCTGTTTCCCGTCGTGAAGCATTTTCCCGATCCCCGTTTCCCGTCGTGAAGCAGTTCTCCGTTCCCATTCCCGACGTCGTGAAGACCGAGTACGACGACCACCGTGGATACGCCAAGATCTTCCCCGACGACCGGATGACGATACGACGAGTTCTTCCACGACTACGTGCCGTGAACTCCGGAGTCCGATCACCGATCCCCGACGCCCCGGACCCCGACGACCCCGAAGACCGGAACGACAAGATCCGCCACGACGTCGACCCGAGTACGACTACTTCCACGACGTCGACTACCTCGACTACAACGACTACTTCGACTACTTCCACGACATCGACTACTTCGACTACGATGACTACTTCGACTACGTGTGAACCCAAACCCTAACCCTATACAATATATCCGTATCTATAAAATCATGCATGCTTACTAACAACGCACCTTATCCATTTAGTCGAATTAAATCAAATAAATTATGGGGTTTGTCCGATGCATCGTTATTGTGCACCGATCCCATTTAAAATGTTTTGCCGTGTGTTAGGAATAAAATTGAATCACATTATTTGTCATGCATACATGTCATCAACATGCCGACTCTTTTGTCGTAGTAGTAAAATGCATCTTTTGTGTTTCCGGTGTTTGTTGCCTCTTCGGGAATAGGACGATGAGTTGATGTGAGCAACAACAGGTTCTGGTACCTCTACCGGATTGCAGGCAAGTGATACTCCTTTGCTATCTTTGCTTGTTTTCTATCTCTTACTCGTCCTATCTTTTGTTCCTTGCTAGCCTTATGTTGCGATGCTTGCGTCCCGATCCTATTTGCACGTTTACCTGGTAGCCTTGATATAGCCACATCCCCTCATCCTATTAACATGTTGTTTGTTTACCTTGTTAGCCTTGCGAGTCGTAGTGCATGCTTAGGTGCTTTGCTTGAGTCCTGTTATCTCTTTATCTAGTCTTGTTGATAATATGATAGCTAGGCTCAACTAAAATGTTAATCTTTATTTTCTATTGCGATGGAAATAACTTAATAAAGATAAGGCACCGGCGGAAGGCCAACCGTGGTGATTTGTTCGGCTAGTGTCGCCTAGGACCCGAGTTCTTTTCTGCTGATCCAAGACTAAGCGCACTAACCACATGTGGGAGTTCTATGGGCCTCCCCGCAATCTATTACCGGATCCTCAAACCTTTCCAGGTGCCACAAGTAGTTCCGGTGTTTCTACGGTTACAAGCGCAGATGATATGGTAAGATGGATACGTGGTTACCTACGGCAGGGCTTGCGGTATGATGCAAAGTGACCATTCTCATGGTAGTTTGTGTCACCTAGCACGTAGACGCAAACGGTTAGGCCCACCTCGAAGCTTCGGCCTGACTCTCAAGGTGGATCAGACCTAGCTAGGTGGCTTCCTGGACTTGTTTGTAGAGAAGGGAAGTATTGCGTCGAACGCTCCACCGGTACACCTCTAAGCGAGTGTTTCGATGCGTGTGGGTTCATTGGTGCATCCCTTCAGGGTAAAATCTTTTCGAAAAGCCGTGTCCGCGGTTATGGACGACTTGGTGAAATGCGCTGGCTAAAAAGATCATAGACAACTTGCACCTTATGATGATATTAACTTGACTAGTAAGATAGATTACTTGAATAATAACCCAGCCGCTTTGTGCTGATGCAAGAAGGCCATGGTGTCGCTTATGCTTCCCGTCAACTCAAACTACATGAACAAAATTATCCAACTCATGATTTGGAGCTTACCGTCGTGGTACATGCTCTGAAGCAATGGAGGCCCTACCTATTGGGCAACCGTTGCGAGATCTACTCCGACCATCAAAGTCTAAAATATCTCTTCACCTAGCCGGATCTGAACTTGAGGCAGAGAAGATGGTTGGAATTAATAAAAGACTATGATGTGACCCTCAACTATCAGGCCGGCAAGGCCAATGTCATGGCTGATGCGTTGAGTCGCAAGGCCTATTGTAACACCGTGATGGTTGAAAAGGCACAACCGGCTGTCCACGAGGAATTTGCTCGGTTAAATCTGGAGATTGTTCCCTCCGGATATCTAGATAACCTCGAGATCAAATCCACTCTCGAGGATGATATCAAAGCCACCCAGCAAAATGATGCTGAAATCCTCGAGATCAGAGAGAAGATAGCTAATGGGAAGGCCAATTGTTTCTCGGTTGATGACAATGGTGTTGTCTATTTCGGTGACCGTCTAGTGGTGCCCAAGAGTGGGAACATAAGGGAGTTGATCCTCTCAGAAGCTCACGAGTCACCCATCTCTATTCATCCGGGTAGCACAAAAATGTACCAAGATCTTCGCCCTCAATTCTGGTGGTCTTGCATGAAGCGCGAGATCGCCGAGTATGTTGCTCAATGCGACGTCTGTCGCCGAGTGAAGGCTGAACATCAAAGGCCAGCTAGTACCCTTCGCCCCATAGCCATTCCCGAGTGGAAATTGGATGAAGTTGGCATGGATTTCATCACCGGCTTTCCAAGATCTCAAAAGGGCAACTATCCCATCTGGGTCATCATCGACCGCTTGTCAAAGGTCGCCCACTTCCTTCCGGTTCGTGATGATATTCGAGCAAGCCAACTTGCTGACTTGTATATGGCCCGGATTGTTCCTTTGCATGGGGTTCCATTGCGGATCATCTCAGACCGTGGAAGCCTTTTTGTGTACAAATTTTGGCAAAGTTTCCAAACGGCTCTTGGAACCCGTCTCAACTTCAGCACCGCCTATCACCCTCAAACTGATGGCCAAACGGAAAGGGTGTACCAAGTCCTTGAGGATATGCTTCGGGCTTGTGTTATCTCCTTCGGCAAGGGTTGGGAAAAGTACCTCCCCCTCGCCGAGTTCTCCTACAACAATAGCTACCAAGCCAGTTTGCAAATGGCTCCCTTTGAGGTCCTTTATGGGAGAAAATGCCGAACTCCTCTCAATTGGTCTAAAACCGGAGAGAGATCGCTCTTCGATCCTGATATGATCAATGAAGCCGAGGAGAAGGTCCGTATCATTCGGGATAATCTCAAGGCTGCTCAATCCAGGCAGAAAAGCTATTATGACAAGCACCATCAAGAGGTCCATTATGATATTGGTGACAAGGCCTATCTTCGAGTCTCTCCTCTCCGAGGCGTTCGTCGCTTCGGAATCAAGAGCAAATTGGCACCTCGCGATGTTTTCCCTTTCACCGTCCTAGCCAAGAGAGGAGATCTCTCCTATCAACTTGAGTTGCCTTCCAATTTCCTGGATGTGAATGATGTATTCCATGTCTCCCAACTCCGTCGTTGCTTCAAGGATCCAATCCGTGGGGTTGATCATGAGGCATTGGACATTCAAGAGGATTTGACCTATCGCGAGCATCCTGTCCGCATCTTGGATGAAGCGGAGAGGAAAACCCGCAACAAGACCATCAAGTTCCTCAAAATCCAATGGTCTAACCATTCCGAGGAAGAAGCCACATGGGAGCGAGAAACTAGCCTTCGTTAGGAATACCCCACCTTCTTCACTCAAGCCTAGAATCTCGGGACGAGATTCCTGTAAGGGGGGTAGAATTGTAACAGCCCCAGCTTGGTAATGAAAAATACGAAGAATTTTTCCACTTTTTGTTTTCATGTTGCATCATAGCATCCATTTGCAATTGCTATTTCTAACTTTCACTTGGAAACAAATTGAAATGGGGAGGCAAACTTCCCAACATCCAAACCAATGCAAATGGTCAACTTAGCAAACCAAATCATTCTTGGACTTCCAAATGTTTTAGGAAGTTCCAAGTTTACTTTTTGAAACCAATTCTCATATTCTAAATATTGTCGAATAAGAAATGAATTTGAGAATTCAAATTGGTTCAATTCAATTTTTATTTTTGAACCCAAGATAAACATTTCAAAAATTCAAACTAAAATCATGGGGAGCTTCATTGTCATTGTTAGAGCCTCCATGAATATTTTCAGTATTTTTGGGAATGTTTAAGTGCTTCAATAAAATACAAATTAGAAATTGTCAAATTTACTTTAAATTAAAAGCTGTAAACAAATGTTGGCCAAAACATTTTATTTTGCCCCACCAGTTTTTGTGGAGGTTCTAAAGGCTAAATGGAGCCTATATGAATTTTTACATATTTTAGAAAAATGTTTTAGTGCCCCAATTAAATCACTGAAGTCTGCTGAAATTAAAAGAAAAGCATAAATGTTTAAATCACTTACAGTGGGCCCCCACTGTTAGTCTCACCTCTCTCTTCTCTCTCCCTCACTGTGGCGCCATGCCTTCGCTGTGCCCATGCCGCGCTGCCCCCCCCTGCCGCGCTGGAGGATAAGGAGGACGCCCAAGAGGACCCCGTGCCCTGTTGTGCCTCTCTCCCACACCTCCCCTGCTCCTTGCTCTCCCTCCCAAGCCCCTCCTCGTCGCCGACCTGGCCGTCGCGTCCGCCGCCGCATTGTCGCCACTAGGAGCCACCCCTGTCAAATCGGAGCGTGCCATCTCCTCCGCCGTGACGCCCTCCATCTTCACCACCGAAGCACATTTGCGGGGAGGCCGGGAATCGAGCAAATCGTGCTCGCCCGTTCCCGCCGGTCCGCCGCTCGCCGCACTCGACCTCGACGAAATCCGACCGCCGTGGTCGTCCCCGTCCGCTCCGGGCCACGCCGAAGTGGTCCTGGTGAGCACGCGCCTCTCCTAGACAACCTCCCCCTCCCCCTCTCCCTCTCCGGCGTCGCCTCCGTGCGTCACCGTGCCGATGGTCACCGTCGTGTCGCCGGTCCCGAGAGCCCGGCCTGGGCTCCGGCCTGACCGGCCACGAGGCCGGCCGGCTCGGGCCAGTGCCCGACCTGGACCCCGGTCTGGGCCGGCACGAGGCCGGCTTCTTCGGCCGCCCCCCCGATCTTCTAGCCCAGCCTAGGCCGTCCCAAGGCCGATGGGTTCGGGACACACCCCGGCCTTCAGCCCGGCCTGGCCGGCACAAGGCCGGCCTGCCTGGCTAACCATTTTTCCTTTTTGGTTTTTAAAACCAATTTGAATAAGTTATAACTTTTTAAAGAATGATCCAAATTTGACAAATCAAATACCAAAATGTTCAGAAAAACAAACCCTATGTGTTAGAGGCATTGTAATAGTCTTATGAAGTTATAATCTTGCTATTTAGATATGATTTCCAAAAGGGGTTCAAATAATATCTAATTTCGGAAATTACATAACTCATTAAACATTGGTCCAAAAATTATGAATAAGATATCAATGTGATCTACACTTCAAATGCAATCAAACAATGCACTTATCACATCATGATCACAAATATTTTATTTAATGTTAATCATAATTTGATTAAAAGTTTTAAATGCAAATAATTAATTAATTTTCTATTTATTCATCGGTGCTCAGAAAATTCCAAATGAGGTACCAAAATGATCGGAAGAGCAAAACCTTTTTATCCTGTCATATTCATGCATATTTGAGCAAATTCTAAATAATGTGATCATTTATGAACAATTGGACATTAAGTTAAATATGGGGTGTTTTCCAAATAATTGCACTAATTATTTGGCTCTCCATTTAATTTTGCTATCTAATATATATAATGATATCCTTGCATGAGATTGACATGTCATCATGTGATTGAGCATTGCACTTGTTCTCTTGTGATTTATTTGTTCTTTGTATTATTTTGGGTATCGATAGATTCCGGAGTTGAGGTCACCCCGACCTATCTCGACGAGCAGTACTACACGCCCCAGCAGCAAGGCAAGAGATAACCTAACCTTCTTGGCATCTAGCATCCTACGATTTTATCAACTTATTTTATCCACCATAATATTGCATGCGATTCAAATGACATTTTTGATCAAGACATAGAGTATCCTATGAATGCATGTTTTTCCCCGAGCCAATCACATGTATCCCTACCTATGAACCTTAATGTTGATGTGTTGGCCTGAGACAAGAATATAATTGTTGTAGTTATATGCTTAGCTATGCTTAGCCATGCTTAGTTAAATGCTAGTTATGTCCGTTGTTTAATTCCATAATTGTTGATGTTGATGGAATATTTCGGACATGGAGGATATGTGGGGTGCTAAAGTAAAATGCTAAAAAGGCTTGGGTGAGTTGCCATCGGGCATGGTGTTTTGCCTCACTCTGGCCCCTAGGTGCGAGTTCTTGTCTCTAGACTCAAGATCGATCGTGCTGCCATTGCTGTGTGTATGGGCGCCTTACTGACCAGATAATTTGTGAGGGGCTTGTCAAGGGTCCTCTAGTTTGCTATTTCCATTTGCACATGAGTGTGTGGGTGGAAAAAGGAACGAGGATGGTGGTGTTTAGGATGTGGCCGCGGGGCAGGGCGTTGGAGGCGCTGTACCTGTCCTTCCGCACACTGATGGCCCTTGAGTAAGCCTCATGCATTGTAAAGGTCTAACCACGTCCACTCGCCGGCCTTCCCCGGAAGAGGGCCAATTAGGTGAGCCGGACGGTACCAATGGGTAAAATAGTACACCCCTGCAGGGTTTAATCTTTTCGAAAAGCCGTGTCCGCGGTTATGGACGACTTGGGAACGGATATACGAGATCATAGAGAACCTTAACCTAATTGATATGGCAGCTAAAGGTTGCATAATCAACTTGAGATAAAGGTTCATTTCCTCGAGGGTGATTCGAGGGAGTGCCTTTGGTGGAGATGAGTGGTGATGGCTACAAGTAGGTTCGACGAGAACCGAAGATGAAAAGTTTACCTCTTACCCCTCGTATGAAAAATATTCTGAGTAGACGGTGCCATGTGTCATTTATGTTTTGTTTATGAAAATTAGCTTTATGCAAAAATAACTACATATACAGCTTTAGAGCCTCCGTCAGTCATTTGGCCTATATCGCCCTACTAAACTTGCGAGTACGTCGTACTCAGTCTCTCTTTGCTGCCTTTATATTTGTATTTCAGAGGAGGACGACACCGAGCAGATAGGTGGGTTCTTCGTGGTTGTCGACTAGTAGTCCGGGGTTCCCAGGTGGCAGCTTGGGACCGTGGAACAAGCTGGCTGGGATCTTTATTTGTAGGCCTCTTAGGCCATATATTTGCCTCTTGTTGTTAGACAACACTACCCGCTTCCGTTTGAGGTATTGTTGGATCTGTGATCCTTTTGTGTGTAATATTTGTATCTTCTCTTATATGAGTTGCTATATGCTTTTGGGGTCGTACAGTCTGCAATGTGCCAGTTGTTCCACAAGTCTCGGTCTCTTTACTATACGTGATAGCGATGTCTGAGCTTATGGCATGATCGGGGTGTTGTGTGCCGATGATCCATTCCGAACACACCTGCCAATGAGTTTTGGCCTGGGATGGTAAACCCAGTAACCCTCGATTGTGTAGCATGACTGGTTGCACAACGCTTCACTGTATAGTTCTGGGGTCGGGGCGCTACAACTTGCCCACCATGTGAGTTGCCCTGATTGCTTCCTCGTGGGTGGTTGATCGAGGGAGTAACACTTGGGCGGGTTTTTGATGTGGTGAGTAGTACAGTTGGTTCCTTATGCGCTCTCTTACCTTGTCTCTGATAGACGAAAGTTCTAGCGTGTCTCTATAAGTTGTTAGTGCTGTTTGCCGCTGCCTCAATCGCTAACCCTCTTTCCCCGGAATTCTAGCTTTGATATCTTGTGAGTATTACTTGCCAGTACTTCTACTAGTACTGACCCCTTCGGGGCTGCTATTCCAATGCAGCCGACAGGTTTGAAGTCTGACGTCGTTAGCTTGGGAATCCCTCCGGCTTGGCCTGGGCAGGGATATGATGCGTTCGTTCACCTTCAGGACTCTTAGTCAAATTTGTTTCTTGTCCGTAGCCGGACGCTACCCTCTTCTGTTGTTATTTTGGATCTTTGTATTGTATCTTTGCTCTTGACTCGGTGAGTCATTGTTGTATATATGTTCTTTTGAGGGTTCCATCGAGAACTGTTGTAATGTTATCACAATTCCACCCGCATAACGTGTGTGTTGCGACGTGAACATTATGTCTGGTGGGCGTCCTTTAGGATCGTTATTATGCGGATTTGGCTGGAACGCTAAAGTCTTTATAGTACCGATCTTGGGGCGTTACAAGTTATGTCCTCCGAATCCACTTCAACACCACCAACAACGTAGCAGAGTATGAGGCTCTCCTCCATGGCCTTCATATGGCTAAGGAGTTGGGAGTAAAACGCATCCTCTGCTATGGCGACTCGGATCTTGTTGTACAGCAACTAGATGGATGTTGGGACACAAAAAGTCCCACAATGGCGGAATACAGGAGAACAGTCGATGAATTCGGCAGATGCTTTGCCGGCTTAGAGGTCCGACATATCTCTCGAGATGGCAATGAAGCTGCTGATGCCTTGGCCAGAATAGGCTCCAGGCAAAAGGCAGTGCCCCCAGATGTATTTCTCCACCATCTACATAAGCCGTCCATCAAAGGCGGCGACGAAGATTATCCCTTGTTGGCAGAATGAGTTCAAGTATGCTTGGTAACCCCAGATTGGACCACGCCCTACATTTATTTGCTGATTAATAAGAAACTGCCCAAGGACGACGAGGTGTTGAGCCGTCAAATTGAGCGCCGAGAAAGGCGGACACGATTATTGACGGACAACTTTACAAACGGAGCACATCCGGCATCTTCCAAAGATGCGTCTCTCCAGAAGAAGGGCGGCAAATCCTTAAGGAAATCCACTCCGGCGTATGTGGGCATCACGTGGCGGCAAAGGCGTTGGTCGCTAAGGCATTTCGGCACGGATTCTTCTGGCTAACGGCTAAGCAGGATGCTATCAACATCGTCAAGACTTGTGAAGGATGTCAGCGCTACGTGGCATCGGTGGCACACCTGCAATCCAATGGACAGGTAGAGTGCACTAACGGCATTATTCTGCAAGGTAGTAAGCCGAGGCTTGAATCCCCATTGCATCGAGCAGCCGGCGCTTGGGTTGATGAATTGCCGATGGTCTTATGGAGTATTCGTACTACCACCACTACTAGGGAAAAGGCTACCCGTGGCGCACCAAATAAGGCTACCCGTGGCGCAGGGGCCTGCGCCACGGATTGCCACGCCACGGGTAACCACACTTACCCGTGGCGCAGGCACAGATGTGCGCCACGAGTATTGTCCATGGCGCACATGTCTATCTTGCGCCACGGCTAAGGGGAAGTACCCGTGGCGCACCTCTTACTCGTGCGCCACGGCTAGGGTGCGCCACGACTACCTTCTGTCATGCGCCACGGCTAAGTTTTTCTGTATTTTTTTATATACAGAAAATACAGTATTTATACAGGTATTTATACAGTATTTATACAGTTGTTAATATAGATGTTAATACAGATTGCAGAACAATATACAAAATACATAGATCACACATGCATTATAACTGAAAATATATCACGGATCATCATATATATACATCGAGCGGAATCGAGTAGCAAGTTCGAACATCACATTACAAACTAAAGAATGTTTAATTACAACACGTGTTCCATCCATTGTTTGAACATAACCTAAGACAAGCATAAGATAGCTAGGCGTCGACGGTCCTGGGGCCGGGAAGGGGCGGACGCCGTCTTTCGTGAAGGGCCGGATGTCGCCTTGTGCCTTTAAACGTCGTTCCACCTCCACATTATCGAGTGGAGCGCCGTCGTAGTAGAACTTGCCTCCAACGGTGCAGACATCATGTAGTATGATCCGCGCGAACGTCTCCTGGATGCGATAGAATTCTTGTCGGAGATCAAGATCTTGGATTGTCGCCAAGTTCTCGGCCCAGCGTTGTAGTTGTTCTGGCAACTTGAGTTGCTCTGCATCCCGTACGAAGGCACGGATCTGGTGGATGGCCATACCCTCCGGCGATGCCTCTAGGCTCTATAGGCGCCCCACCGGGGGACACTTCGGTGATCGCTTGCCTCAAGGCCCGGACCTTGTTCTTGCTCCTCTCTTTCCTAGCCTTTTTGGCTTGGCTACCATCTGTGTGTTCTCCGCCATCCGTGGTCTCGTTGCCATCCCCGATGCCACTAGTGGTGGTCTCGTTGCCATCCCCGGCGCCACTATTATTGGCGCCCTCGTCACCATCCTCGGCGCCCTCGTCCTGGGCAACATCCCCTGTCAGCTCATTGTAGAAGCTCCAGAAGTCCGCGTTGTTCTCTCTGGCTGCTTCTTCCACGCTTAACTGCCGAGAAGCTCCAGCCACATTGTTGTTAGCCATGTGTTCTGCGTTTGACAACACAATGGAACGTGTTAGTTAAAAGAAACAAAAAATATATGCCGATGTATTATCGAAATGTCGAATCATTTCCGTTCCGGCAAAATCGTTTGACGACGGAAAAATTCGGCATGACCTTTGCTAATTTTTGGCCATAGGAGTGTCGGAAATTTGCCGAAATGGAAATGAATCGACATTTCGGCAAAACATCGGCACTCATATAAAATCCCTGCAAATTTACAACAATAAAAACCGGCACACAACTCCGGCAGGCAGGATAGAAACATTCATCACAGATAATTAAGCCGGCACACAACTCCGACACGATACAAATGTTCATCACAGATAACTAAGCCGGCACACAACTCCAGTAGGGTACAAATATTTGTCACAGATAATTAGGCCGGCACACAACTCCGACAACAAACATTCCATCACATACATCCTACCTTGCTTCAACTTAACCAGCAACAAGCAACAGTAGCACCCCTACCAGCAGCAAGCCACACCACCACCACTACCTGCAAGCAACAGCAAAAACTCAATTAGAGGATTGTGAATTTTCAGGTTAATCAAAGTAACAGCAAGCCACAGCAAAAACTCAATCAACAAGAAGCAACACCACTACCTAACCTAACACACTGATTTTGCATTGTGCTAAACCCTAACCCTAACCTAAATTTCTATCTAACCCTAGTACTAAATAGGCAACCCTAACCCTAATAACACTAAACCTAATGTCACTAACCCTAACAGCAAGCACAAGCATCACTACCCGTAACAGCATTTTGCATGTTGATACAATTTGCATTTTGCATGTTGCTAACCCTAATACTAAATAAGCAGCATCATTAACACCAACCCTAACCCTAATAGCAAGCAGCAGCATCACTAACAGCAAGCAGCATTTTATCAAACACATGGCGAGCAAGAGCACCGAGGGGTGGTTACCTGCTCTCGGGACGGAAGAGGGCGGTGCTGGGGAGGAGGGCGGCGTGTCGGGGTGGAGGCCGGGGAGGAGCAGGCTTGAGGAGGATGATGGCTTGATGAGGAGGAAGGCTCGGGGAGGAGGGTGGCGTGTCAGGGCGGAGGCCGCAAGCTTGGTGAGAGGAGGGTGGTGTGTCGGCGGAGGAGAGCTGGGGGAGGAGGAGGTCGGGGCGAGGAGGCCGGAGAGCTGGGGGAGGAGGAGGGAGGCCGCACGTGGGCTCGGTGAGAGAGGAGGGCTCGAGGAGGAGGAGAGTTGGGGGAGGAGGAGGTCAGGGCGCATGACGGTCGGAGATGGGGAGGGCGCACGGCAGCCGGAGACGGGGAGGGCGACGTCGGCGAGGAGGCGTACGGGATATGGAGAGAAGGACGCGCGGGAGATGGGGAATTTTGGATCGGGCCGGTTGCTTAGTTCCTACCCCATCTTAGCCGTGGCGTAGGTCGGTGGCCCTGCGCTATGGGTATGGCAGTTAGCCGTGGCGCAGGCCTGCCTGCGCCATGGGTAAGTTACCCGTGCCGCAGGGGCCTCTTCCTGCGCCACGGCTAAGTGGGTTTTTTATATTTTCTTTTTTTAATTGCATTTCATATCTATTGTAATAATTATTATTACAATATTTATTTTAACACACATTTTTATAATATTTCATTTAATTGCATTTCATTTATAATATTTCTTATCATTGCATTTTGATCTTTCATTTCATTTAAGACACACATTTCAATTAAATTTTCATTTGTTTTTCTTTTTTCATTTTGTGCATTTCATTTAAGACATTCATTTTCATTTAATACTTCTTACAATTTCAATTTAATTTCCAGACACATTTCAATTTAATTTCCAGACACATTTCAAATATTAAAAATACTTAATATTTGGATATCTAATTAATATTCCGATGATATTAGGATTACAAATTCCAGGGTACAAATTGCGATGATATTAGGATTACAAATTCCCACACCAGCTATAGCTAGCGTTTCACAATCTTCTTTCCCTTCTTGGTGGCGGTCGAATAATTTAGCCTCGGGAGACCTCGACTTCTTCTTGCGAACGGAAGACCACCTGACTTGGGTAGTGTTGTAATGCTTCTTCATCGTCGTCATCATCTTCCATCTTCGGGTCGCCGTACTGGTCGAAATCGTCCTCGTTGGCGACTCCATCCATTCCGATGATGCTCCTTTTTCCTCTTCTCACGACAACACGGCTAGGCATTGTCGGGTCGGTTATGAAGAAGCATTGGTCAACTTGGCTGGCCAGTACCCATGGTTTAGTTTTCGCTATGACGCTCGCGGTAGCAGCAGACTTGGAGGGTTCGGGTATAGACATGGTGGTGAAATATCCGTCTTCTTTTTTTGGACTGACGCTCTTAGCCCATCTGACATGGAACATCGGCACCTTGTCTCCAGAGTAGTCCAGCTCCCAGATCTCCTCGATCCTTCCGTAGTAACTTTCTTTGACGTCACCGGTGAAGGATTCCATCGTTACCCCTGAGTTCTGATATTCGTTATTCTTGTCTTTTTCCTCCGTGTAGAACGTGTAACCGTTGATATCGTATGCTTGATATGTCATCAGGTGGTGCAGCCAAAAGTTAAACTGCAGCCAGGCTTAGCCGTGGCGCACGTAGTGTGGCTGCGCCACCACTATTTCTTAGCCGTGGCGCAGGGTAATGCCCTGCGCCACGGCTAAGTGGTGTAAAATTCGCGCCAGAAATGGTGCAGGTGGGACCCACGCTTACCCGTGGCGCACGGGGGCACAGTGCGCCACGGCTAAGTGGGGTAAAATTGGCGCCACAAATGTGCACCCGGTCCCACACTTAGTCGTGGCGGAGGCTTCTACGTTGCGCCACGGCTACGGTGCTACCCGTGGCGCACATAGTTATTCTGCGCCACGCCTAAGTACGCGCAGGCCGGCCGGCCAGGGCCCATCTTAGGCGTGGCGCAGGTCTTACAAACCTGCGCCACGGCTAAGTTGGAGTCAGTGGCGCAGCCCCGGACGGTGCGCCACGCATACTTAGCCGTGGCGCACCACGTAGGCAGTGCGCCATGGCAGCTCTTCCTACCTATAAGCCTTTTCCTACTAGTGCACAAATAGGTCGACCGGCTTCAACCCTTTCTTCCTGGTTTATGGTGTAGAAGCGGTACTCCCAATCGACATGATCCACGATTTGCCTCGAGTCACAACCTACATCGAAGAAGACGCAGAAGAAGCACGTGAAGACGGCTTAGACATCCTCGAAGAAGAAAGAGAGTTAGCTCTCCAACGATCCGCCATCTATCAGCAAGATCTACGTCGCTATCAAAGCCGTAGAGTGCGGAATCGATCTTTTCGAGAAGGCGACTTAGTGCTTCGGCTTGTCCAAAGCCGGCAGCACAAATTATCCCCTCCATGGGAAGGACCTTTCGTTATCAGCAAAGTTCTGAAAAACGGGTCATATTATCTCCTCGACTTAAGGGATTCAAAGAAACATCCCAGGAAGAAAGGTCGTAAGAGGAAAAGGCATGAAGATGACGACTTAGATGAGATGAAACGTCCATGGAATATCGCTCAGCTACGTCCCTTTTACACTTAGCAAATTCTATTGTAACCATGTCAATGTGATCATGAAATAAAAATTGGTTTCTCTCATGTGAAATTCGAGAATCTGTACCATCCTTTATTTCCCAATAATCTTATTGCTATCATCTGTTTACCCGAAATTGCCTGTGTTGCTTGTTGGTAGACTATCTTTCATGTTGAATCTGCCTTAAGGTGATGAAGAAAACAACGTTTTGCCAAATTAATGTTTGTCTGCTAGCTTTTTGTGCCGGGTTGCTTCAAAACGTTTCGGCACCGAAAGTCGGCACTTGTTCTGGGTCTAAACAGATTAGTCATTGTGTACCCTGTTACTCAGAAAGTTTGCTTCGCAATAGGTTTGCCGGCGCTTAAAGGCTAAGGTTTCAAGGCCAGAATAAACTGAGGCATAAAAATTGCAAGTTTGCAAATATAAAAGCTGATTAACATACAGCAAAAGACTTAGTTGTTTCTAGACATATATATTGTTTCAACGGCTTTACATCTTGCAAATTACATTTTCTGGGATGGCCGGCTCAAGGAGCAAGTTCGGCTCATGCAAATTTGTCCGCCTCTTCGCCCTCATCGTCAAATTGGGTGGGAGTTGGCGGGCACGGCACCTCCTTGAAGAATGTGGTAAGGGAAACCATGTTGGCGATTTTGCTGGCATAACCGGAGATGGAGTGCAAAATTTTCTTCCGGTCTTGGGTGTCCAGCGGAGAGCCATCCTCTTTCTCAAGGGGAAAGCCGGATGCTACACGCCAAGCCTCCACCTCTGGGTAGTGTGCCATCATTAGGCCCAAAGCCGTCTTGGCACCTCCACGAGTGCATCAGCAACCACGTTTTCTTTGCCTTTCTTATACTTAATAATGTGTGGGAAGGATTCAATGAACTCAACCCATTTAACATGATGTTTATTCAAGTTAGATTGGCACTTCAAATACTTCAAAGCTTCATGATCAGAATGTATGATAAATTCTTTTGGCCACAAATAATGTTGCCAAACCTCAAGAACACGAACAACTGCATACAATTCTTTATCATAAACAGGATAGTTCAATTGGGCACCATTTAATTTCTCCGAAAAATATGCAATTGGTTTACCCTCTTGCATCAACACACCTCCTATTCCAATGCCACTAGCATCACATTCAATATCAAATTGCTTATTGAAATCAGGAAGCATAAGCAAAGGTGCAGAAATTAAACGACGTTTCAGCTCATCAAAAGCGACATCTTGGGTGGCGCCCCACACAAACTCAACACCTTTTTTAGTTAAATCATTCAAAGGTGCAGCAATAGAACTGAAGTCTTTCACAAAACGTCTATAAAAACCAGCAAGACCAAGAAAGCTTCTTATTTGACTAATAGTCATGGGAATAGGCCAATTTTTAATTGCTTCAATTTTAGATTCATCAACCTCAACACCATCCTTAGAAACAACAAAACCCAGAAATATGACCTTATCTTTGCAAAAAGTGCATTTAGCAAGATTACCATATAGCTTATCATCACGCAACACTTGCAAAACTTGTCGAATATGATCAGTATGCTCAGATTCATTGCAGCTATAAATCAATATATCATCAAAATAAACTACCACAAATTTACCAATGAAATGCCTCAAAACATAATTCATCAATCTCATGAAAGTACTAGGTGCATTAGTTAACCCAAAAGGCATCACTAACCACTCATATAAACCGAATTTTGTTTTAAAGGCAGTTTTCCATTCATCTCCTTCTTTCATTCTAATTTGATGATAACCACTACGCAAATCAATTTTAGAGAAAATAACAGCACCACTTAATTCATCTAACATGTCATCCAAACGAGGAATGGGGTGTCTATAACGAATAGTGATGTTATTTATCGCTCTACAATCTACGCACATGCGCCAAGTACCATCTTTCTTAGGAACCAAAATGACAGGAACAGCACAAGGACTTAAGCTCACACGAATATACCCTTTGTCAAGAAGCTCTTGAACTTGTCACTGTATCTCCTTTGTCTCCTCCGGGTTGGTCCTATAGGGAGCTCGGTTTGGAAGTGTTGCTCCGGGAATCAAGTCAATTTGATGTTCAATACCCCGCAATGGAGGCAAACCAGCGGGCACTTCCTCCGGAAAAACATCACCAAAATCCTGCAAGACATTAGAAACACCAATAGAGAGAGGGGTCATGTCGTTAGAAACAAGAATTTCCCCCTTGCACACAAGCACAAGAGGTACTAGAGTGGGATCCTCACGAAACTCTCTCAAATCAGATTTGGTGGCTAACATTACTATTTTGTTCTCTCCCTCACTTTTCTTTTTACCACTCAAATTTGGCTTGTGGCTCTCGCTCACCGAAGGTGGAGTCTCTCGCCTAGCTAATCTCTCACGCTCAGCCTCACGGTTAACTTCCACTTTTTGGCGAGATTCATTTACTATCTCTTGAGGTGTCATTGGCCGCAACATCACCTCCTTGCCATGCCAATTGAGTTGATAGGTATTTGCTCTCCCATTGTGGCGCACATCTCTATCAAACTGCCAAGGACGTCCCAACAACAAGTGACACACGGTCATTGGAACGACGTCAAACTCCACGGTGTCCTTGTAAGGCCCAATCTGAAACTCAACTTGTACCATGTGATTAACCTTCATCTCCCCACTTTCACTTAGCCACTGAATAAAATATGGATGGGGATGTGGCAAGTATTTCAGATTCAGTTTTTGACAGAGCTCTTTACTAGCTAAATTGCGGCAGCTGGCACCATCAATGATTACCTTGCAAGAACATCCATTGCCAACTGCAGTCCTTGTTTGAAACAAATTGCATCGCTGCTCCGAAGAACTAGGGGCCACACTCAGCACCTTAGGCGTGCACACAATAGATGGTAAACGCTCGGCATCCGCATAATACAACTCATCTTCTAGTTCCTCCTCAAACTCAGCATTAGGATCCACCTCATCACCACTCTCATACTCACCGGTCTCCTCATTGATCACCATGACCTTCTTGTTGGGACACTCACGCTTGAAGTGACCCTTGCCTCCACACGTATGACAATTCATATCACGTGTACGAGCTGTAGAATTGGAAGAGCCAGTAGCACTTGCAGCAGGTTGTGGTGATTGCTTGGCATTAGGAGCAACTGAAACCGACTTGGAAGGAGCAGCACCACGGAAACTAGGAACAGGACTAGGCGGCACCACACTAGGTGTTGCTCGTGATGACACACTACCTGGCCCATAGGAAGGACGAGGCACATATTTGGCATCTTCGGCCAACTGTAACTCAGCTTCACGTGCTTGATGTAACAAATCTTGCACATCGCCATATTGATGATGACGTACAATTCTCTTGATGTTAAAGCTCAAACCTGAAAGGAAACGCTGCACAGTTTGTTCAGGTTCTTCTCGCACTTTAGCACGCTGCATGATCAACTCCATCTCCTTATAGTACTCATCAACGGACTTGGCACCTTGCTTCAAATTCTGCAACTTATCATACAAAGAACGGATGTAATTGCGAGGAACAAAACGATGACGCATCTCCGCCTTCATCTCTCGCCAAGACAAAATAGGTACATCATTTGCTTCACGCCTAGCACTCACAAGACCGTCCCACCATAGCAAAGCATAGCCATCGAACTCAGAAGATGCAAGCTTGAGCTTTCTATCCTCAGTGTAGTCATGCAAATGACATAATTGCTCCATCTTCAACTCCCAGTTAATATATTCTTCCACATCAACGGAACCTTCAAACTTGGGAATACTGAATTTGGGCTTACAAACGCTATCATCATCACGGTTGGCTGCATGACCAAAATTGTCGCCGAGCATACGGCGCGCACCAAGAGGCGCAAAACCACGACCAGGAGGTATAGCACCACCTCGGCCACCTCCACGTCCACCATTAGCAAGTGGTTGTGGTTGTTGTTGCCGTTGCAACCTCTCACGACGAGCAGCAGCTTGCTCATCATCCTCCTGAGCATAAAAATCAACACCGTGATCACCATGAACACTTGCATCATCAACAGGTTGCTCATTTCGTTGCGTCAACACTTGCACGGCACGGTTCAATGCACCAATAGAAATTCTGAATTGCTGTCAAGGCAGCTGCAGACTCAGTTGCCGTTTGGAGCACATTGTCAACCTTTATATCCGTAGCAGTCAAATCAGCTTGTAACCTATCGCATTGAGTGCTGAACTGACGTGTCAGGTGATCTCGAAGAGCTTCATATTCAGCCCAACAAACAGGAGCGTGGCCGTCCTTCTTTTGCCTCACAACACCATCATCCTCATCTCCTGAAGACATGATTAGTGCACACAAGGGTATATAGAAATATGTACGTGGAAAACTCTCAGCTCACTAAAACCAAAAGAAATTGTGTATCTTACCGTTCCAAAGTGAATAGTATAGCTTACCACTTGTATAGACAGAACGTGCACGGATGGGGTGAAGCGAATATTATGGGTCTCAAAGTGTTACACAACAAAACCAGGGTATTTTTGTGGAGCTTGGTAGGGATACCTAACTACACCAAAAGGCAAACCCTAGTGCTGGTCGGATAACACAAAGAAAACGCACACGATGGAGATGAACAGGGCCAAGTGACTATGAACAAGGGTGTCACAAAGCACTAGAAAGACACTAGCAAGTAGCTCAGTTTAACAAGCACATGATTGCTCAAGTACTAGCAGTGTCACAAAGATACAGAAACTTGCACTTTTATCTCTCTTTTTTTTTTAACTATCTCTTTTTTTTTGACTAGTAATGACCAACAACTTGAAAAGCAACAAGACACACGTCCAAGAGCAGCCTGTGAGCACAAAACATAGCTAGTCTTATATGGGTAAGCTCCTATCACGTGCTGTAGAAAGGCTGTGTCTAAGTTTTTCACCAAAAAGTTCGGTTTTTGCCGAAACTGAAACTTCAAAGGCCAAAAACTCGATGTTCCCGGACGAATTTGGGGATTCCGAGACCGCCAAAAAGGTGTAAACAGGCGATGCGAGTTTGGTTGGAGAGAACTTTTTGATACGAGCGTTTTGAGTGGTCGCACGTCGAAAACGGAGTTCGTATGCAAAAGTTATGGCCGTTTTACCAAAACTGTCAAAACCGGTGTCGCGGCAGAGAAAACCACCAAAACCTTGCCGCGGCAGGACACACGGCAGGATTCTGATTGCAAAACGACTTGGCTACGAACAAGATACGCAAAAAGGAAAACGACCAGCAACTAGAACTTGACCTAATAATGCAATCTAAGGCTATGGCGAAAAACTAACCCTAATATTTTTGGCTTTTTCTGGATAGGACGAAAAACAGTAAATCTACGGGGATTTGTGGATGCTCACCGAGTAAACTCTGGAAATCTGATACCAAGATGATAAGGGGTGGCCCGATCTTCTCAATGAGCGGTGGTAGATGGATGATGATGGTAGATAACTTGCGAGATTCCGACGAACTCTCCGGCTGCTCCCCTGTTGCCAATGCAACAGCTCTTCAACCCAATGGATATTCGCGACGCCTCACACCGATGCAACGTAGCCACCGGCCACGAAGCGGTTTCTGCGATCTACTAATTCCCAATGGAACAACAGATCACACTCAAACTTTGGTAGCAATAACCTCCAGATCGAAACAAAGTGGAGGGGTGAATTCCTGATCGAAGCAAAGAGGAATTCTAGTATAGATGAATGCTTAGCAATCCAATCTAGGGTTTAGTTAAAACGTGGTCTAACCCCTCTACTACAGCCGCCCCTATCCTTATATAGGAGGCCAAACCGAACTAACACGGAAAACCTAACTTGGTTCTGACTCGAACGGGTACAAACTGAGCCAAAAGTGGGTTCGGCCGAAATCTGGCGCGCAGGCCGGGTCCAGGCCGGGCTTAGGCCGGGGCAAGGCCGGGCCAGGATTCGCATGACATGCCTAGCCGGCCTGGCCGGGCTGAGGCCGGCCGGCTCGGGTACGTGGCCGGCCTAAACTCGTCTGAGGCCGGCCTGAGGCCGGGCGGAGGCCGGATGCTTCGGCCACCTTGCCGGCCTAGGCCGGGCTTGGGCCGGCCTTCCTGCGCCTCTAAGGCCGGGGCCTTCGGGTGCCTGGCCGGCCTGGCCGGGCTGAGGCCGGCCTCAGGCCGGGCTGCCAGTTCTTCTTCTTCCTCCTTTGCGCATTCCTCCCGCTCCTCCCTCGCGCCATAGGTGTCGTTGTGCTCCGATTCTTGCTGCTCCTCGGGTCCTCCTCCAATGCTTGTGTTATCAACAACCCTGATCATACACAGATGCATAGACTTAGGCAGTATAAAGTTCTCAACATCACAAACATTATATTCAATTAAGAGTGAGTTCACCTGTTGTCCAAGTAGCTTGGCACGAGCTCTTGTCATTGGTCCAATCATCACTTCATTGGGCTTGTCTTGAGCAACAACATCGTCGATAGAAGAAAATGGTAAAGGACTAGGGATGTCCTCATCACCGGCCTAGGCCGGGCATGTGCACGAAGCTCCCGGCCTCCAACTTGCAGGAAGGCCGGCCTCAGCCCGACCTAGTGATGTAGGGGGTTGGCCCGATCTTCACGGATTTGAGGCGGGGAAGAGGATGACCACGAAGAACACTGAGGTGGAGACGAAGAACACGAGGGGAAAAAGGGCAAATCGTGGGGATAACTCGCGAAGCCTACAAGGGAGAATCACCCGGCAACAAACCCCCAACGGAGCAGCCTCCAGATCCCAAAACCCAATTCAACAACACGCTTAATGAAACCGATTTCTCTTACCGGCCGGTCCACCGATCTAATAGAATCACCGCAGTGAAAGATTGGTTTGCACTACTAGAGACACCTAAGTGAAAGAGTAGCTACAATAAGAGATTCATCATCCTCCTCGGAGGAACCCATCACGGGAAGGAGCAACGTTCAACTCTAGTTCATTCTTCTCTCCTCCTCATCCACGCGTACGCCTTGGATGAAATTAACTCTTGGGCTTCCTCGGCACCTCCCATCGGCTTCGTATCCATCGTGTCAAACCTAGCAATGCAAATGGGCGGATGCTCAAGTAGCATACCATTCCAAAGGGTAGGAAATGAGATCTCGAAGAGGATGGAGTTCACCTTTGACGTCCATGGTGACTTGGCATTTGTTGGCATGACATGGTGATGTCGTTGGGTTGGGCTACATCATCTCCCCCTCCTTCGAAAAGCGTCATCCTCGACGCTAGCACGTCCTCATCATGTGAAGGAGATAGATGTCTCGACGTTGAAGTGGAAGTCACCATGTCGCTATTCTTACCTATACGCACCAAAGACCAAGCAAAATATGTGTGTGCATGTAGAGGAGCACATCATTGACGACATGTCTGAATTTGTTCATAACACCATTAGCACAACACAAATATATGGAATGGAATACAAATGCAAGGTCAATGTGCAAGCAACTCGTCCAAACATCCTCAAAATGTGGGAACACAAAATCTCCAAGAAAATTAGAGAAGGCTAAGATAGCTATCTCAATTTGAACGATATGATGTTCATTGCATTGAAAGCATCGGAAAGAGAATTTTGTGAACCACAGAAATTGAGAGAGGCTCTTATCATCGCCAACATGGGTGCAAACAAAGCAAAGAGAAGAGCAAGTTCTCATCGATTTTGTTGCAACACCAAGAAAACAACATTCAAAAGCCTCATGACAAGACATGCTCAAAATACCATTATGGTTGCAATTAAGCCAACGGAAAGAGCAATTGTGCATCATACTTTTTGCAACACATAAGTCATCTACAAGGAAGATCAAGGGAGCATGAATGTCACAAAGGAAAACCAAAGCACTCACATGTTTGCACGCGAACCAAAGGAAAGAGCAATTATTCAATTTGTTCGATGCAAGACATGGAAAAGCCAATAGAGGTGGAATGGAGCCACAACTCTCATGGAAAATGCTCTCAAGAGCTCTTTTTGTCAACTCATGCTCAATTGAGGTTGACATGATGAAGCGTGAGCCATTACACACGAAATTCCATAAAAAGAAATTGTGTGCATGGTAGATGAATGCATCATCCATTTTGACGCATCTATCCATTTGCTCATCACCAAACACACCAAAATCAAAAGGAATGTATGACATATGTAGCACATCTATTTTGATGAACCAGCCCAGATGATATCCAGGAGCGATGTGACATGCTCATGTATGAAGCCCATATGGGTCATACTGATCCACCATCTACCCCAGTTACTTATGTCGATGAGAATGCAGCCCCTGAAACCCCAATTTACGCCACTTATTCTCCATCACACCCAGACTATGTTCTTGTTGGAGAGGTGGAGGAACGCCAAAGTACTGAACCAGAAGCTTCCTATTCCGCTGGGTGGGATGAGGAACCCTATCAAGGAACTCCAAGCGATCCTATAGTAATCAAGGGTGATGATGGCGAGGAGGAAGTTGAGAGTCATTTACCCAGAAGGAAGCCAAAGCTAGGACGATCAGGTAATCCAATTCTGATTAATTCAGATGAGGAAGATGAAGATGATAGACGTGGTTATAAGTCCAGGTATAACCAGGGGGCGAGTACGTCCAGGCAGCCCAAGTTAGAACCCATTGAAGAGCCTCGATGCTATTTCTGTAGCACCAGTGCTATTCCTTCGGGAACTGAGGACTTTGGAGGTGAGTTTAGTGGTGAGGCGGAGGCGTACAAATACTTAGACAGTTACTTCGATGTGACTGATTGGAACTTAGAAGCATCACCATCCGACCCTGATTACCAGCCATCTGGTAAGAAGATCCCTTTACCAGGATTTCTGAGGAGGACCGGTCGTAACAAGTGGTGGAAGCCGGGGAAGTTCACCGAGAAGTGAAGTTAACTAGAAAATGGAGTAGTAGTGTCCATATGTAACATATAGAGTATTGTAGCGTGTATGGTGTGGTTGTACAGTAGCAATAAGTGAGACCTACTCACTTTAGAGTGTGTTACAATTATGTACCCATGTTTGTAATCCTACATGTATAATACATGGTATATGTTTGAAATGTTTTTGTTTCTTGGATTTTTCTGGATTTCTACGTGTGACTAGTTTTTGCGCATGGAGATGAACTCAAAGTGCATATGCATAATGTAACGATGAGTTCTAATTCATTGTGGCAGGACTAGGGGAAAATGGCGAGTGCCGGTGAAGAAAGTGAGTTGCTTAGGCAAGAAAGAGAAGCAAGAGAGAAGCATGCCGTCGAGACAGGAGGAATACCTCAACCACCAAGGCCAATTACAGAGCAAAGTTTTATGCAATATATGCAGTTGGTGGAAGAAGGAAGACGTCATGATCAAGAAGTACAAAATAAAATCCTGCATGACCTTTTGGAGACGCAAACTGGAAGAGCAAGAAATGGAGAACCAAGAGGTGTAACCCTATCGGATTTCCAGAATACCAGGCCTGAACCCTTTGCAAGAGCAGTAGATCCCATGGATGCTGAAGATTGGATTGCAGACACTGAGAGGAAACTCAATACAGTGGGATGTTCTGATGAGGAGAAGGTTAGGTACACAACTTATTTGCTTACTGGACCAGCAGCATCATGGTGGGAAGCAATTGTTGCTACACATCCTGCAGGATATGTGATGAATTGGGAGGAGTTCAAGAAGAGATTTAGGGAAGCCCATGTTCCTGAAAGTATCATGGAGCTCAAGAAGAGAGAGTTTGAAAATCTGAGACAAAATGAGTCACCGGTTGGAAGATATGTCAGCATGTTTAATACTTTATCTAGGTATGCTTTGGATGAAGTTAATACGGAGGAGAAAAGAAAGAAGAGATTCATGAAGGGTCTGAATCCATTCATGAAAATGCAACTCAGGTTGACTAAACCTAAGGAATTCCAGGAGTTAGTGGATGCAGCTATAACTCTTGAGGATGATTATAAAATTCTTCAGGAGGAAAGGAGGAAGAAAGCCAGGATTGAACCCAGGAAATTTCAAGTGCAGAAGTCATCACCAAATTTACGTTTTAAGCCTAAACCTAGGATGGATATGAGAAATCCAATACCACGGAATTGCAATCCAATGGATCACATCGTTTGTGACAATTGTGGTCTAAGAGGACACATGAAGAAGGATTGCCAAAAGCCAAAAATTATCTGTTTCGGATGTGGATAGCAGGGGCACATAAAACCAGACTGTCCTTATCGGCAAAATCAACAGATATGTCGTGGAAATGGAGGCGGTATTAATAGGAATGGTGGCGGGTTCAAGCCAAGAGGCAGAGGTTTTGGTCAAACCTCTTCCGATAGAGCTAAAGGGAAGCCTTATGGGAAGCTGAATTGCACTAGCCTGGAGGAAGTCAACAATAACGACAATGTGGTGATCGGTACGCTCAAAATCTTATCTCATCCTGGCAAAGTTTTGTTTGATACTGGAGCTACTACATCTTTTATTTCACAACAATTTGTGGAAGCATATGGGATTAGGTGTCAACCGTTAGCAGTCCCGATTATGGTTATGTCAGCTGGTGGAAAAATTTTAGCATCACAAGTCAAAAAGGATCAAGTAATTATGATTTGTGATCGCGTTTATAACGCTGACTTGTTAGTTGAAAGGACATTGTCCGATAATCTTGTTTTGATGTTTGATTACAACACTTGGAAGTATTTAACATACTCTCTAGTATCAACAGGAAATATGCAAAAAGGGAGAAATGCCGTATTGTCGGAAATACAACAGGAAAGATAGGCTGTTCAGCAGGCTGGCCGGCCCCCAGACCGGCCTAGGCGGGC